>OY365817.1:14119930-14468647 GCA_959347315.1 Bimastos eiseni | reverse complement strand
ATATGGCGGTAAACCACTTTTCGTGCAAGATATTCTCGATTTTCGTATTGTTAGTTATTTCTTAGCGTGGCATAAATGTCCTAATGTGATTCAGGAGCTCGGCAGTCAGTGTTAAAAGAACTCTGTTAACTGACTGAAAATAATCAATTGATGAAACTTTACCTGCCAGGTTTCTCCGAAATCCTTCCTGTCTTCCAGTGGAATTGCTGTGTGAACTTTGAGGGAGTAGTGAGAGATGTCGAGGAAGTTGACGGATCCGTTAACACAGGTTCTCTCGTCCATCAAATTCATGTAATCAAATAGCATAGCACAGGCTCGAAGTAAGTCGTCCTTTGAGAACGATTTGCCACTGAACTCTGTGAGACCTGTACAGGCATAGATAACCCTTTGAATATCCTACGAAGATAATATATAGGCTAATCATGCAGGCATATTGATTTTATAATTTTGAAGCGGATGTTGTCTGAATTATCAAAGAGTTGTATTTGAATCTCTCGTGTTTTGAATGCCTAAGATCCCAACTACAGCTATAATAATAACAGGAGCGCCAACGCAACAAAAAAACGTGTAAAGCCACTGCAAAAGCAAAACCGTAATATTAACACACGCTAAAAAATTTAAAAATAATAATCTGTGCGACATTTATGTTGCACTAGAACCGATCACTGTGTTGTGAGGCATGTCGTAGAATTTATTTATTTATTGCAAATTCAACGAAGAAATTATGTAAAATGTGGCCCACTACTAATGGCCTTCAGGCTACAGCTGAGCATATGCGTACAGTCAATTAAACGACTGAGGTCTTCTAAGCCGACCTATCTTAATATACTCTGACATAATTCGTGAGTGCACTCAGTTTGTTCAAACACTTTTCTAATCGTTCTGGTAAAATGTCGATGTTTTAGTAAATCAATGGAAAATAAATGAGCAATTCTCCAGTCTTGGTGACGTAGGGTCTTGGAATTGGAATATCAAACACAATAACAAGATCACTCTATATAGCCTCTGGCGTCATGCAGAATTGTGATGACGACAGTGATCGATGATCGAACAAGACTTAGTGAAAACCATGGATGACATATGACGGCTGTCAAGAATTCGATTGAAATATGGGCATTGCATACCCATCTTAAAGATGAAGATTTGTCGACCTTCATCGTCTCTCTCCGGAAGAATCAACATTATTCTGAAAGAAACATATGTTAAATTCCATAACAATGAACGAAATCATAGAACACAACCATAGCAATGAGTAAACAACGATGTTAGAGAGGTCCTTAAGTTCAAACAAAGAGTATAATATAAATTGGCTTTAGTTACAAGTAATTAAACATGAGTATACCTTTTTCAGAAACCAAAAGAAACAAAATTCATCTTCAGGCAGAACAGAGTAGTAAAACTGCAACTTTCAACACAACCCTGTTGGTAATTCGACAGGAAACGGTCAGCAGGTTTAAGAATAATAATTTACCACAAAAGAGTAGTCACTAAAGTTTAACCTCAACAGATCTGGCAAGAACGATCGCGTCCGACCAAAAACACCAGTCTGTCCTTTACACTCCTTTATAGATGGTTTATATAGCTATCACCACACCTCTTTCTAGTCTAGCCACTAAACTACCGAAGGTAAATATACGTTACCATCCCTCACCAGGATTCATGCTCATACCAGCGACAGAAGTAGCAGCAAGATTATGCAACAACGACGACTATTAATGAAGAATACGAAGATGTTTTCTACCCTGAATCGATGGCGGCCGTAATCTTCGGGTCACACGGGTCGATGTTCATGTACCATTTTGGATATTTCGCTCGGCGCACAAGATATCTCTGAAGAAGTTCCCTGGCTTCCAGCTGAGAGAAGTATCTTACTCTCAAGAAGCACAGCAGAAAAGCAGTGTCTGTACATAGCAACAGCATATTGATTAAGAAAAGGACGCTGCCAAACTGCACGCTCGCTGAATAGGTGTTGTATTAAAGCCATTGTACTAAAGTCTTTGAAAAGCTCCGCTAGTGTGGTGAACAGTTAATAAACGCTGAAAGTGAGCAAGTTCCCGCGAGAGGTATCAGGTTTTGAGAAAGGCGAAAGAGAATGAGTGACGCTCAGATAAGACTGTAGGGAGAATCAAAGGTGAAAGAGTGGGAACAGTTCACGAAGACTGACACTGAACCGAACGGTCAAACCTATTGGAGGAACGACGTGAAATGTTGGAGTAAACAGAACGAGGCCCCTGTATTACGTCGATCAGATCCTGCTGAGCCTTGAAGATCTTATATTAATTAATTAATCCATTCATTCATTCATTACAGAGATTTATATAGCGCCCCTTCAAGGTTACTACTCAGGAGCGCACCCTACTCCAGCACGTTTAAAAAGAACAGTTTTAAGGCACGTATAAAATGAGTCTGAGTGGACCCTTGGTGACAACCGCTACGCCAATGGGAGCATGTTCCAGAGCGAAGGGCCAACCACTGAGAAGGTACGATTCTGTTTAGTAGTTGTACGGGCAAATGGGACAATGAGCATGCCTCGCTCAGTAGAGCGTAGAGAGCGGCGACCCAGTAAACTCAAAGTAGAGTAAACTCAAAGATCGCGAAAGGTAGGCTGAGGCGAGACCTAGCAAGGACCGCCATACCAACGAGATGATACGGTACGAGATTCGCTGTTGCACATCCAGCATATAGCCGGATACATGGCCAAATTTAGGAATGCGTCCAACAAGATGTGCAGCAGAACGCAGAACCCGCTATAGGCACCGCAAACGCCCAGCACGAAGGCCTGCATAGAGTGAACAACAGTAATCCAGTCGGGCAGTAATGAAGGCGTGAACAAGGGTAGCTGTGGCGTCTGGAGTTAGCGAGTGGGAAACAGTTCAAAGCCGACGCAACCGGTAGTATGAATCACGGCAAAGACTGTGAATATGAGAGGCAAAGGTGAGCTCTTGGTCTAACATGACTCCAAGGTCCTGGACAACAGAGGAAAATGCAAAGCGGGGGGAATCAGTAGTAATGGCAGTTAGATCAAGCTTCATAAGCTGCTGGCGAGTGCCAAGCCAGATAAATTGGGTTTTTTGGGGGTTGAGTCGCAGGTGGTTTGACGCCATCCAAGTCTTTATATTGTATGGGCACCTAGAGTGGGAGCCACTGAAGCTCATCAAAGATAAAGCTAGAGATGCGAGAGTACCGAGGAATGCTAGCAGCTGCGTTGAGTACTGACTGAAGAGGGTAGAGACGAATTTAATTTCGACCAATGATTAGGGAATTGCAGTAATCAATTCTAGATTATATAAATGCATGGACAAAAGCAGTGAAGATGGTGGAGTTGACAGAACAACGAATGACCCTAAGAAGCATAAAAAGAAAACAGTAGATGCTGGATAAAAGGTAGTGAATTATCACTGGTAGCTCTCAAATTGCAAACACTTGACGAGAAAGAGAATAGTGGTAACTAATCAATCATCAGAGAGAAGAACGAAGTCAAGCTTCTGAAGCTGCTGAGGAATGCCAAACTAGAAAAATTGAGTCTTAGAAGCATAAGGGAGAGGCGATAAGAGTGAAGAAGATTGAAGAGAGAAAGAGAGAGACAGGCAGACAGACAGACAGACAGACAGACAGAGACAGACAGAGCGAGAATGAATGAATGAATACTCACGACATAATGCAACTGGGATATGGGAGCCATGGACAAATGCCTGTGTGTCATCAGCAAAGAGATGACCAGCAGCAGCCCAGACCGGGAAAAGAGAGGAGATGTCAGCCGTATGGGGGATAAAAAAGAGAGGGTCGAGATCGGAACCCTGAGGAACAACTGGTTGAACTGGAGTCACCAGTTATTATCACTATGGCTCGTTCAGATTGATGCGAGCGGAAACAACCGAGTATGTAAGTGTTCTAGGGACGCCTGAGAAGAATATTATGGGGTCGGTCATAGCTGAAGCTGATGAGACATCTTAATACTTTAGATAACGCTTAGCAGAGGTATCTGCCATTATTCTTACATGATGGCAATGAAGTCTGCTTGTTCGTTCATTCCTTCAGTCGTTCTGAATACGTACGAAAAGTGTAAAAACATTAGCTATAGACTGGCCATGTAGGCCTAGTCGGCAGGAAAAGTGACGAACCTGTTGGACATTTGATGTGTGGCTGTTGTAGAATCCATTTGCGAAAAGTTTCGACTGCTCCAATTCTATTCGCTGGATCTTCATTAAGTTCCTCCTTCGCCCTCTTTAGACTCTTTTCGTCCAAAGTACACACGTACCCGCTATCTGGTGACGTCATTGTCCTAAAATTAATGTAAGTCATCTTGCAAGTTGGTGACGAAAGTAGGTAGGTAAATGAGCCAATCATTGAGCAAACGAGCCACAAAATAAGTAAGAAATAGTAATGATTTATTTTAAGAAAACAAATGTTCTGTGTGGCCCATGTAGTAATTGATTAACGTCGCTTGCTACTTAACGATCACAGTTTCATAGCAGTAAGCTACTTACGTTTTCTTGGAGTGTAGCTACTCCTGTTCCGTTATTTATGTGATACTTTTTGTTAATTTTCTCCCCATTGAAGTGTGCTTTTCTTCTTATTCCAAACAAAATGTCCTCACTAATACCCTAGCCAACAGAATTCATGAGACGCTTGTTAGAAATTGATGTTAACGTCATCTGTCAACCAACTCCAATTTATTCTCATTCTTGGCACTACTCACTCACCCCGCAGACACAGGTCTCTATAAGTATTTCATTTTTATTTAAATTGATACAGATGAGCAACAAACAATTCTTAAGCCTTTGCTTTGTTGCTTATTTTCAGACCGCATCCTGTGTAGGCCTAGTTTCTGCGTCGTTGACTGTCAAATCTATCTGGTGTGTAATTTTAAACGAAATAAAATTGTGCATTGTAAAAATGTGCGCTTACAAATTGGAAATCAAATTTGTGACAAGTTACCTATATTTGAAAATCACCTCGAATGATTCTATCCATTCAATTACTATGAACTCACCACTTTGAAATCCAGACAAAATAACTTTTTCTAATTGTATTTTTTATTATTTTCTTCTTGATTTTAGCTCGAACTATTTTCCACATATACCATGCCACTGTTGAGTCGTAGAATGTTATGTTGACGACCAAATCTATGACGCTATTAGTTCACTGATCCAGTCAGTTACAACTGTAGAGCGAAGGTCGAGCCATGCATGCCTTTGAAAAAGATAACATTCTCTTCCAGATGCTGGCTTATTTCAGATGTTCAAATTTCAGGCTAGTGCTGTCATTGTACGGGGACCATAAATGGCGCGGCATCCAGTAAAACTTTGAAGTGTTGATGAAGGATATCACAAGAGTAGTTCATTGAAAAGTAGACTGGGTAAGGACCATAAATTATACGACCACCATAGTAAAACGAGAATATTTACATTTATTATTTTGAGTTGCATAGATATACAGACCGCGAAACTCTCATATCTTTCTGCCTGAGTGTTAATGCCCATTTTGGGTCGGTGTCACTCACTCTTCCTCTCTCACTCCCTCACTCTCTCTCTCTTTATCTCTCTATCTCTCTATCTCTCTATCTATCTATCTATCTATCTATCTATCTATCTATCTATCTATCTATCTATCTATCTATCTATCTATCTATCTATCTATCTATCTATCTATCTATCTATCTATCTATCTATCTACCTATCTATCTATCTATCTATCTATCTATCTATCTATCTATCTATCTATCTATCTAACTATCTATCTATCTATCTATCTATCTATCTGTCTCTCTGTCTGTCTGTCTGTCTGTCTGTCTCTCTACCTGTCTCTCTGTCTGTCTCTCTCTCTTTTAGTCTTACACTATTTGACAGTTTGTCATAACAGCTTTGTTCAGAAAGTCAAAAATTCGTACATTTACAGTTATATTGCACGTCTTCATCCTGGTATAATTCAGAAAAATGTATTGACCTGAAGATTAGCTGCGGTCGTGGATTCTCAAATTGCAGACCACGGTGTATATATAAGATTCGAACACAGAGACTTTTGTGAGGTTTGTGGTCAGCAAAACTGTTCTATATGATGATCACTCACAACCTAACTGACTAACTCACCTATATTGCCTCATTTTCTTATCTACAGAAGACTTGCCTATAATGCTTCACAGCTAAATATATTCTGTTGTTGATTGGACACAGCAGACGAAGTCTAGTTTAATTACTTCAAGTTCATTCATTCAGTCATTCATTACAAAGATTTATATAGCACCCATTCAAGGTTACTACTCAGAAGCGCTCCAGATCCCAGTGCTCACAGCTAAAAGAAATAGTTTTAAGACGAGTCTAAAGAGAGTCTGAGTGGACCCTGGACGACAAGCGCAACGCAAACGGGAGCGTGTTTCAGAGCGAGGGAAGGCATAATTTTTTTTAGTAGGTGTGCGGGCAATTGGAACAATGAGTAGGCCTCGTTCAGTAGAGCGGAGCAAGCCGCAACCCGGTGCTCTCTAAGTAGAGCAGCAGAGATCACGAATATGGACAGAGACGAGACCCAGCAAGGACGGCCAGACAAAGGCGATGATACGGTACGAGATTCACAGCTGGAAGGGGAGCCAGTGGAGCACATCCAGCATATATAGCGGTAGACATGTTACAAGCTGTGTTTAGGCTTACAAGTGAATCGTGTTGAAACTACTGAGTTTAGGACTTAAGGTGCTCTGAGAGTCATCAAGTTACTGAAACTGTATAATAATCATTACGAATCTGTAAACTTACAGAGTGCTCATCATAGATTCATCGCATAAAGTTTGAGCTTACGGACTTTAAAAAAGTGAAGCCAAACATGTCTAAGTCAAAAAGGATATCAAGGACCTGGCAACTGCATTTGAAGTGAACAAATTTGAATCGCTTGTTCGCGGTGGTAGTGGAGTCTGGTCGTTCACTTCTGGCAACCATAATTAATTAAACAAATCATAGGCGCAACACAAACATCCTCTGCGAACTATCTATTCCTAGGCTACTGAAGTTTGATGGTCCACAGGAAACAATAAAAGATTTGCGGAGCTTGTTGACAGAGGACGCACTCAATCGTGCATAATGTATCGCGCACCATAATAAAAGGGCAGGAGCGTTCATCGTCGATAGATCGACACTAGTAGAAGGAAGAAAATGGGAAGCAGGGAACTGATGAGCCAACTATATGGAAAATAACCTAAAGAGATTGAGTTTGGCCTGATTTTCAGTCCAGACTACTGAACTCCTACTGTGTACTTCTCTCTGACACCGTTTCTATGTCTCTCTCTCTCCTCGCTGTGTGTGTAACTCAGCCTATTTTGTTGGAATCATCTCTCAGAAGAAGGCCAGCAACCATAGACCCATGAATGCAGTTCAGTCACCCGTTACATTCTTTTAACAAAACAAATGTTCAGAGTGGCCCGAATGACGCATTTCCAAGGGTCGCATTGAAGTGCTTCTTGCAAGTGTCGTTGATCCCGTCCTCAGACGGTAAATCCACGGTGGTAAGTACATGTAGTCAATATACCTGTATATACCAATACATCTGTAGGCCTACGTGAACGTTCACGTGTTTATGTAGGCATAAAAAGGTTAAATTCTGCCCTGCATTGGGTGTTCATCTCCTGAGCAACATGCTCACAAGTGATGTATACCCTTTAGAAAATGTTACAGCAGTATAATTCCCTGCCTCAACAATGGAAAATGGGTCTAGCTATTAATTGTCGAAGTATCCTAAATAAATTAACTAGGGTGGAATATTTATTACTATTACTAAAAATTGATATACTTGCAGTTACTGAGACATGGCTGGACACTACACGTATCAGTCAAGTGCACATTCAAGGGTACCACTTTGAACATAAGTGTAAAGCGGAGGGTAGGGTTGGGGGCGTGGGGATTTTCCATTAAGGATGCTATAAACTATACGATTTTCCCTTTGCCAGTCACTCTTTCACATCATAGTACTTACGAATTATTTTTTTCTAAGTGTTCCCTCCTCTAGGGGATCGTATTTTTTAACCGGGGTCGTATATAGACCACCTGGCCTTGATATTGAAACTTTTATTGAAAACTGGAATCAGGTATTATTATTGTTACAAGTTAAAAACAAAGATACTCATATTCTAGGAGAATTTAATATTGACTTGCTAAAAACCCAAGAACACAAATTAACTAATTCTTTTCTTGAGCTGATGACATCCTTTCATTTTTTGCCTGTCCTTACTCAACCCACTCGGATCACAACTACGACTGCTTCTCTTATTGACAACTTTTTTACTAACAGCATTTTCAAGGTCATCGATTCTGTTATATTAATAAACGATATATCCGATCACTTGCCAACCATGGTTTGGATCGAATCACTACCCGTGTCTAAAAAATACACATCTTTTGCGCCCAGTCGACGAATTGATAAAGAAAGTAAAGAACGTTTCAGATAGTCCGTATCTCGGATTGATTGGGCTGAGGTGATAGATCACTGTGAAGCTAATGATCCTGAGTCAGCTTACGACAATTTAATGTTGAATATTAAATGCGTCTATGATGATGCCTTTTCATTTGTCATCAAGAAATCAAATTCAGTTAAGGCCTTTCGTCAGGCATGGATAACGCCTGCCATTCTGAAATCCTGCAAAACTAAGACCAAATTGTAAATTTTTTTTATAGAAATCCCACAACATTGAGTAAGGAAAAATTCACAAAATTTAGGAACAAATTCAAGTGTTTACGGAAAAAAGCTGAACAAAATTTTTACTCTGTTGAATTTATGAAATATAGCAACGATATAAAACAAACCTGGAAAGTAATCAAAAGTATTTTGAGGATCAAACCTCCTGAACATATTATTAGAAGCTTGACTTATAATGGAGTTGAAATTACGAATGAAGATTAAACTTTTTTTGATTATTATTTTGAGTATTTGATTAAGCTAATACTTTCGCTCGTCTAGGCCTATATATTAATTCTAGAGCGATCTGTTGTTTTCAAACGGCCTACAATGTTCAAACGGGAAGCGTTATGCTTATCTATGATATAACTGATGATAGCACACCAGTCGACTGAGTTAAGTCAGAGTACATGATCTACCTGCACAATTTCACTCTACTGAGATATATAAACAACGCCGTTCTTAAAGTTTAAACTCCTCCACTGCTTGCAGTCCAGCAGTGCCAGTTTCAAGCCTGGATAAAGAAGGAGGGCGACGCCAATTATCTTTGTTGTCCCACAGTGTCATTAAACTGCAACTACCAGTTGCAAGGCGAACGTTCAATCAACCGAGCACCAAGTCAAAAAATATGGTAAGCTTTTGCAAATTTATTTTTTCTCTCTGGCAATGAATTTCAGAGATAATTACGGAATGGTTTGCTGGCATTCCGAAAATTTAACAAGAATGTGTCATAAAGGTCACCTCTGTTCAAATGTCGTGTGGTCAAAATGTAATTCTGTTTTATAGATTACCTACCAGGTGTGCGTGATCCGCGCGACCCTCCAATGAAACTGCACCGTGAAATCTTCGTGGAGTGATAGACCTCACTTACGGTGAATGTGCGATTATTAACAGCATTTATGATCAAAACACTCACGCGCTCTGTCTCTCTGTCTCTTTGTCTCTCTGTCTCTCTGTCTCTCTGTCTCTCTGTCTCTCTGTCTCTTTGTCTCTCTGCCTCTCCGTCTCTTTCAGGTTCACGTGCTCATGGATCGACAGACACTCTGTAACAAAGCTTTGCTTCTGAACTCCCATACAACTAACACGGCCCTGGGCGCAGTCACCGACCTGCATGCGCTTTTCAACCTCATGTAAAGGCCCTACTACACACTACATTCAGTCAAGTATACCCACACATTTTACGTATAATATATATATATATATATGGTATAGAGTATCAGTGTTTTCCTTTCTGTGTAGGCCTATATTTACAAGATATTTAAATGATGTGGACAGGCGTTATTAAGCACATGGACAACACGCACTTACACAGGCTATAATATTATAATATATGCAGCTTAGCGTGAACGCAATCTGGTTATTTTTTCGAAGACTATTTCAATTTCCACCAGCAGCGCAGGCCTATTTTTGATACTTAGAGGTTGGGCTTTAAAAGATGTAGACCTACTTCTCTCTTCACCTCGCCTTCCTCTGGAAGCTGAGCACACTTCTCAGAATCACCTTTTGTCACGCCTGACATGTTTTTGGTAGGCCCATGTCATTTGCGTTACGTCTGCAAAGACTGACAATTGCACGTACATAAAAAAATCTCCAAAGCTTATTTGATTTCGTATGCGAAGGCCTATGCAACGCAGTGCCACGTTATGACAATATCCTCAGCTAACATTGAACCAATATAAAACTGAAATTCACTTTAACCATTAAGAATAATCTTTATCAAATTAGGGAAAGTAGTTGAACTTTTCACTTATTATTGATTTAGGCCTATTCTGTCTTGTCCAAGACTCTTATCTTCCATTCGTAGCATAGCAATGAGTTACTTTAAGAGCAATCGTCCGAAATTTATAGTTTGCCCCAAAGAAACACCCTTTCCTGATAAATTAAAAATAAACGAAGAAGACAATGCTACTCCATGATGTTGGACAAGGTAGTAGCGGCCAAGGCTATTGAATACGTAAGACCTTCCTGAATAATAATGATCATGATCATCATCATGATCATCATCATGATGATCATGGTGATCATCATCATGATCATGATCATGATCATCATCATGATCATCATCAGGATCATGATCATCGTCATCGTCATCGTCATCGTCATCGTCATCGTCATCGTCATCGTCATCGTCGTCGTCGTCGTCGTCGTCGTCATCATCATCATCATCATCATCAGAATTATTGCTGGTTATAGTCATTTGATTGCCAAATTACGTGAATATGATTCCCAAAGTGATAAATCTAGTCTCACAAGTTATTCAATGGCAAGTCATCGTTCATATCTTTACTCTCACAATTGTTAGTTCGTTGTTAGCTGGTGATGCAAAGTCTACTTATTTTCCAAAGTATACCTACAATGCCTCGTAACGTTACATCTACAAGAATCTTTGTTGTGTCGCTGGATTTTTATAGATCTGAAGGCCTACAGAAGATGCACGTGGAAATCATGGACTTTTATTTTTAGTTGTTAAATAACGTGGCGGCTTCCATGTGAAGAATTCGAATTTTTAAAAGCTGAGTCGATATCGGAATGCCGACTATTCATGCAATTTACATTTGCAATTGAAATTAGTACCAGCATAAATTTCAACTAAGTATCATTGAAAATTTCAGCGGTAAAGCTGTCAGGGTCATAAGAGTTGTCGATTACCGTTTCAAGGATTTTATAAAGGTTACGATCACAAAGTTGAAAATTGCATTACACAAAAAGTTCAAGTTTATGGATTTCATGGTTCGTCATCAGCGTCATAGCTGTTGCTGTTAGTGTTATAATTAGTACTAATGTAATTATTATAACTACTATATGGAATTAGCCTTTCATGTCTTTCGACAAAATAGTGACATGTAAGAAGACAATCGGAATTTCGTTAGCGAATTGCTCTGTCACTAGTCGATGTTGAGTTTCCGAAATGATGCCTGTGGAACGTCGTCGGATGACTTCTGAGTTTTGTCGATCTTCCACTTATCACTGCTGAGGAGTTGAATTCTCGAGCGAACTTCTGGTTTCTTGAGATCTCGCTTCATGGACTCTGATATATCGTACAAGCATATTCAAGGAATTATTGAGCAGATATTAAGTTTATATAGATATTGGTACAGATAGATACACGTATAATGCGTGTCCCTTCATTTATAAGTCGAAAGCTAAAAAAAGTGTATGCTTCGATGAAGGTGGTAATATTAAGCTATTGGACAGCAGCTAAAATACTGTTCCTTTACGGGTTTTCGTTCTGTCAATTGGTTCAATACAACCTGCAGCGTCATTTAAAGAATAAATTATCAGAGGGCTCACAGCGAAATTAAAATCGAAAGAGATTGATGATGATTTTTGTTTATCATTTAGACATGGTTGGCAAACCGCAACCTAGCAACAAGGTGTTTGATTAAGAATAAAGATTAATGCCTACCCAAAGCAACAAACTTAATTGATGTATCGGATAGGCCTGCAGCTAACTTAGCACGACTCGTAAGAGCTTGTGCGGAATAAAAAGAGGAGGTAGTAGTAGTAGAAGAAGAAGATGATGATGACGACGGCGAGGAAGAGCTGTAATTCCCTGAAATTCACTCAATCGCTCGCTCATTAATACATTTGTTAAAACATTAAATCTGTCATCTAGTGAGGCAGCAGATCAAGCAGTGAATCATGCACAATGTAAATAATTTAACCTATGATTTGTCTTTCAGTTCCAGCGTTTGGTCCTTTGTAATCGTCGGGCAGGTATTCTACAGGTAGACATCTCATAGGTATATCTTTGTAGACGTTCTCCAACACCTGGCCGTGATTCTTAACCTAAAGCAGGAAGTTCATAGTTTCAATTGCAAAATTTATGTTTATAAGGACTTCTACTTAGTCTACACCTCTGAGCAACTCAGATAAATTGCGTAGTCCTACACTAATCACACACAGTTTGCGAAAAGTTATTATTGAACAACTAAACAGAAGGCTTAACGTGAACTCTAGTAGCATTTATCGTAATTACGAAAGTGGTTTTATTTCTCATCCAGACTACTGAGGTGCTGGATCTCTTATCCTATAAATACAATGTGTGTAGGTCTGTCAACGTGAGTATGGGTGATTTAAAAAAAATGTACTTAGATGGTGAATTTGATATGTTGGGTGGTGGATCTCAAATCCGAGATTCCGGATCTGAGAAACAACAGATAGATTTACAGGAGAACTCACAGTGATATATATATATATATATGTATCCATGTAAGCTTAGGATAATCATTGGGCTGTCTCAAGATCTGAAACAGAGGTTAAGTCAATATGTCCTCTCCTGGACGAATAAACATCTTTTGATTGATTTGAAATTTGGGTTACATGCTATGTCGTCTGCCAGCAATACACAGTAGTACTTGTACCAACCCTTTTCATAAGTTTTTCAGAAAGAACCAATCTGATGAGTGTGAAGAAGATATCCATCATTGCGCCACCGTTGTAGAGGAGAAGCAGCTTCACACGAGCAGGAAAGTTATTCTGTTGAAATGTATAGCGAATGGACAATAGAATTGCTTTTAACAAACGTTAAACTGCAATTAAAATGCATGCATAGCCTATATATGTGTATATAATATGTATATACATGCACAAACACACACATACTTTATTCTTTCTGCTTGTATATTTCTAATAGCCATAGCATGCAGTTATGCGTTAGAACAATTGCAATACAACCTGTAATGCTTAGCAGTCCACCTTTAAAAGCCGTGATGAAGTCAACTGAGACAATACAATCATCGAAAGCATTGCACAGGTCCACAACTCTTGCGCCAAAGAGTTTCTGCCCCATTGTTCCTCTTGGTTTCTTAAACAAGTGTAGGTCTGCGTGCCCTCGATTAATCTTCTTTGTTGATAAATCAAAGAATGTCTTCCGTCGCATTGCCTCTTTTCTGTTGATTATTATTTTAAACTGACAAATACTCAGTAAGAGGATCGAGTTGTTGAGCAGAAGTCGAATGTCACTGTGTGGCATCCTACAGGTGCCTATCTGTCCCACTGCGTATTTCACAGTCACTCCCTACTCCCTAGGTAGCGACAGTATTTCCCGTTTGCTATAAACATTGCCTTCCTCTGTTGGGTCATGAGGTGACTAAATCGAGTCCTTTCCTCAGTTTCTCAGCTTGTTGGGCGGGTTCCTAAATTCCTGTCTCTGCTTAGGCCTACATGCGTGGCGTGTCGCATAGGTTTCATGTCGACCGCCCTTAATATTATTACGCTCATTGAAGTGATCCACTATTCGATCTTTACACGGTTAACTTATATAACTATTCTTAAACAGTGCCAGCATGAGTGCATATCTCCATTACCGTGATACATTTCTTGAGCTAATGCCCCTCAAATTTCTTTCCTCACTTCACGTGAGAATTTCGTACGAAGCTGATTCATTCTGACACTCTTCGGGCTACAAAGTGACGAATCGACAACCAAGTCAAACAAAGACGCAAATGTGTTGCTAAAGATGATTACAATTTACAAGACTAGCATTGATGGTGTTCTTAACTAAGAATTTCGCTTATTCGAACGATTAACTGACACTGCGGTTATTTAAGAAGGTAATGAGTGGTGCGCAGATGCTAAATTGTGAACAGATTGAAATTGACCAATTTGTAAACGTTTACCTGCCAGGTCTCGGCGAAATCTTTACGATCTTCCAGTGGAATTGCAGCCTGAACTCTGAGAGAGAAGTTTGATACGTCAATAAATGTCACTGTTCCGTTAACGCAGGTTTTCTCGTCCATCAAATACATGTAATCAAATAAAATTGCGAAGGTTCGAAATAAGTCGTCCTTTGTGAACGTCTTGCCCTTGAACTCCATCAGACCTGAAAACGAATGGGCTACGTATCTTTGAATCGGTCTATAGAAGATGACATAATAAAGCACTATAAACGATCAGTTATTAGGCCTACAGAGTACAGCTAGACAAATAACGGAATACAATAATTTACACCAGATAATATAGAGAACGCGTTACGTTATAATTATTAGATATGGACATGCAACAAGGATTGCTGAATTACCTTCAATGTATTGTACATCGTGATGTTAATCGACACGAAGATAATTTGCGATTTTACAGAACAAGTTCAAACAACGCTTTGATTATCAATCGCAAATAACGTCGCAAAAAGCTGGAAAGATTGTTTAGAAGAACGAGAGGCCAAATGACATCAACCAAGAATTCGATTGAGCTAAAGGTGTTGCATACCGGCTTTCATGATGAAGATTTTACGACCTTCATCGTCTCTCTCCGGAAGAACCAACATTAGTCTGAAATAATGAACTGAAATGTAAAATTCCATAACACGAATGTTCTAGAATATAACTAAGCTGCGATGAAACAAAGATTATGATATGGATGAGCAAGAGGATGTCTTCTACCCTGAATCGATGACGGCCAAAATCTTCGGGTCACATGGGTCGATGTTCATGTACCATTTGGCAATCTTCGCTCTGCGTATGAGGTATCTCTGAAGAAGTTCTCTGGCCTCCAACTGAGAGAAGTATCTTACTCTCAAGAAGCACAACAGGAACGCAGTATCTGTACACAAAAACAGGAAATAGTGAATTAAGTCGAGAGTACTTCATCAAACAGCACACTCGCTGGATATCGTCACCGTCAATCATCGCTATCTGCAATCTACTGATATGATGGTAAAGATGTTTGTTCACTTTCTTATTGGTTCATTCGTTGCCTCCCTGTTAATATGTAATTATATCTGCAAATAAATGACGCAACGTAATTGATCGGAAAAGCGACGAACCTGTAGGACATTTGATGTGTGGCTGTTGTAGAATCCATTTGCGAAAAGTTTCGACTGCTCCAATTCTATTCGCTGGATCTTCCTTCAATTCTTCCTTCGCCCTTTTTAGGCTCTTTTCGTCCAAAGTACACACGTAGCCACTATCTTGCGACGTCATTATCCTAAATGTAAAATCGTCTAGCAAGTAGGTAGCTAAGTTACAGTCATTAGATGCAAACCAGTCACTGAGAAATCTCTATATATAAGAGGAAGATTCTGTCTGTCTCTATATCCTTGGCAGGCGATGCTATTGCACAGTTTCAAAGCTATTCATTGTCCAAAACCCATTAATTGAGCCCCAAACAACCTGTTGCAAAGCATAAAATCTATTCAACTACAGACTCGCTGCCGTCTGGTCTGGTGTAACTATAGACCGTGTGATGCATTCGACCATAAAGACTTCTGGGGCACAGTGAACAAATACTTTCACTGCTTATCGTTTGAAATCTAGAAAAAATTCGTCTAAGTATTTTACTTCTATTGTTGTCTTATAGAAAACTTGATAGACCGTATACACAGTCTGGTTTTGGAGATTGGAAAATAACAGACCAAGCCTAGTTTTATTATTTTAATTTATCTTTGTAGGCTATATATATATATATATATATACAGGACTAATGTTTCATTTTAAAACTCTGGACCTTGGGAAATGACCTTCTCGTTGACTTATAATGTAGGCCTCTGTTCTGACACTGTATATAACGGATCGTTAGTCACACAAAATGTACATTGTGGATCTGTATAGTCTAGAGTTTCAACCACTGTCGATATTATGTCCGAGTGCCAGATGTTTCAAAATTCTTAACCAAATCCAACAGATTCTCACTACTTGCGCTAGTAGATGTTTAGGCTCTCAAATTTCACAATCTTACAGCATGATCATTCTTGCAAAATAACTAAATGCCGACACTAAGATCATGACCTGCGTCAAGTTCAACGAGCAACTGAAACTTTTAATTTTAAACGCAATATTATTTTATTTGAAATTTAATTAGTCTCTTCATTACACTGGCGACTACTTTGTAGCCACCGTCCGACTCGCGTGTCCCCATCGTATGAAGACTGGTACAATTTCGCGAAGCCAGAGTCGTCTCCTTGCAAAATCGTGAGTTCTCTTGTCTAAAGTTTCCACGTTAGGTTTCCAAATTCCAACCTATGCATCATTCGGCCGTTCAGTCTCGGTCTCACGAAGTATAGTGCAAAGGCACCAACGGTGGGAAGAACTGGTTCAGCAACTGGTTCAGTGCCACTCATCACATTTTACAGCGGCAAACGGGCTCACATACATGTACAGTGTTCGAACAGGCGCTTAAAATCTAGGTTTTCAATCATGGCAAATCTCACCGTGATAAGAATATGTCTGTTTGCTATTCCTACCATGGACAGGCGAAAGGGTTAAAGAACCTGGGCAATAGCCCCACGGTCATCACCCCCCTCCCCCTAGGAAAATTATCCCCGTGCAAATATAGTCCCCATGATCCCATACAGAGCCGTGAAACAAGAAATATTTGCCAAACTGGTCATCAAAAAATAAACCGTCTGTAATGTGCACTAAAATTTGCCAAAATACTGAAAATAGGGAAAACATCTATGACGTACCAATGAATAACAAAAACAAGACTTGAAAATCTGATTTAAATGCAATAATTCGACAGGGAAGGCAGTAAAACCAAAAGTGTGCATGACTGTGTTAATAGGAGATGTTGTGTGCAATTCCTTGCAGATACTGAAGATGATAAGGCATTGCGCTGCAGTGTCTGATAAATTAAGGCAACTAACGAAGTCATTAATACGGCGATTAGGAAAACGGTTAGGTGGCCTGCCATCTGAAGTACATATAAATATGTACACACAGCAGGTTTAAATTCTTGTATCCTACAAGTCAAATGTTCTTATTATTATTATAATTATTATAATTATTATTATTATTATTATTATTATTAATATTATTATTATTATTATTATTATTTCCGAAATTTGATACCGCCCTTCTTCCAACATTTTTGCTCAAAAGTGCACACACACGCCTCGACGGCGCAATTGCAGATGTACTGCAGAGCAATGGGGCGCGAAGGACTTGCTCAAGGCCCCTACACAGTGACTCCCCGGACGAGGCTCGAATCCGTGCGCTCAGCACACACTGACCGTTACGGGCTGACCGCTCTACCCGATCGGCCACTGTGCCGCACCAATGAGCGATTAATAGTCAAAATTTTGACAAAATATTACAATATAATAATACTATAGCCGTCGTCGATTGCACAGCTTCGGTGTTCGTAATGTCATTATTTGCACTATATGGAAGCCAGAATATCTTAAGAATTGCCAGTTGTTTCGTTTTTCAGCATATTAACAACATTTCGACTCCCGTAATAATTTGTCATTATTCACTCATACTAGGTATATGTGATCATACTGCAGTTGGTTGGTTTGAAATTAAACGAATATTATTATTTTTTATTATTCCTTGGATTTTGATTTTCGGTCTCAAAATTCGGTTAACTGTAATAGTTTTTGACCACAGCTCATTTGTACAGCATAAACCCTAGGCCTACCGATTGTTTAGCACGCATGGCACACGTGACATCATTTGCAGCTAGTTATTGTTTGCTATTCTTACTATAGACGTTACTTATTTATGACCTCAAGTGATAGGCAATTCTTCAGACACAGGCTTGTTGTCTATATTTAGCCGCATTTGGTCTAGTTTCTGAGTTAACCTATAGGAACTCTGAACTCTGTCAAGCATTCAAAGTAAGGTTGGAGCGCAACGCGTCACTCGTTTTACCTCGAGGTAAAAATGAGCGTCGTTTTCATCTCTGACCGCTGTGACTCCATTTAGTTAGATTCTGAGTAAGAAAATGGCTAATATCTTACTATCTCCCTTAACCATCAAAATAGATGACTCGGGTATATCTTAACAACATACTGATTAGGTTCCGTTTTCAACTAAATGGATCTAGAGCGAATCTATGGTTAAGGATGCGTCACATGTTTTGAAAATTCTATAATTCACGCATAGAAGATCATGGGAATTTGGATCCAGAAATGAGACAAAATGTCTCCGTACGAACCTCGATGAAACATCTGCTCTTCGACATCCGGCCAAAAATTTTTATGTGATAGTTTAGCGTTGTAGTTGACCGGTGACCGACTGAGATGGATTGAATGCGATGAGCTTCGGTTTCTATCACTCAATAGAAGGAAATTGAGCAGAGGTCTCTATCACGTATTCTGGTTGAGCGGTGCTCTGTTATCAGTGCAAAATCGATATAAAGAAATAATAACTCATGTCTACGTTTGTCTTCGCATTGTTGCATGCTAATAATGCTTTCAAGATATAATCTCTCGTATGTAACCGTATTTTGACACGGCAATTTTCCGGATACCCTGTCACCTTATGTCCGCATACAAATCATTCGAATTTGTCCACTCCAAATGGTGTGGCCAGAATCGAGCTTCTTTTCTCAGTAGATTTATATATTTGGATTCAGCCCGTCAATATGCGTGAGGCACAAACATCCGGTTGACCGAGCGTGAGTGAGCGCGAGTGAAATCATAGTCAATTAATGTTTGCCCAGTTTTGCAAATTGTAATTTTTCGGTGAATGAGATTACAGTAGGCCTTTGTGCGATTGTGTTGCAAAATTAAACAAACAGAAATTGCTTTTAGTAGAAAATATGACGGGTTTCGGTGTCAAAGGCCTTTGCAAGGTAAAAAAAACGATGCACATATGGCACAATTATTATTTTGGATTGCTTCATAAATTAAATCGTGCACACCAAGAAGTAGAATGAAAATGCAAATCTGTGGCTACTTTTATCGGTATGCGCACGTTTCATCCCTGGACGGTTCATCCTCGGAGTTTCATTAAAAACTGTTCATTATAGGACGTTTTATTCCCGGACGACTCATCGCCAATAATTAATAGGCCTACTTCAGTGTTTGATTACTTTGTAGCAATTCTCTTTTCCTGTGTGGAAGTGTGATCGATGAAAAGAATCATCTCTAAATAGAACCTGGATTAATGAAAAAAATTATTCAGGCCTATGCGTTGATGCGGGATTGATGAAAAGAATCCTGCCTAACCAGAAGTTGGATTGATGAGAAAAATCTGTTTAAATGGGAGCGGGATTGATTAAATAAATAATTCTTAAGTAGAAGCTGGGTCGATGAGAATAATCTATTTAAATAGAAGCAGAATTGATGAAAAGAACCGTACTTAAATAAAAGCTGGATTGATTAGAAAACTATCAGTCTATGCTTAAGTGGAAGCGGGATTGATGAAAAATTAAAACTTAGTGAAGCAATAAAACATTAAATGATTATTGGTAATGAATCGTCTGAGGATGAAACGTCCTATGTTGAACAGTCCAATGATGAACAGTTACAATGATAAAACGTCAGAGGATGAACCGCCCGTGATGATTCGTCCGGAGATGAAACGTCCTAGAATCCTTTTAGCAGTTGGTCAAACAATTGGGGAACGATTTACCATAATATAAACAAACGGTCACCAATTTTCGATTATTAGGTAATCAGAATGATATATTTAATCAATGCTACCTGCCAGGTCTTTCCGAAATCTTTGCGATCTTCCAATGAAACCTTGAGACTGTAGAGAGAAGCGTTATTTATGGGAAATGTATAGCTAAGTCTCTATCTGTCTGCTGTCTGTCTCTCATTTTCACTGTCACCTTAATAAAATTCACGTGCTTGTAGACACAGGGTTACAATGATTTGCCACTGAACCCCGACCATTGGTCGTAGGCCTATACATGTGTATATTTTTAAATAATTATTTATAGAAATTATGGATAATTTTATTGTATATTTAGCATATCAGTTCTTTATTTTCTGTGTACGTCTGCTTTCAAGAAAAATAAATCATCAGTATTTATTTATACATATATATATAGTCTGTTATTATACACGTGCATGCGTATAGATAGTGGCCGTGTTCTGAGTTCTAGACATACAGATCGTAGGCCATATAATTTATGTATTTTGAATACCTGGTATTTTAACCTACATAATCATACCTAAAACTGCCTTCTAAAATTTTCAGCATGACTTTCAACCGGGTCACTGTACAACCATGTCCTTACTCGACTCACATGACCACGTTTCTGCAGCAATTGATCTAAATGAATATTCCTCGGACATCGTCATTGACATCACCAACGTATTTGACTCTGTAAATCTTAAAATCGTATTTGCAAAATTAAATAACTAAGAGGCCGTCTATAGATGACGTCACACACTTTTGGACGATTTTTGATCCCTCCTCCCATCGTCACAAAAGTCATGACCCCTCAAATATAATGTCTCAAAGCTCTGACCACCACCCACCTCCGACAAAACCAGATACCCAGAACGTAAAAAATGTGTATGCAGTACGAAGTAAAATGGAACAAGTATAATTATTACACTCATTATGCAAGATGAAATATATAGCATATAAAGCTCTGGTAGAATAATTTCATTAAAAAATGTTTAATAACAATTACTTGAAACAATCCAAACTTAATTCTTCTCCATTCTCTCACATTGAAGCCAAAATTTATGCTCCTTCATAAAATAAATAGGGAAAGCCTGGATCTCATCATCCTGCTCAATAGATACTATATTCAGATCCATCTCTTCTTCGTCTATCCAATCTATACTATTACACACGACGGATGTAAGAGCATCGGACGCAGTAAGGTTTTCGCTTAATATTGCCGTCGCACTGTTTATCTGTGAAACGCGCTTTCGACCTTATTTACATACCACACGCCCTGTGAGCCTTATTTACACCAATCAATCAATGTCAATTCAATATAGCGCCCCTTCAAGGTATCTATCAGAGGCGCTCATACAACGACGCAAGAAGCTTATTTGCATACTGCGGGCGCAACAGCACCGGATGCAGTAAGATTTGTGCAAACGTCCGGCGAATACATGTATCTGCATGAAACGTTAAAGCATGACACACACGTTCGGTAATTATTAATTTGGATTTATGAATTTCGAAACAAGCAGGCGACAATTTTGACAAAAAAGTTTTTTTGTGATACATATTCACCATTACATCACCCGCAAAACGATGTGGTAGCTGATGATATACATGTAGATAGGCCTATGCTACAAGTTCGAATTCACAGACTCACCATATGTATATATATATATATATATATATATATATATATATATATATATATATATATATATATATATATATATATATATATATATATATGGTGAGCCTGTGAATTCGACCATTCGACCTATATATATATATATATATATATATATATATATATATATATATATATATATATAACAGTAGATTGAATCTTGCCCCTCTGCTGATTAACACAGGTGTTGACCCCAATACTAGCCGCCAAACTATACCATCACATACGTTTCAGTAAGCATATTTCCGTGAATGAAGTGAGTTGACCCGATGTAATGATTCTTGTAATGATTCTTGTAATGATTCTTGTAATGATTCTTGTAATGATTCTTGTAATGATTCTTCTAATGTTTCTCGACTCCCACAAAAGCTACGTTAAAGAAAGCAGCTTATTCACCGGCGCCATACCAAATAAAGTCCGCAATAGCCAAGCGTCTGGTTTCGATCCGGTACCAGCTCAAGACAGACCATGCGACCTCGATTCAATCCCAACCTTCTTGTTCCTACTATAACTAAGACCATCAACATGCCTCTTTCGATTGACACTTGTACAATCCTTCCACCTTTTTCAAGCAGAGCCCACTTCTTGCCAAAACAAACTTCTCCTACCCACAATCTTTGGAATCATCCTCATTCCAGTCGAACACAAAACCTTAGGGGAGTTCTGCCTCAACTTATCCGACAGATAAAATTATATGGTTATCAATCAGAGCAAAAGCGTCGATCAGTTAAATGTGAATAGGATCATTTTGAGCACAATATACTATTGCATCTGCTGCTACTGGAGAATTAGCTTCGTTGGTGCGTTTGTCGTCTCCAATCTAAGCATGTGCTCAAGGCACAGAGCGAATCTCCGAAGCATTATTTTATTGCAATGTTACCATCAATTTCTATTCCACTTTGCTCTCCATTCGCAAACCCGTTTTCAGTTTTAGTTGGAACAGTTATTTCTATGGTGCTGAGGAAATCATATTCGTGCTGCGCCAAACCCTAAAAGTGAAAATGTCAAATTTTTTCTCCGATGGAATATTTCCCCAGGGTCAGGTAAGCTTAAGGAGAAGCTCATTTATTGGCAGCAATTAGTACGACCATTGAAAGGAAGAGAAGAAGAAAAGAAAGAGAAGGGGTATGAGAGAAAAAGGAAAGGGATGAAAATCAAAATGATTATAAACTTAAGCATAGGTGGATGAAGAATTGATCAGAGAATATCCATTAAGCAAAACTCGAGAGTCAATAATATCATCGACATGGTTCTGCAACTCCTCTATCTTGCCGGAAGAAGCTAGCAACCAATCAAGGGAACGCAACAAGGCGTTCCTCTTTCCACTAGAGACCACAGAGGAACAGAGAGCTTTCCTGATCAATAATTGAGTAACGAACAGACATGGAGACATGAACTAAAGGAAAATGCTTTACACAGATGATCGCACATTGAATCGTATATTGATTTACGTTACAGCCAATAATATTGGTGTTGATTTAGTCGCTAATGAAGATCATGAAGCACAGGTACATATGATTATGTTTATTACATTTATATTTTAAATGCTTGTTTCCTGTAGCGTTGCTTTACTCCCGTCGTCGACAACGTATTCCTGTTTTGCATTCTCGACCAACCATCCGCAGCCGTGGAACCGCAGCAGGAGACGTTCATCCACCTTCTCTTCCAATTCTCTGTCTCCTAATTATTGGTAAAGTAAACACACAGCTACGCAAGAACGGTCTCTACATTGAAAGCAAATGCCCTTTAATTTCAACAGTTCACCGCTTGCAGTTTATCAAATTAGATGCGACCGGACTTCATTAAATTTGGACTGACGCTGAATTGAAAAGAGTGCATTCGCATGTTTGCTAAACGTTACAGTTCAGTAGGTCGTCAACTGCACTTGATACTGCCCATCTTCAAATGTCCAGACGTAAACCTACCATACGACAGAAAATTGATGCCGCTGACCAATAACTGTGAGTGAAGAACTTGCTCAATGTTTCCACACAGTACTGCAGTCGAAGTTCAAATCCGAGCTATTTGACCAATCGGCTACGCCGCCACTGAAGCTTCCATTAAACTACTTTAGGTCACACTAGAGTAACTGGTGGATGAAAATCAAATCAGATTAAGATCCGGTTCGATCCGATTGTACTCACTCATAATGAGAGATGTTATTAATCCGATGACAACCGTGAAGGCTGCTCCAAATGGTATGAACCACAGATAGGACATAGCGTAGAAATTCTCCAGACCACGAAGCCGATTCTGAAGAAAATAAAAATGGAACCTTTCACATAATTTAATACGATATATGTCATATCCTCATGTAATTCAGATTAAAGTAATACAATTAGTAGGCCTGTGTAGGTCCCAAGAAAACGAGACGCAACGTTGAGAATTAATGTTATTATTGATAAAATGATGCCACGCACACGTCGCTTACCACTTGTCTTTCTGTGCCTGGAAAAACCACAGTTGTTTGGTTCCAGTTGCTTTCGACCTGGATTTCATTTTCCACATTGAAGTGCGTGTAGTTGGTGTAGTTCAGTGAGGAGGAGATGAGAGTGGAGTTACTGTTTCCAGGGGAACAATACTCCACGGAGAGGGGCGGTAGAGGAGGGTGTTTGTGGGTCACCGTCATAGACCCAATAGCCAACCAGAGGGTAATCAGTACACCCACGATACCTCCTACTAACGTTCCCTGAAATAGTGGAATAGTGTCAATCGTCATTAGTGGGAATGTAATCGTCACTCTAGTATAATGATCCCTGGTATTACTAGGGGAACCATATGAACTGCAGTTGATATTAATATAATTAGATCTTCGTTTATTAGGAAGGCTGACAAACCACGACGAATAACATTCATGTAGGCCATTGGTTGTGACATCCGCCATTCCAACGTTGGAACCTTTTATGACGTACATGTAATTCAATTACTTCCATCGCCCAGAAGACATCAACCGATGGTTCATAGTGGTATATTCACACTCAGTTGGTTAGAGCCACCAGAACCCTGGATAAAACTAGTTGTCATCATCTTCGCATTTCACTAGACGTTTTATTTCTTTGTGTGAGACAAGTGTTAGTTTCATTGTGATTATAATAGTTCCAAATTCGCACGAGTTAATATTCACGAATTTCATTCTCCGGTGTTCAGAGATTCTATATCTGCGAGCAACAAACTGTCCCAGGTAAAGTATTGCGTACTTCTAGGCCACTTTGCCTTTTCTGTTTCTCTCCTCCACCTCAATGACCTCCACCTCATGTTTTTAAATTAATAATAAGGCTACACGAATATTCAGAATTCTTTTCTGTTGTAATTCTGAAAGCGATGAAGACTGTCACAGTCTTCATCGTCTGAATAACGCTCATCTCCTCCGCCACATTCAGGGAGGCAGTGAGGTTTTGCAAATCTTTGTAACTAGAAATTGAGTCCACTCTAGTTGCCAAGAATCAACAAAGGATGTTAAAATGCGTTCACCTTCCAGTTGGCATGTTTGGAGACGGCGCCGAGGAAGAACAATCCTATCAATGGACCCGTCGCAGAACTATACATGGCAACTAACATCTATCAACAAATAAATAAGATATAATAAACTATTAACAGCAGCGAACAGCAGCAGAAATAGTAATACTAATAAAAATAATAATAGCAATAGTGATATATCGTATAGTAGTATTAACAATAGCAGTAGTGCGTAGTGGTACGTAGTGGTAGTGCAAGTGGTTGGCAGTGCAAGTTGTATTTGTAGCTAAAGGCAGTAGCGGTAGTTCAGGTGGTGATAAATAGTTGTAGGGCCTACAAATACCGTCACAACAACGAAGCCATCACTGCAGGTATACAATAAATACTGGTCCCACCACCTGCACCACCTTGACCACCACCACCATATTACCACCACCACTACCAACACCACAACAACAAAAACGACTTGCATTATTAAGATAATTAATAATCATCATCGCATCTTAAAACTATTAGTTCAATTACAGCCACAATTTTATTCCCTGAAAATTAGTTATATTTTTCCAATTGACAGATATTACGAGGAACCTTATCGAGGAAAGGCTTACCTGTATGATTGGACCTGGAATAAAAGTCGAGAGGAATGCCACTCCAGTGATCAAGGCTCCAATGAACACAACTGGAACAGAAGAACACAGTGAACAGCTGATCTACGAATGCTGTGTTAAATGCCGACAGCAGGTTCTCATGGAGACTCGAGACCTGTGTTCCCATGGTAACCCCGAGATTTTATTAATTTACACAGAAGTATAATAAGAAGAGGCAAAATGTAATTTCATTCAAGAATGCAATTGCAAATGGAATATTAATTGCAGGTTATAATAATTTCAATGTAATCGACTGTGGAGGAGAGAAGATATATTGTTGTCCAGGGCACAGATCCAGTATGAAGACCTGAACGGAGACATACACTGACATTGACTTAGAACTTCATGGGCTTAGTCGTAATTTATTTCGTTCTTCATAGTTCGCTGAGGAAAAAGATAAATACACAGATTTAAAAAAACTGTCTGTCAATGAGCAGCCAATACTAAGATCAACGATGATTGAATAAGATGCTAATTAGGAAAACGCGAGGCAACCAGATCAGAGCATCATACTAGATAAGCTAGTAAGTATAGTCGTTTTACTCCATTAGCAAACTGAATGTAAAAAACACATAATATTAGTAATAACAATGTAGTAGGGCTAATCGTACTCCAAACGTGTACGTTCAATATTTTGTAAATTTATGTAAAAACAAATCAACATAGGCGATTCTGTTAAAGCGAGTCTGTGGAGTATCAACAGAAGTAATTAATAGCCAGAATAGTGTAACAGACATTTTCTATCCAGAGTTTTTATTTATGCTATAGCCAAATATGGCCTACATCATTTGCTTTTTGGGAAGTCTAACTTTTGTGTTTTTTGTCTTTGTACATGAATGTTATTTGCTGAATATTGTAAGCTTGCCTAATTAACGAAGATAATACTAGGGTAACTAAATCTTTAATAGTTTCATACCAAGGATCTTGTTAATTAATGTCTTCCTAGTTTCCGTTAGACGACTCAGCCTCCACTTGAGCATATCCTCCCAAACATTTGCTGCTGAACCGCTCAGCATCGACGACAGACTACTGCAAGTCGTACATACAACAAACAAATGTTTTTTAAATACCTGGAGACAAGATTTGGCGAGAGACAACGGTTGGCATTCAGAGGCGTTAGATTTTATATCTGAATTACATTATAAATAGATAAGGTATCGATATCGTCAGATAATCCATGTTAATTGCAAATGACGAGTAACGAGGTTCCAATAACACACTTACACCCCAATTAACTGAGACATATTACCGGAGGATCAAACGAAGTTCGGGGAGTACTGAAAACTAGTTTAAACTTAGCTAGTAAAGAAAATTCAACTCGGTTGATCATTATAGACACGGAACCAACAACCTAAGTAGAATTAGCCTAGTAGACTCCTCATACTGAACTGTATCTACTTCTCTGAATTCTTGGCATTTGTCTTTACCATTTATACATCAGAGGGTATACGCCCACTCAATAGTTTGTCTAATGACGTAATGTAATGTAACGTAAAACTAATGTCAAGACATTAGTTTTCATCAAGACCTGCCACAGTCACACATCAACTACCAAGCAGTAGCCCCAACAGTCTTGCGTTACGAGATTCCTGGCTCTCCTTGTTTTCACCATCCATATATCTAGTACCATATCGTCTTAATGTCTCAACATTATTAGTTTATTACCAATGTATAGGCCTACATAGTTCATTACTATATTGTGTTATCATGAAGTAGGTAAGAAGTCCATCGGTTATATAGAGCTATCTAACAATAGATAATTAAAGCCAGCACAGCTGTCATCAGTGCTGCTTTCCAGAAATGATCTGCCGCAGCGCATTTGTATTGTCTAAACAAATGACTAAAATTGCCTACCAAATAAAATCAATTTTACAAAACACAATGATCACAATCTATACACTTACTTAGAAATTTCAGAATGTACAAAATTAAAATTGTTAAGTTTTATATCAAATTCCAGAGTTTTTGCAAAACGTCAATTTATAATATTCTTTGTAATTGAAAAAAGGTGCCGGAACGCCGTTCGGAACCTCAGGTACAGAGGGAGAACATCGATGGAATTTGACAAATGCACGTAAAATTCAGACGAGAAATAACTCAGATGGTCAATATAAACCACAAATGTATTATTTAAAAATTCATTCAACGAAAGCGTTGTAATCATCGTCGCCTTGCCTTTTCCATCGTGGGCACTTCTACGTGCAGTGACTTACCCCTCCCCAACCATCAGTAGCGTCGCTCCCATTGAGGCGCAAAGGCTCGTGCCTTCCTAAGGTTTTTATATTTTATTTACTGAGATGTTTTTTCACATTGAATAATAACGTGAGCTGCCAGGCATTGACAGCGTTGCCGCAGAGACTGTTGACAGCTTGTATGCTAATCAGTCCGCGTGATATATGATTACGATTACGTTGCATAAGCTTCCATTAGCCTACTGTATGCATGATCTAGCCGGTGACTTCCCGCTTTCAATAATACCACTTTAAAATGACTGTGACGGCATCGTCACCAAAAAATTATTTTTGTTACTTTGCTATTTACAAAACATCTTGGGATTAGGGACGAGATATAGTACACTATATAGCTCCTCTCCTGCCCCTATCATATCCAATCTGCCTCCCCGGCCTCTAATCCAAGCGACGCCACAGCCCACAATCCGTAATAGGTCTACTATGTTCTTTCAAATTGCTATTGTTGAGCGGTCAATTTTTACAGTGCCGTAACGCAGCCATGCTTTCTCATATACATTGCTGGATATAAAGACATTTTGATGCTGTAAGCAGAAGAATGAGAAGGCCCTCTTCTAACTGATGTTCGACCATTACCAGCTGTCGGCGTTGATTGTATTAGAATCATTTAATTTAATTAGTAAACGTATGTCAATACCTCAATGTTCCTCCATAAAGTGTGGCGAGAAAAATTCCGGCGAATCCCGGTGAATCGGTGAAAATCGACACAACAAAATGTGGCAGTAACTGGAAACATGTCAAATTATGTTGAAATTTACCATTCCCTGATGAATTTTAACGTAACATCACGAAAGACAGATTTCAGAGTAGAATAGAAAGGGGATAGAGAGTTCGTAGACAAGAGCTGAAGATCCAGTGGGAGGCGATTCCAGGCAGTTGAATAGGCATACATAGCGCACGGGTGTTTGAAATTCGTCATACAGGCCGTTTGAAAACTCGCCGACGATTTTTAAACCCACCTGCCTGAAGTAAAATTTGAGAATAAAAGTTAACATTTTACGTTTTTACTGCATTTGAAGCGAAATCACAATTGTGTACTACCTAGAAACTAAAAAATGACCTTAGCCAAAGACTCCGCGAGTTCTAGACCTGTCTGATGTTTCTCAACGATAACGAAGATCAAACTAAACCTAAACCTATTCGACAATTTGCAGAAACTGCACGGTTCAAAAAGTTTAGTATTGCAAAATATCTTGGGTACGTGCTAACCGAGTCTCTCTCAGATTCCTTCCTCATTCTAACCAGGCGAATTCAGCACCCTAACCAGTCATTTGCTGGGAAATATTACCACTAGTCCACCATTGGAAAGGTCTCGACACCTCTAACGTACAGAGCGTCATTCGATATATGACCTAATATGAAGAAACTACTCAAACCATCAAGACGAATTATTCAATTTCAACGCATTTTTTATGCAATGTGTTTTAACAGCTATGTTATGCGAACTGCTAAATGCAGCAGCATTGCTATAGACAATTAAAAAACTACATGACAGGATATAACTGTCTCACCATGTTAGGATTCGCGATCTCTTTGTTGGCCAGAGGATCGCATTTGATCGTCGAGTAGTAAGCCAAGGCGATCAGTGCAATTATGCCGGCCATGATGTCCATTATGACGATGGGCGGAATGATCAACAGTATCGTTCTGAAAAGCAAAGTCGACTCAAAGTCAGCTGCTTCGTCTCTAAGCGGTATCCATGGAAACCGGACTGGTATCTCCAATTGATATCGATCTCTGGACAACCTGAGACGGGAGACGGTTGAATGGCAACAAGCTGGCACGAAGAGCAGAGGAACTCCGGTTCGATTCCAGTTGGTTCCATACGGTTAACTCAGTCTTCAACTGCCTAGGGCAATCGGTAAACTGCACAATTGGACAGGTAGGTGCCTTGCAGGCAGCCAATCAGTTAAATTCGAATCCTACTAAATATGTCATCATCTGTCACTACTATGTCTATGTGCATGTAATCTCATGCACTACCTGCTCGTCAGTTTGCATTAAAAAAATACGGTTAAATTAAAAGTAGTGATTTTGGTCCAAATGTTCATTGTGGTCAGTTCGAATGGGAGTCAATACTGGTCTTATAGCTTTTAGAAGAATGCAGAGTCTAAACGGGTTTGCAGATGAAAGTGTAGACATAGTGAATAACAATTCATCAAGAAGAAACGATGGCATAGGGCAGTGTAGATGCTATTCTTTGTGCTAAATTTTTGAGACTTAAAGACCAAGTTTTTTGGGCGGTCAGATGCTCGGGAAACTGAATTACGAGCTACCACTGCCTTGTCATTCAAACCTGAACACAGAAAGAGAGCGAGAGAGATCTAGGTCTGCTTAGTGTAGTCGGTGTGACTCCCAGATATAAAATCTATGATAAATGCTCAAGTCCGAGCATACAGAGAACCTCATCTATGCAGCCCTATTCAGAGAGCGCGCCTCTGAATAGGCCCATCAGCCGATTGACCAGTGTGTATATATATATAAAATCTGTGCTGCGCTATACACATATAAGGGTGAGACTATAATAATATTATATCTGGTCCACAGCGAACACAGGCAAGTATACACAGGCGAATACAGGCACGCAGGCTTATGAATGGCATATCAAGTACAGGTGTTTAGATGCATATAATTATTCATAGATCGATAGATAGGCCAAGAACATGGATTCCAATACTGCTAGTTCAGCACTGGCGTTTCTCTCCCTGTCATCTGGGACAAGGATTATATACGTGGCAGGGTGGCCGATTGGTTAGAGCGGTCGGTCCATAACGTTCAGTGTGCCATGAGTGAGCATTGAGCAGGTTCGACCCTCGTACGAGGCGTCACTGTGTAGGAACCTTGAGCAAGTCCTTCGCACACAATTGCTCTGCAGTACAACTGCAATTGCGCCGTCAAGGCGTGTGGACTTCTGAGCAAAAATGTTGGAGGAAGAGCGATACCAAATTTCAGAATAAAAATAAATAAATAAAGGAGTACCAGCCTCCAAACTGTCCGCATCGTGTGCCAGAATAAACACACACAAGGACAACTACAAAGTAGTCTTTCTCTTTCTTTCTCTACCTCGCTCTGTATCCTGCTGCGGCCTCCTCCATTACCTTTTATGTGGAGGATGATAGAGTTTCTTCAAATCAGGTTATGGAGAATCACCAAACTGAGAATTTCTGACAGGCCTTATGACTCAAAACAGTTAAGGCACAAGTAAAAACAATTGCAGTAGTAAAATGAAACAGAGAAACATTTCGCGACATACGTCCTTGCCTTGGACAGTTGGTCGACGGCAGAGTATCTCTGAACGGCTGCCTGTGATAGACCGAAGAGATTGATCCACGCAATTCCCATTCCAATCATGAGAGACCAGACAGTGTTGCGCTCTCGAGGATCGATGCTAAAACTGCACAAACGGACAGAGAGACACAGATCATCGGTATCTTTCAGTTAAATCAAATCAAACCAAAACCATTTTCATTTTTGAGACATCAATCAATTAAAGTCAGGAACCTGGAGCAAGTCATTCGCGCACAATTGCTCTGCAGTACAACTGCAATTGTGCCGTCGAGGGGTGTGTTTGCACTTCTGAGCAAAAAATGTTGGAAGAAGGGAGATATCAAATTTCAGAATAAAAAATAAATTTTAAAAAGTCAAAAACTATTGAACCGTACATTATAGAATCAGTCTAATCAGCATAGTCTTAACATCTGGAGTATGATGTTCAGCAATGAATAAAGGCCTAATCCAAAAAGGGACAAGTTCCGCTGACCATGGATTCAATTGATAGGTAGATGGGAACATATTATGTGTGCTTAGTAAACAACATATTTCACAGTTAAACAAAAACAAGCAACAACTTTTTAAAATAAAAAGCATGACTAGATCATGTTAAAAATTTATGGTATCTAAAAACATAGAAGAATGAAGGGAGAGGTGAATGACAGCAACGACGGACATAATGACGATGATATTGTTATGAGAAAACAAATTATTACTTTGCCCAGATGAGTCGACCTTCTTCTTCAGCCAATCTGACGACGTTTGTTATTCCGCCAATGACAATCAGTCCCTGTGAGATATAAAAATCAGTTTACCTAAATTTAACCTTCGTCCTATATGTATGTCTCGATGCAAGTTGGTAAGAATATTTGACAACACTTTGTACTACTGGAACTTTGATTGAAAAATGTATTCAACACAAGTATTTTGATTGATTGACTTTGATTGAAGCGTTGTAGTTATCGTTGTGAAAATTTAGTTTTGTAAGATACCTTGACTAAAATGGCGATCATTCCAATAAGCATGGTCACGAATTGAAAGACGTCCGTCCATATCACAGCTCGCATTCCACCCTACGATTATAGAACATCAGTAAAAAGTGTTCAACAGTCAAATAATACTACTTTAAAACTAGAATGTTACAGGTTCTTTTAGTTCTTCAGGCATTCATCGATGAAGCATAATTGAACGATTGATAGGCCTTACAAATGATTGAATAGGTCTAAGTAGCCTAATTGCAATTACACTAATTTTATGTGGGCATTATTAACAGATTTGTAGCAAGAGTAGATAATTCATTTAATAAATATTTCAGTAATTAGATCGTCGTACAATAATCTTTCAAACATGCAAAACATAATAAATCTAGCCATCAATTCTTTCCTGAAAGAGCATATACAGGGTGGGCCAGCGTGAATGGTCCAACTTTGCACGCAAATAACTCCGCCAATATTTGGAAGTTATTTATACTTAATACATTAAATTAAAGATATTTCACTCTAGTATTAGCTTAGAAAAAGTAGATCTGGTACTAGTTTCTAAGCTTAAGAAATGTTTGGAACAACCCCAGCTGCCCTATTGTTTTTGTTGTCAGTGACACCAAATGGCGCCGTTGACAGACGACGATCGAGTTTTGATCAGAATTTTGCAAACCGAGATAAAGGAATTAATTCATTTAAAATGATTAAAGAGTTTCCTAGCAGAGGCTGAAATAAAACTACTTTAAATCGTATAGTACGAAGAATTGATGAAACAGGAGCTTCAAGTCGTAAACCACGCAAATCGGTGTATGCGCAAGGTGCGCACACCCGCTAACATTGCTCGTGTGTCCGAGACTCCGAAAATTTGCAGTGAAGACGATGACCCGGATACAACCAACTATCTCCAAGTTAATTATTAGTATTGCTGTGTAGTACAATTTGACTGATTGTACGGTTTCATTTTTTGGATTTACTGTTAACATTGTAATGACTTTTTCATTAGCTAGTCACTAAAAAACGATGACTTTTGCTATGTCACGATTTGCGCCATGAAGGTTAAAGATGCAATAACCAATGTTTTTGAATCTTACTACTAGAGTGAAATATCTTTAATTTGATGCATTAATAATAACTAACTTCCAAACATTGACGGAGTTTTTTGCCTGCAAAGTCGGACCATTAGTGCTGGCCCACCCTGTATACTTACGAGCGCTGTATAGGTAACCGTAACAACAGCCATAGCTGGTAGTGAAACGGCAAGTGGTAAACCAGTAGCTAAGAAAAGAAAACACATCAACTATTCTTTCATTTACAATTTAACTTTTACAAAATAGACACCAGCAGTTTCTCCATTTGCTGATTCAATTCAATTTCATTTTGGTTTCCTGATGGTGATGTTGATAAAATTGTGGATGCTGTAGTTATTTACGGATGATGACTGCGGATGAGATATTTGGTAACGGTGAAAATGATTTGGCGGTGGCTATGACGAACACAGTGAAAGAGAAGGTGATACTGGGTGTACGATGGTGGTATTATAGTTTGTTTCATGGATACCGGATTGAAGAGCCGCTGATGGTGCATACATCGTCACTCCCATAAAGAGAACCTAGGAAAAAAACCAGCGCATAGTTCACTATTTCACCTTCGTATACTGGTCAAACTTAAAAGCATCCAATACCGACAAGCCGGCAACAAATTGATAGGCAGTCTAGTTCTTTGCTATGGACATTTTCGATCGATTTCTACTTAAGATCATTAATTTATATTTAGATGAAGGATAAGAGATTAGTGAAACACTTTTACTATGCGCATACGCAACTTTCTCTCTTACTGTATTTCCCATTTACTTTCCGTCAATTGTTACGTTTTTGACACTAGATTTGTGAATAGGCTGGAAGAGGTGGGCATGATGTGATTCACTTTTCTTTTTCTCACGTCATCAACTGTTTTCTTTTCAAGTGTGCTCTTCATATAAACATGTCTTAGTCCTTTGCCGCGTGATGACCACTCACTCCTTTCGTGGCTGGGTAAGGAATTAAACCAGTGGACCAAATAGTAGGTCATGTTCACCCTTAGGTGGCCTTCCAACACCTGTCCTCTGCGTTTGCCAGCCGTTTTCTGAGTTCCTGGTGAGCCTGTCCACCTCGCGTATATATAACGCCCTGTGTGGTTCTTCGACCCAAGCCTTCACCACTGATGGCATAGCCTCACTAGGCAATCACTTACTTGGCTGTTACACTCTTCCACCGCGATGAGGTGCAGGTAGGACTTAGAAGAGACGGATATAAACATCTTCCTACAAATGCCAACCTGGCCTAACATTTGCGCTGTGACATGCCCATGAGAATGTGTAAGCTTAAACCAGTTAAATTAATCTCTTACCGACATTGCTATTCCCAACGTAGCTCCAAATATCCTCATACTCTTTGACATGAATCTCCTTTCCAAGTACTACAACGCACACACAAAAGATGCTGGCATTTTCATAGCAACGTTAGATATTGTGTTAAATGTGTGCTTAAGTTTGTCTTGTATAACTACTCGTTTGCTACAAATCACTGCACAAGTCCAACCAGTAGTTTTGCCTCCGTGCATGAACGAGATTATGGTTCATTTTCAACCAGTATATGGTTTGTGTTAAGATCGTTTAACCAGAAAATGTTATCGTTATGAAGGAATACAGGAATGACACTCACCTCGAAGACGCTGACCAATTTCAATGGATAGAGCCATGGAACAATGAAGCGCTCGACAAACAACAGAGCCACTGCCACAGATAGGGTGAAGTAGATGATGTGCTGGATTCCATAGCTGTAAGTTTCAGCTGTTGTTCCGATCAACAAGATGGCCGAAACGACGGACACGAGCAACGAAATGGCCGTCGGAATGACCTTGAGTCGTCGATTGGCCATGATGAACTCAGCGGTCGTCTTCTGTCGACCTCCTGTCAGCGAATGATAGATTCCGATGGCAAGAGAGATGACCAGGAATACCACAAGGATCAGATAGTCAGCCCAATGCAGAAGCGATTCCATTGTATCGATTTATATGTAAGCTATCACCTACAAAGCATTAATGTTTTCCGGTGGATCACGTCAGGCGTGTTAAGGATTTCTGATGCAATAAGACTATCTAGAATTTGAGATACCACGCGTAAAACGAAGTAATAAATAAAACTGCAATTCGTTACGTTACGTTAAACACTGGTTAGAAAGGATAGAACAAAAATCCCGTTATAGAGTCACCAAATTGTATAATCTTGCTACACTGGGAATGACGGCAAGCGTAGTAATGTAGTAACTACATCAAACTTAACTAGTTAACTAAGAGAATGTTACAAAAGTACACTAGGAAGTGGCTTGGCTTTTGACAAAGGCATAACCGAATGACTGCATAATGTAACTTTCAGTATAAGCTTAGTCTGTCTTTCTTGCTGGCTATGTTCAGTCTATTTATCATATCCCGTAGCTTTGTCTCAGAGTTTGCAAGGAGGAGGATATCATCGGCATATCGTAAGTTTTCCTCTTTCTTCTCTTTAGGATTTAGTATTAATCTTTAGTATTTTTGGATTCAGCCTATAGGCCTAGGCGCGTGACCTTACTTATGGACGACCCCTATGCGTGAGGCACAAACACCCGGTTGACCGAGCGTGAGTCATCGTAATCGTAATCGTAGCCAATAGTTGTGCACCTTTTCCTTATAATGGATTTGTCAGTGAATGTTCTAATGACATTACAGTTTGGGCAACAAAAATAAAGTGAGAAAATTAAGGTTTTTACCAGCAAATATAACGGTTTACGGTAGCAACGGCCTTTGCAAGGTTAAAAAATGTAACTATGGTACCTTAATTATTTTTGGATTAGGCTGACTTCACAAGTTGAATCGTGCACGCTGAGAAGTGGAGTGAAATGCAGAATATGTCAATTGGCATTAACTACTTTTTCAACTGCTCAAACGATTGCTAAACGAGTTACTACAGTTCAAGTAATTAATTTAAAAGTGTAAACAAAAGGTCATCAATGTTAAATTGTTAGGTGATCAGAATGATATACCTGCCAGGTCTCTTTGCGATCTTCCAATGAAACGCTTAGAGCGTAGAGAGAGAGAGAGAGAGGTGTTATTTAAGGTGCTGTTACGACATCTACATCCTTGTTGTCGATGCGTCGTTAAATAAACTTATGTCAGTCAGACATCTATAGTTAAGTCAGTCTCTGCCTCTCCGTCTATAAGTCTGTCAGTCTGCCTGCCTGTATGTCTGTCTGTGTCTGTCTGTTTCTCATTTTCTCCATCTCGTTCGTGAAATTCATGTGCTCAGAGCGACTGGGTTACATTGAGTTGTCACTGAATTCCAACAAGTACCAGTAGTCCTATATACTTGCTATGTATGTGTGTGTACAACACATAATACTTACATAATTATCCTATGCCCTTCTAGATTGTATGGACTCAGTTGCAAATCATTGTCACAGTGTCTCTATTTGCACATGAGTATGACGGTTATAGGTTAAAAACCGTCTGCCCCCCCCCCGGCCACAAACCATCAGCTATTAACCCACAGTCCGGCAACCCACTAGGAAAACAACCCCACGTGCTAATAACCCCCATGGTCTCATCGTAGATAGTAGTGAACAAGAAATATTTACCAAAATAGTCTTAAAAGATGAACAATCCGTAATGTACACTGATATTTGCCAAAATAGTCAAATCATTTATAATATAATTATATCATCACTGACAATACACTCCATAACAATGTCCGCCTAACAATATCCTCTGGACAATGTACCCCCTTCGGACAATATATCCCTGGACAGTATGCCATACAATTTCAATATGGTAAGTAAACGGCAATGATATTACCAGATAAACCTAAAACCTTATGTCAATGCAGCATAATTACTTCAAAATGCAACATTTGTTTAGGGTTTTATTTTCGAGTTGACGTCACCCCATTTCTAATTTAAATGTTACGAGCTTTGTAATAATCGTCCTGTGTTGATCTAATTGCTGTTTCTCAAGCTGCTTTTAAAGGTCATGTATAGTCGTCTATTTCATATGATTGAGAGTAATAATTTCCCATATCCTTATCAGCGTGGCTTTCAATGGAGTCACACACTATTGGCTACAGAAGAACAACTAAACTGGTTCATGGAAAACCCACACATGCATGTATTAGGCTATTTATATAGCGCCTTATAAGAACCTCTCGAAGGCGCTAAACGTAGCTACCCAACAGATCTAAACAAATGCGATTTGAGTAATTTAGAAAAGTTGGCTGCGAGCAGTGCAATGTTGCGAAGTTGTAAAGGAAGAGCGTTCCAGAATGATGGTCCAATGCATGAGACGGCACGGTTTGTCCGCATCGATGTACTAGAGCGCGGGACCATCAAGTCCCCACGGGCTGCAGCATGCAAGGATCGACGACCTGGCTGGCTGGAGACGGGAAGACATAGCTCTCTGATGTATTCTAGAGCCGTTCCGACCACTGATGTCCGTCCCATGAGAATGATCTTGAATGTGATCATATCCTCAACCGGGAACCAGCGCAATGTGTCACGCATATAGCTTGAAATGTGCGAGTATTTTGGCAGCTTGCCTGTAAAATAAATATTATAATCTGCTTGCTTCTCACCGTAAAATAACTCCACGTGGTCTTGAAGATAAGGAACATATATGCTGTTCCATTACCCAAGGTCATCTCCACCAAAGTTCTAGGCGTTTATATTAACCAATCTCTTACTTGAAATACCCACATTGAAAAGTTGGCGTCAAAGATAGCAAAAATTACAGGAAATATATGCTCTTCCATTGCCTACATATAACCGGCCACAATAGTGTTACAAAGCTAGCGAATAACGTCGCTGGTGCAAGGGAAAAGAGGTGCAGGCCAAAACATTGCAGCAACACGCTGACAAATCTTTGTATCGATCCAAACAACAGCAAACGTGGTTCAGGCCGAATCAACATAAACAATGATATCAGGAAATCCAACCAATTCGAGTTTTTAAACTTGAAATCTATCAAAAACTGAACCTTCGATGAGGCGACGCCACCTATCGATACAACGAGCCTATACATGTGCAGCTGATATTAGTTGTGGCACCAACATGAATTCTAACTAAGCCCCATAGGAAACAAAGCGGTGACGTTGTCAGAGTCTCAAGAGTTGTCGATTAACATTTATCTTAATATTTTTCCGATCGCAAAATTGAAAACTATACTACGCATTATTATTAGGCCTACTAGGCCATACTGTAGGGAATTAGACTAATGCAGTCAGACAAACTGTGCCATCGCTGTCATGCCAGAAGGCAATCGGAATTAGTTCAGCGAATAACACTGTTACTAGTCGATGTTGAGCTTCCGGAATGATGCCTGTGGAATTTCGTTCGATGACTTTTGAACTTTGTCGACCTTCCACTGGTCACTGTTGAGGTACTGAAGTCTCGCGCGAACTTCAGGTTTCGTAAGATCTCGCTTCATAGAGTCTGACAGCGTTAAAACAAATTCAAAGAATTATTAAGCCGACAGAAAGCATCTTAGCATAGATGTCGATGGGTATACCATTTGGTTTATTGGTAGAATACATGTACACAAAGAGCAAGATTGAGCTAGAACAGGAACAAGAACAGGAACTTTTTGAGAAAAAGAATAACAAGCACAGAAAGTTTTTAAAAAAATGAGAAAACGAATTAAGAGAATAACAATGACATAAACAAGAGCAAGAACATACACAAGATGAAGAACAAGAAGAAGAGAGGAAGATCAAGAATAATTAGTCAAACTACTCTCTTTTAAGCATATATAAGGACTTCACTGGGACATTTAACTGCTAGACAAAATCAGCGAGGTCTATGGCTTGTATTAACAATTTTTTTAATACTTTGTATTTCTATGTGGAAATTTTGAAAATTTTGGAGGAAATTTCAAGGGAGACAATTCCTACTTTGCTGGGGAAAAATTTCAAGAGGGAAATATCCAGGGGAGATATGGGGGAAATTCTGGGGAAAACATTACCTGGGTTAAAATTACCCAGACTCGTGAAATAGCCGACACAAATTTACAGCAACCTGCATTAGTCATCACTGATCGTATACGTGGTTTTATTTCCTCAGCGTATATTGTGATGAAAGACATTTCAGCGAAAGCAATTTTATTCAGATCTACAAGACTTCATTCAATCACTTACTCATTCAATGGCACGCTCAGTCATTCATTAATGAATTCCCTCAATCGACCACTCAATGAGGTAGAAAATCAAGCAGTCAACCATGCACAATGCAAATAACTGAACCTATGATTTGTCTTTCAGTGCCAGCGTTTGGTCCTTTGTAATCGTCGGGAAGGTATTCGACAGGCAGACATCTCATAGGTATATCTTTGTACACGTTCTCCAACACCTGTCCGAAATTCTTCACCTAGAGCAGGAAGTTGTAAAATCAAAAAAATTTTCAAAGATTTATATTATGATTTCTCTTCAACTTGCACCCCCCTGCCAACTCAGTTACAGTGCTTGCACGGATCACACACCGTTTGTGGAAAGCTAGGATTGAACCACTAAACAGAATGTGTAATGGACGCTGACTGGATTTCTCATAATTAAGAATTTCGATGAACTACAGAAAGAAAAATCTCCTTGTTGCAATGAAATCAATTACCATTTTATTTTTTCCCATAAATGAAAGTTAAAAGTCGAATGAAAATAAAAGTTCAATTTAGACTAAAGACACGGAAGTTGATGATGATGACGACGACGACGATGGTGTGACAAGATGAGGCATGGCATCTGCAAATTCTATTGTTCAGTTGATCACTCCTAAATACTACGTTGCATAACGCCCTGCATCAAACCCAGACACGACACAAAGGCCACAGGAGAACTCACAGTGACATACATTTTATATCCGTTTGACTTTGACTCGCTCAGCCTGGGCCACCTTAATTAGTGGGATAGGAAGTATAAAACATTCATTGGGTGGTCTGGGAAACTGAAGCAGGCTTCACGACAATTTCTCCATACCCAATTGAATGGGCATCTTAACATTTGAACTTAGCTTTACACATTCCAGCAATGCACGATATAATTTTACCAACCCTTTTCTGGAGTTTTTCGGAAAAGACCATTTTGATAATCGAGAAGAAAACATCCATCATTGCTCCACCGTTGTAGAGAATGATCGATTTCACGCGAGCCGGATAGTTATTCTGTTTAAATGTAACAAAGTGGAAAGAATGACTTTTAGAAACACTAAACTGCAATCCAAATACATGAGCATACACATATTTTAATACACGACACAACAAAAGGCTTTCTAAGGCCTAACTGAATAAATGCGTGTCTGTGTTAGCGCGACTTCAACTCAACTTGTAGGACTAGTGTTATACTGGGCACTGAGTCAACAGTCCAGTCGTTGACTAGCTTCTTATAAAAGACCCTGAGACAATGCCACCTTACAAATCAGTTCACAAGCCGGAAACTTCTGCATTTTGTAATTTTATGTCAGCGTTTCTTTCGGCTTCTTAAGCAATTTATATTTATGTCCTAGTTTCGCCTCTTCATTTGCAAATTCAAAACACCTCTCCCATCGCATTTAGTGATTATATTGGGTACTTCAAAGTCTCCTCTGATTTTCTTTCGCTCTAATGTTGTTTGTCCAGGACTGCTCAGCCATTCTTCTTATCTAAATTCTTGTAATCATATCTCGTGGCACAGCGTAGCTGGGCTCTGGAAACCAGAAAGATGACCTTGTAGTGGATATGTGCTGTGGCAGGAAGCCAGTGTAAGACTTCAAGCACATAGAGATATGCGCAAAACGAGGGTGTCGGGCCATAAGCATCTAAGACCGATTGAAGGGGAGAAAGACGCTGCTTCAGTAGGCCCATTAGAAGTGAGTTGCAGTAGTCTAGGCGGAAATAGACAAACGCATGAGCTGTGGCAGTAAAGACAGAGGAAGAGACCGATCGTCTGATGGCTCTGAGTCGCCTCAGCTGACAGTAGCAGGAGAGTGTCAGGTAGATAAGATTGCGTTCCGCGAAACTGAGGGAGGAATCAAGTGTGACGCACACGTCACGGACATTAGAAGAGTGTGTGTATGCAGCAAAATGTCTCAGTCAGTAGTTGAAGATCAAGCTTAGCAAGCGGTTGCTTAGTTCCAAACCATATCAGCTGAGTTTTTGCATTTAGGCAGAATCTGTTCGTCGTTATCTAGTACTGATGATCTGTGTCAGTAACAAGTAATCAATGGACCATGTACAAACGTCTGGACATCATCTGCATAGAGATGTTTTAGTAATTTGAACAATTTTCTGCCAGATGACTCAGTGTTTTCTTCCAGATGGATATTAAAATCACCGAGTATAACAAGCTGGCTCTTGCGAGTAATTATACTCTACAACACAGAAGAAAATTCTTAGAAGAACTTGTGAGTAACAGGCGAAGATCCTGGTCGGTAGATGGTGAGTATACGGTTGTTGGACAATGAGTTGAGGGAAAACTGAGGCAGAGTGCCTCGAGAGAGGTAACGTCCCTGTCTAACCGGATGAGTGAAGTAGGTAGAGTTGAGTGGTAATAGACAACAATATCACCACTGCGGGCCAGGTAGCTGCCAAGTGAAGGCTCGAGAGGATTCGCAGTCTGTGGGAGCAGCACGGTGTTATGTTTCAGTGAATGCCATAATGTCAAGTTGGTCCTCAAGAATAATTTGAACAACATAAGCAAATTTGTCGGTAATGGAGTGGGCATTCCAGGTAGCAATCCTGGGTCCTGACGGATCCGGGCATTCCTGATATAAACTTTCAGATGACGATGGCGATGACGAAGGAGCGTCAAGGGTGGCCAAAGTCGATGGTGATGAAGCAGGAGCAGAAGATGAAATAACGATCTCAACTTCAGATGGTCAGCCTGAAGAGAGAGGATGGCACTTTAGAACGGGTTTTCCCAGATTGTCGAGTGTGATATTCCGGAGATGAATTGACAGCGACGTTGCTGTTGAAGCAGGTTCTTGCGAAGAATCCACGCTTTATTAAAGGAATGTGACTACTCGTGCTCGTCAATTGAACGCTAACGATCTGGTAAAGATATGAGGAAGCAATTGTAGTGACCTAGGACGCAGTCATTAAGTCGATGTTCATTCCCAGGCTAAGCTGGATCGTTAAGCTTATAAGTTGATAGGGTTGATTACAAAAAAGCCCACATTAAGTTCAAGTGCTGTTCTTAACTACGAATTTCGACTTGTCGCCCGATTTACTGACATTTCGGGATGGTATATAATTCTCACGTCATTAATTGTGTAGTGCTTGAAATCGACTAATTCGTTAAGGTTTACCTGCCAAGTCTCTGCGAACTCTTTCCGGTCGTCTAGTGAAATTGCTGCGTGAACTTTGAGAGAATAGTTTGATATGTCCATAAATGTCACTGTTCCGTTAACGCAAGTTTTCTCGTCCATCAAATAGACGTAATCAAATAGCAATGCTAGGGTTCGAATTAAGTCATCTTTTGTGTACGATTTGTCCTTGAACTCCATCAGACCTGGAAAGGCACGAACCATTTCAATTTGCTCAGGAGAATACTTATTTAAAACTTGCAGCTATAGGGCCCTAATCATTTCCAATTGGGCGCGGTCTGAATTCACTTCTAGTTTTATTTCCATCCCTCTCGATTTTAAATTTTGATGATCCTGAGTACTGAAATAGCAGCAGTAATAACGCATAATAAGATTATGCTGCCGGTCCAAACCTACAGACGATCAACAGAGCGCAAAGAACGAGATGAAGTTACAGATAATGGTTATCGCCAAATAGTTAGATAGATATCTCAGAGCACAGCTTAGCTGGGCTTTGGAAACAGTCAATAGCAAAGCTTCATCTTGTAAGCTCCATCAGGTAGGCTACTATAGCCTAATTGTAACCATAAACGCAGTAACATGATCATTATATAGCAATAACCGTAAAGAATAAACGAGGAAGAACGATGGAGGCCAATTGAAAGCAGCTAAGAAGTTGATTGCGATATATATAATTATATATGTTGCATACCGACTCTCCAGAAGAAGATTTTTCGACCTTCATCGTCCCTCTCGGGAAGAATCAACATCATTCTGAAAAAAAATTAAAAAAATAACAAATGCCGATTAAAGTAATACAGTACAACTACAGCAAGGAGTAAACAACTACGGGTGAATAAGGAGCCAGTAGCCACCCTGCATCGATGATGGCCAAAATCTTCGGGTCACATGGGTCGATGTTCATGTACCATTTGGCAATCTTCGCTCTGCGTTGAAGGTATCTCTGAAGAAGTTCTCTGGCCTCCAACTGAGAGAAGTATCTTACTCTCAAGAAGCACAACAGGAACGCAGTATCTGTACACAAAAACAGGAAATAGCGAATTAAGTCGAGAATACTTCACCAAACTACACGCTGAATATCAAATCAAATCAAATGTGCTTTATTGTAGCCAATCGATGTAAAATACATCTCACAGAATGCAAAAAAACTTAACATTGGCTACAATGGAAGCCCCAAAAGGGGCGCGATAGAAAACCTCATGTAGCTACCAATCAAACTAATAACTGGCAATTTCTCTTCATTGGAACTTAATTATAAAACGCAACGAAAAACAAGTGAAAAAATGATTAAAGCTTTACTAAAGGCAGTCATATTCTATGCTATCCTCTTTACGGGGTTAAAAAGCGCCTCTCACAGTACAACCTAATCAGAGGCGCTCCCAGTGCGAAAATCCCCGAGAGAAAAGAAAAATCTTATGAGAACGAGCAGAAACGGTTGAGCTACTGGATAAGATTACAGCACGAGTCATTGACACCATTAGGCAGCGCTATCGGCTATCTTCCTTATTTGAAGATAAATGGCATTTGTTTATTCCCTTGTTGGTTCAGTGTTAATATATTAATCTGGAAATGGTCAAATATGAGATTATAGATTCGATACATAACTGACAGGAAAAGCGACGACGAACCTGTTGGACATTTGATGTGTGGCTGTTGTAGAATCCATTTGCGAAAAGTCTCGACTGCTCCGATTCTATTCGCTGGATCTTCATTGAGTTCCTCCTTCGCCTTCTTCAGACTCTTCTCGTCCAAAGTAGACACGTACCCGCTGTCTTTCGACGCCATTGCCCTAAACGCATGCCATCGTTCAAGTGAATAACTGCAACTTATACAGTCAGTAGGTAGATGAGTTCAGTCGTTAGCCAAGAGAGCTACCGAATATATTAGAATATGCTAATGGAAGATCACCAATGCTCAATTGTGAGGTGGTCAAAAATTAAGTTATTCTTTGAGTTTATCTGCCAGATCTCTCTGAAATCTTTGCAATCTTCCAATGAAATTCTGAGGTTGCTGACCGAGGCGTCACTTTAGGTGACTGTGCCGTTAAAGACGTCTATATTTTTAAATTAGCGCATGTGTCTATTTCTGTCTGTCTGTCTCTCTCTGTCTCTCTATTTGTCTGTTTGTGTCTCTGCCTGTCTGTCACTCTGTCTGTCTGTCTAACTGTCTTTTTATACCAAATTCGTGTACGCAAAAATACAATGTGACAATGGTCTGCAACTAAGCTCCATATAACTAATTTAGACGTGCATTGGTCTATCTATATAACGAATATAACTATATATATATAACTATAAATATATATATATAACTATATATATAACTAATTTAGACGTGCATTGGTCTATATATATATATATATATATATATATATAGGTCTTTATATAGATCATAATAATTATAAAATCATATATATCAAATATTTAGGCTTTCAGTTCATTCTTCTCTGTGCGCGTCTGCTGTCAAGGCAAATAAATCATGCGTAGGCTACAGTCTGCTCTTGTAGACCTACATATGATCATGTAGGCCTATTGCATAAGTATAATCGCCGTGGTCTGATTTCACGAAAATAATATTCTATGTAGAGCGTAGGCCATATTTTCAATTCTTAGAGTCATAGCCTATTTAATCTTACCTGCAACTCCCTTAAAATCTCTCGAACATCTTACAATCGTCAGCTATTCACCACCCAACCGCCGGGGCCTATTCTCTAATCGTCAAATCTTTCTCTATCTAGGCCTCCAGTCTCGTCCTCTTTATAATTCTGAAACCGCCCCTTAGTATATGCTGCATCAGCTCAATGGAACGGACTCCCAAAAGAACTCCGTCAGTTTGCTCATCCTCGTATCTCGCATCCATATTTGCAGAGTAGGAGGATTTAGGATTTGGAGCATTGAAGTGACTGCCAAATTGCGTGGTATGAAGGAAACTTAAGAGTCTGTTGCATTTAGAAGGTTACGAAGTTATGTTGGAAATGGAAACTTAAGAGTTTGAAGCATAGAAGAGATTTCGAATTGTTCGAAGGTTGCTAGAAACTACAGATCTGATTTTGTGGAGAGATTGTGAGAGGTTGGACACTTTAAGTTTTTACTAATCTAATCGAAGGGTTGTGATAATGTATGGCAAATTGGAAACCTAAGGTTTTGCTTTAGTAGAGAGGATGCGAAGTCAGGAATTGAAAACTTAATGCCTAATTTCAGAGAAGTGGATGCGAAAGAGTATGACAAGTGGGAAATATTGAAGTTTTCTTGCGCTGAAGGCGGTACTACAATGTGACAAATTGAAAGCCTATGATTTACTTTATTGAAGAGATTGCGAAAACGCATGGTAAGTCAAAAATGTATTGAAATGAGGCTTAGAATAGGTTGCAATGTAATGGAGCATTTTTGTGATGTATTGTGATGCAGCAGATCGCATTAGCCACGATCGAGATATCCTAGCTAGTAGTACGGTCTGGACAAGAGGTAGTAGTCAAATTGAACCGTGATAAAGGAGCGAACCAGGGCAGGATTGTGTCAACATGAATTTCAACTAAATATCATATAATTGTAAATCCCTGCAATAAAGCAGCTAGGGCCTCAATAGTCGACGATTACTATAACATTGATCTAAACGATTTAGGATCGCAACAATAATACCCACAGTATAAGCTATTATACAAAAAGTTTAATTTTACGAATCATATGTTTCGTCGTCATCATCGCAGTAACTATCGTTGCATATGATATAAGTGCTAATGCAATTATTATTACTATTGTTGGCGAATAAGATCTTCGATGCTATCACAAAAGGAAGTGTGAGACATGAGATCTCGCTTCGTAGAGTCTGACAGGATGCAAACATATTCAAATAAGTTAATGAAAGGGGACACAAAATACATACATAAATGTTGCTAGGTATACCATCTCGTTGAAGGGCAAAAAGATTTTTTGGCATGGCATCTATTCTATGAGCTAAAGCATTCTCATATCTTACGAAGTAAGTGACTAAGTTAGGCCTACAATGTTAAGGTAAATATGCCAGTCACTAAGCACTTGGGCAACACGATGAATAAGAAATATATTTTTACATGTTTTTATAGCATCTTTGAAGTAAGTCATTGAATCAATTCAAGTCATCAACTCACCACGCAAAAAACCCAGCGAAGGTAGCTTTTGTGTACGTGGTTTTTTTTCTCTGTGATTGAGTTCGATCTATTTTACGCTTATACAATGCCAACGTGGAATTCTATAATATACTGTATACATTGCACACACCGTTTTGGTAATACAAGCCATTAACCGCCTGAACTCTAACAGGAGTTTCGGGTGAGTAAGATAATTTCGAAAGGCAGCGAAATTAACAGTTGTAGGCCTATACTTGCCTGTGAACATGTCTTACTCGTCGACGTGACTATTATTCGGACTTGCTCATGTAGACCCCGGATTTTGTTTCCTTTCTGTCTGGTGTATAAATCACTCTCTGTCTCTGTGGTAAGCCTACCTCTCTCTCTCTCTCTCTCTTTTCCCTTTTCGTTGTTTGACTACAATATTTGCCAAAAGATATTCATAGTCAACAACTCCTAGATTTGCCCACTGAAAGCTGGTGCAATGCATCAAATTTATTGAGCATCAGACTAGCTGCCGTCTGGTCTGGTTAGCTAGCTACAGGTCGTAATGAGATCCTAGTGAGATTTCTGTTGTGAGTTGCAAAACGGTCCAGTGAACAAACACTTTCACTGCAAGCCAATTTGCCTGAGTTTTTTTTATGTCCATTGTTGCCTCGTAGAAAACTTGGTAGCCCGCAATCAAGGTATGGTGCTGGATTGGACACTAACAGACAAAGTACAGCTTTGTTGCTGTGGCTCATAAGTGTTGCTAGGTTTTATAAATATTCGTAGGGCATATGATGCATTTTTGATCTGCGGGCCTTGTGACATAGGCTGCTAGTATAATAATGACTTTTGTGAATTTTTAAAGCGAAAAACAACGCAGTATGATTACAATTACGGTACGAGAAGTCATTGCAGGAGTCGAATTTAACTGTCGGCAACCATGCAAGGCGCCCATTATGCTATACATCTAATGTAGACTTATCTACCGGACACTCATTGTCATAAAGAATCGCTAGAGATGCAGATAATGTACAATGTGGATATGATGTCTAGCGTTTCAGACACTGTCGATATCTGACCGCCAGAAATTTAAACATTTTTATTAAAATCATAATAGTTCTACCCTACTCGCGCTATTAAAAACTGAAATCTGCTCAGACTAAACTTCACATATTGCACAACCTAAAAAATCTTCAAAATAATAACTGAATGCCCTCACTAAGATTTTAACCTGCATGATGTTCAAGCACATAAATTTGAACGTTTTTCTATAAAAATTGGTTTCTGCATCAAATTGTAATTCCTTCATTAAATGTATTGGCCTTTATGCGATATAGAACTAGTGTCAGATTCACTTGCCATAAGTAAACAAGATGTTTTCCCATTCCAAGCTTGGGAAAAGAATTTGGTCCAATCGGCAATGCAGTTGATGGTAAAGAGGTTAGTATCGACTCTACCATAATTTTATTTCTGCGACTAATGCGAAGACCATAGTTTCTGATTCCATAGGCTCACGAGCGCAAAATCAGCTGAATCGCGATCAAATAAACACAGGAATATTGGACAGAAAGAATTGTACACTCAGACATGCAATACGTTGGATCCAATGTCGATAGGTAAAGAGATAGCAACAGCCTATAGCGCTAAAAAGATTGGCAGTCCTAATGCGAATTAAAAGCAATTCGGAAATCCCATTCACAAAAAACACCATTTGAAAACGCGTCATTAAAATGTTCAGTCTAAGACTAAGTTATTTAGAAGTGGATAATTAATCAATTTGAATAGGTGCAGACTTGTCACCCAGGGTCGAACCAATAGCGAATTGGCGAGTAAACGTCGATTAGCGTCTCTCTCTATCTCTCTCTCTTTGTCTCTGTCTCTGTCTCTGTCTCTCTCTCTCTCACGTGTGCTGTCATAAGATCGTGAAGCGACTGTTATTATCCCAAATTTGACCCTTAGCGAAGTCGCGAGTACTCGCCGAATAACAAAGCAGAGCAGTGGCCTCAGCGGTGGTTCACACAAGGTCCTGATCACACAATACAGCGACGAGCAGGCTCATACTTATACGCTGTTCTACACAAATACTCCTATGTGTGGTTGTCCTCAAGTTGATAATGCCGTCGGACCTAACGGTCCATCATGGACTGCAGTCTTCCACGCTTCTGCAACCCCGCAAAGCCCCCACCATGCCGATGCCCACGGCGCATCGTCATTTTCTCCACGTCATGTAGACCTCGTCCCTTGCGGCCGTGCGCAGTAATGATTCGCAGGGCACACAACGACTGTCTTGTTAGACGCATTTGTGTGTTCCAAACTCTGGATTTTCAGTAATGGTAAACATCGGAATCGTGGTAAGAGTATTTTACCAGGAGTTAACTACTCCTGCCATCGACCCGCAGAAGACTCGGCACTTCTGGCGAGACAACCTCTTACCCATCGCAAGTAGGCCTATCCATTATCTGAGTTCAAGTTGTTCATTTTTGTTTGGCCGCAGCCTGGCTGAGAGCGCCTCTGAGTATTTTTCTTGAAGGGAAGGCGCTATATAAATTTTCGAAATGAATGAATGGTTGAAAGAATGAGGAGTTCAACCTGAACTCATCTTATCACGTCTCAGCCAAGTAACTGAATTGATATTGGGGAAGTAAAAAATCTTATGAAAAGCTTATAGCAGCTTAATTGGTTTATATGGCGTCATATGGAGAACAATGTAACACTGATCCATGGATCATAATCGGATGTAAACCCGTCTGTACAGTTCAACGGGGTAAATAATTGTCTTCTCGCAAAAGCATTTTAAGAAACAGATTGCATCTTAATGAAATCGATTGATGAGATATAGGCCTATGGTAAAGCGCTATAATATTCAACCGAAGCTTTTCAGTAAGCGACTTCTGAAGATGAGTTAACGTAAATAAGCCTATCGCTGTTGTCGAACTGCATCTAAAGCAAAGTTATGGAAACACAAAACTGTAACGCTCTTTAGACAAATCGAACGCTGAACAGAAGTTCGTCAGTAAAAGCACGACGCTATGGTAACAACGTATTATAAAGTGAAAATGTGTGCACTTAGATTGAATTATATAAAAATTGTGACTGTTGCTGAACAGCAGCCAATTTGTCACAAACAGCGTCATTGTAATCCAGAATTGTAGTTTAGGCCGATCTATGATGTCTACATCTGCAAACATTGCGTACCTCAGATATATATATATATATAGGGAGTCAATACTGTTATATGGTAAGCTGTTCTAGATGTTTCAGATGGTTAGATATTTAGACGCAATTGATTCAATCAAATTTACGGTCTGCTATTAGCACATCATATGATGAGTCAAACGATTTATATTGCTGGAAGCAAGTGTAGTAGACAGTTAATTTAAGAGAGACGTTCGTTCGGCCGACCTAGTGTCTACATTTGCAGACATTGTGCAGCTAGTATATATATATAATATGTATATATCTATAGAAAGAGAGAGAGGGCCTATACTGTTATATGGTAAGATATTTAAGATGTTTCGGATGGTTAGATATTTAGTCGTAATTGATTGAATCAAATTTACTGTCTGCGATTAACACATCATAATTTTTCCAAGCAACAAATGTTGTTTCTGTTGAATTTTAATCGATATTTAGTTTTCGGAAGGATGCCTGTGGAGCGTCATCTTTTGGTCGACGGGATTCGTCGATTCCAAACTTATTGCAGCTCAGGTACTTGATGCGATCTCGTACTTCCGGTTTAGTCAGCTCTCGTTTCAGGTTCTCTGCGAGGTAGAAAAATTAGGCACAAGATCATCCACCCACGAGACGACAACTGTATCGATACCAATGTCATGACTACTACGTGCCACAGGATGATCGCATGATTAGTGTTGCTGTCGATGTTGATGATTATAACGACAAATATAAATTAGCATTTTCTCCATTTCGCTAAAATCCAAAGCACAAGGCACCTGGCGATGAGCCAAACCAGATTCAGAATAATAAAAGATAAAAATCTGTGGAATTACTTTCAATGTAGCCTGAAAGTCAGTTCACAGTTGACTCTTCTATTACCAAAGAATAGTCATCCTTGCGATTTACTGAAGCCTCGTTGTTGCTGTTTGTGGCAGTAGTAGACCCCGGAGGAGCAGTTGTTGTAGTAACAGCAGCAAACAATAGAAGTAGTGGTAGCAGTAGGCCCTAGTGGTAGTTGTTGTCGTAATGGGAACTGGTAGTTGTTGTCGTAGTGGGAGAACACGTATGGAAGTGTTTAGTAATAGCAGTTATGGTAGCAATGATAGATAACCGGTAGGCCATACTTATTACTGTTATTATTTACCTTCAAGTCTACCAACTGAACTACGTGTAACTTACCAAGTATCTGTTTTTCCGTGCCAGCGTTTGGTCCTTTGTAATCGTCGGGCAGGTATTCGACAGGTAGACATCTCATCGGAATCTCCTTGTAGACGCTCTCCAACACCTGGCCATGATTCTTGAGCTACAAAGACGAGAAGACACTTATTCATCTTGATTCAAAACACTCAGTCGAGTCACATTTGAGCGATTAAAGTCTCGTTTTTTAGGACTCAAGGCATCGCAGCGTCGCGGTTCAGGTGCGAAGGGCGAATAAATAATAATAAAAATAATAATCATTATTATTATAACTATTATTCAAGGTTCAAGTAATGTTTATATCAGTTCTATTTTGGTTTTCATAAACGGCAGAGAAGACAAGAATACATAATCTATGTTGACAATGTTTTCATTTGCAGAAGAACAAAATTTGTTGCACGAGTTTACTAGCAAGATATTATTATTGTTGTTGTTATTATTATTATTATTATTATTATTATTATTATTATTATTAGTGGTAGTGGTAGTAGTAGTATTAGACTATAGCTGCACGAAAGAGCCTCAGAAGGCAACTGCATTGAAACTCTGGATGCAAAGTGACAATTGTTGGAAAAAGTAGCTTGTCTCTCCAGGGTCTCTGGTGACATGTGTCAGGAGGCGACCCAAGTCTTTGATGAAGTCCATTCTGTCGTTGTTGACTGAGCCCATGGTCTTAAAGGCCAATGGAACGAAGAGATAGGTCATAGCGAGCTGGCTATACTTGGTGGTCTTCCTGGTGGTTGCCACCTCAGCTGCAGCTCCCACCGAATTTGACGTCGCTTTTAGATATTATTGTTATTCATTGTTATTATTATGCTGTCAACAATTATGCAGACATAGAAATACGCAGACAGATTATTATTATCATTATTCATTGTCATTATTATTATTATTCGTTGCTATTGCTGTTTTTCTATTAATTTTCAGTCCTCCAGAATTGTTATAAATTAATAAAAATGATGATAAATATAATATAATTATTATTTTAACTGTGCTGCAGCTATGTAATGCAAATGACGTGAAATAACCGATATAACAAGCGCTGCAGCTGCCAAGCGAAAGAAAGATTAGAATAACTACGGGTGTAGCGAGAGTCGAACTCGCTGCATCTGCTCTGTACGCCATTGTGCAATCAATTACTCTACGCCACGCACACAAGACATACATCTAGTTTTATGCTTATTTTAGAGATAATTTCGATTTAAATTGTCCTTATACTCACTCGTTTCTGCATTTTCTCGGACATGCAGAATTTCAAGAAAACGAAGATGATGTCTATCATTGCACCGGCGTTGTACAAGTTCATTGCTTTGATGCGTACTGGATACGATCCCTGCAAAACAACACAGTGTAGTTATAAGATCCCTGCAAAACAACACAGTGTAGTTATAAGATCCCTGCAAAACAACACAGTGTAGTTATAAGATCCATGCAAAACAACGCAGTTTAGTTATAAGATCCATGCAAAACAACACAGTTTAGTTATAAGATCCATGCAAAACAACACAGTTTAGACCTATGTCAGCGCAGCTGTTCAGGCGTGACTCTTGTGACAAACTGAGGCAAAGGAGGAAGCGACAGTAAAACGATAAAAAAAATCAAGGAATAGAAATTTCTGTGGTTCGACTTAGTGTTGTGCTTGGATCGTTTATAAGTAAATCCTAATTAGTCCAGGAGCTCATATTCGCCAAATTTATCCATCTCAACTGCCGCAGCTGTCACGAACATGTCCGGTAACTCAGGGTGATACCCAGATCCATCATAGTACTGCCTCGACATTCGATGACTTGATTATAGTATCTCGCTTGGACTACTGTAACGGCATTTAACCTACCAGCTTAAATGCCTAAAAGCTACAGATAGGACCTGCGCGCGGCTGCCTCTTACCTGCCACGTCTGAATAAAATCTCGCCTTTCCTCGAGTGATTGGCTGTTGTGGATTTTCATCGAGTATCCACCAAGGTCAGTGAATGACACCGTTCCATTGACACAAGTCATCTCGTCCAGCAGATACAGATAGTCGAAGAAGCAGGCAAATGCTCGGAATACGTCATTGAGTGAGTAGTTCTTCTCACTTACGTCGATCTTACCTTCAGCAAAATTGTACGTTCTCATTCGTATAAGCTTAAATCAATTTTAAGATTAAGTTCTGTAACGGTCCGTTTAGTTGATCAACTTTCAATAATGACTTCATTCGGTTGAAAAATCTGTCTGCCGTTTTCTATTCACATATTTGTGTCTTAAGATGCTATGTGTTAATAATGATCAACAGACCTCTTTGTCCTATATCCAGAACTGTGCTACATACATGACCAATTTTTATAAATTTCAGAGTACACACTGTGTACTCGTTGTAATTTCGTTGGAATTTGAAGATACTGTTCTAAATGTTGCTAATAAAGGGGGTTTGTAATTGTGTATTATGTTATGTCAGAGGCCTTTATTACACACCGAACACCGTTGGAAATGAGCTACGTTCAAAATTCAAGGTAAGAACGTACGTGTGAGTACGCCATCTCTTTGGACTCCAACAGAAACTCTGCAGGCAGACTGACCCACAGAATGATCGACTGAATTTACAAAATGAATGCTTAGTTTGCCCATTGGTCCATTTTTCATTCTCTTCTCTCATTACTTATTTCACAAAAAATGTTAAATTGAAATTCTGAATTAAGTAATCGCCTCCAATTTAAAATCATAATTATAGTTTTGCCTAATTATCTGCTTGAGGTTAGTAGGTTGTTGTATCATCGTTGTCGTCGTCGTCGTCGTAGCTGTCTTAATTGACATATGTAAGTAGAGTCATTGTATTGTAATCGTATGCTGTAAATATTACCTGGTCGGATTAGAATGACTCTTCTTCCTTCGTCATCTCTTTCTGGAAGGTATAAGAATAACCTACAAATAACTGAATGCGGTCAGTCACTAGATAGACGCAAGAAAGGTCATTAAATATCTGCAGGTGGAATACACTTGAGCTCATAATAAAGTAATACATAGATCACACACAAAGTTCCAGGGCGGCCGATGATTGATTGATCGATTGACTGATTGCTTAATTAATTGCTTGCTTGATTGATTGACTGGTTGGTTGATTGATTGATTGATTAATTGATGAATTTGCTTGATACCCGTCGTTTATGACAGCCTGAACTTTTGGATCCGTTGTATCAAGGTCGCCGAACCATTTGGACAGTTTGGATCTTCTTGAAATAAACTTTTCCAGGAGTTCTCTGGCCTCAAGCTGAGCGAAGTAGCGTGTCCTGAGGAACAGCAGGAGGAAGGCAGTGTCTGAAACAACAAGCCATGGATGAAAGGCCAGAGGTATTGTTCAGTAGATAAGATAATATTAAATAAACAGTGAATGATCGAGGGACCGATGATCAAAGTGCATAAGATTGATAAACATTTGTGGACAACCGAAAAGATAAGCAGATCAATACACCGCCAAAATACAGGCAGATGATTAACCACGCAGAGGGACAGACAAACGATGATAAATATAGTATTGATTTTTAGGCTAATTGAATGGCAGATATATAGTCAAGGAACATGGAAATAGACATATCGATGGACAAATATGTACTGAATGAATGGCGAAACATCATTCTAAATTAAGCTAAACCCTTTTGGTCTAAATCTTCATACGATGTCTCGACAATAATCATAATGAGAGACATAGGCCTAAGTAAATGAATGTCCTAACTTATGTATTGGCAAAGCCATGTAATCGATTAGCTTAATTAAAACACGGCCAGACGAGAGACACAAAAGCAAACACACGAAAGTCTCTATGAACACAATTATTTGTCCACGTGTCAATCTATAAAGCAGTTCGGCAAATAGACAGACGTTCAAATGCACAGACGAACACATTCATACAGAGACAGACGATGAGTCATACCGTAAGACATTCAGACAAACCTGTGGGGCATTTAATATGAGGCTGTTCCAGGATCCACTTGCGGAACGTTTCGACTGCTCCGAGTCTGTTCTTCGGATCTTCATTCAGTTCCTCCTTCGCCTTCTTCAGACTCTTCTCATCCAAAGTGCACACGTACTCGTCTTTTGACGTCATCGTGTCTAGTGGTCGTCACTGTTACTATGGCTACCACCGGCTACAATCAAGAAAGCGTTTGATCCAACCTACATCTTCAGACGTTGCTTTGACAATATAATGCATTATGTCTTATGATATGGGACAACATAATTCAATGGCCTAAGTTCTGTTTTAGTTAAGCGATTGTAAACGGTTGTTAAATTAAAGTGCAGTGATGTTATACAATGCAGATGCTGCAACATGCTTTCGTAACATTTTTGCACTGTTATTTCTGTAGAAAGGTTGACTATTTTGAACCTGTTTATCAACCCTCAAATTGCACGGCTCTGAGCCTAGGGGTTGTTGCTCTGGCGTCATCGTAAATGTGCACTTTTGTACAGGATATTATAGGAAGTCCGCATGGCATGGCATGCGTTCAATGAATTGAGAGGAACATATTCTTTCCACCTCACTCCGTTTGAATGGAAGACATGCTTAAGGTTCCCGTTTACGAACCGTTTACTAGCAAAATAGTTTTAGGTTCTCATATGGAATCAGACTAAAATGCGTTATACGCTAATGCCTTAACTCAGTTTTATACAACTTGGTGCCTTCAGACATTGGCTGCAGTTTATGTAGCGCTTGAACACACATAAATAGATATATAAGTAAGTAAGTAAGTAAGTTTATTCTTTATTCAGTCTACTGCATTATTTGCACTCTGATGTACAGTATACATTTAAAAGAACAACATTATTATTGAATATGCAATTCTATATAGCTTGGGCACAAGTAGACTCTTACCTGAGCAGACGCCTCTGGTATTTGATAGTGTTTGCTGAACTTTAGATGCTAGAATATGGGTCGCGCGCATCTTATCGCCGGTGTAACTATAAAAGTGACCCCGTAGACGAATTTAAACACCAATGACCTATAAAAAATTGTCGGAACAATTATACATTCTGGGCAAGCCTAGGCAGGGTGGATGTTTGCAAGACACACTAACTCATTGATTTCAGTTTGACCGTGGGCTGATGTCCAACTGGCATCAACAGTATGGTATAGCTCATACTTAGCTATTTATTTATGTAGATTTAACCACTGCAGTAAGATTTTTCTGCTTTTAAAGCGCAGAGCATCGCCTATCCAAGTCGCCAGCTAATTCGACCATTGACGACGTTAATAAATCTGTAATACAGCTTTGATCCTGTATTGATCCTGATTTCAAACCACTGCCGTGGTCTTACTGTGAGTCTCGTTCAATAACTCACTATGAGCTAAATTTCTTAATCAGAATGTTACATTTATCTATACGTTATCAATAGGCCCCTAATATTTTCGTTTATTTTTGAATTGACATACTGCAGTATGAATACAAGCACAGTATGATCAGATGATGTTGTCGGTAGCTGTGCAAGACGCCTATTAGGCTATGCATCTGATTTGACCAACGCCGCCGCCTAACAAAAGAAGGACCAGTCAAACTTGTGGGGTATCCTCTGCTCTGCATGCCATGACAGTGCCTTATCCATTACTCTGTGGACCTCACCCCTCCACACCACAATTTATGCGGGCTTTCAGCTTCAAGGATGAAATCGACTAGACCAGGGAAAGCTTCTATATTTCGCAAGAGCTGCAGTGCCGTTTTCACAGTTTTTTTTTATAGAAACACGAAATTTTACGCTTCTACAAAGCTGTTGAAGCATTGTTACTTGGTTTTTCTCACTATGATCTTTAATAATGGCGACTGTTTATCAATTCAGCATGTTAAAACCTTAGACAGTGTCACTGCACAAGGAAAATACGTGTCCATCAGTGCCTGAAGAAGAATGGCTCAAATACTTCAGATTCAATTGTCCTTGCATATAGGTGGGACCAAGATAAGAGAAGGCATATTTGTTGGTCCACATATCAAGGAACTAATGAATGACATTCACTGACGAACTTCTAAGTAAAGTTGAGCTGACTGCATGGCAGTCCTTGAAGGACGTTGCAACTCTTTGAGCAATAAACAATCACCAACCTAAGGTAATTTGGCTGAAGTAATGTTTCAAGCACTTCATCTGCTACTAATAACGATGTCACTAAAAAACATCTTACACTCTCATCCGGATTTTTCTAGTAAATCTTGATGACGCCAGCGAAAAATATGACGAACGATTTCATCAGGACATTGCCATAATGGAGAAGCGAAACCGCGGTGGCTGATAACTGTTGGGCTTAATCAGTTAAGCTATGGACATTAAAAACAGACGCAAATTGGCTGCAGTTAGGTCTTAAAGTGTCCAGTAATTAAATAATAAGTAGACCTACACTGCAAATGTATGCACTTGCTAAATATGTTTGTCACATGCCTCTCACTTTTTTCATTGTTTTCAGCGTGCCAAATTCAAGAGAAAACGAGTGAAGTTTCCTTGGAGATGAAAAAGTAACGTTTTTGTATATAGAATAGATAAAACAAATTACTATACTATGATATGGATATAATGTAAGGATGACAGGTTATGTACATTATAAATTCACCAATTTCCCCCGAAGACGCTCAGTTTCCGGAAGGAGCACCGTTGTATGACTTTCGCCAATCTTCCAACCCCTTTTTATGAACACTTTTAACACAGATGCTTCAATGAGCACAGATCCAATAATAGAGCCTATTATCATAGAGAGATCTTATTTAGAATAGTAAAACTACACCAACAAAATATTATTTGTTTGTCTAAGCTACTTCCAGCCACTTTAATGTCGCCTGTTAACACACATAAAAACGATGAGTCACACGTGCAGAAGATTCCTATTGACAGAAGAAAGTGTCCATAAGATAGACTCTTGTTGTCTCCTCTGAATCCTAATCGATGTTTAGTTTTCGGAAGGATGCATGTGGAGCGTCATCTTTCGGTCGAAGGGATTCGTCGATTCCAAACTTATCGCTGCTCAAGTACTTGATGCGATCTCGTACTTCCGGTTTAGTCAGCTCTCGTTTCATGCTCTCTGCGAGACAGAAAAATTAGGCACAAAATAATTTATAACTGTTTTAGTATTTTACTGACAAGATAAAGTCAACTTGATTTTAAAAAAATCATAATTATGGCTACGGTTATACCCACGAGATTTACATGTAGATATGAACATAATGTACTTTGTGTTTAAATATCTGCATTAGTCTATTGATTGGATTAGTCACTAATCACTAATCTAACTAATCGAACAAGCGATTTATCGAGTTATTATTTGACCATCGATTACTCGATTAGTTGAACTTGGTTAACCGATTAGTTTGCCTAAGCCGAACCATGGGTATGAACTACATGCATTGTTCGTTACTTTCTTAGCCTAAAGGCGGATGGCCAGTCATCTCCCTCGCCGTCTCAGCTTCCAGCCGACAGTGAACGGACAATGCACTCATTATATCTGTCACCATATCATATGGAGTCAGTACCAAATACACAAGACAATGCGATGGCGAACCAAAACCATGCTATTGTCATAATTGCCCTCATTTACCAATTATCTGTTTTTCTGTGCCAGCGTTTGGTCCCTTGTAATCGTCGGGCAGGTATTCTACAGGTAGACATCTCATAGGTATGTCTTTGTAGACGCTCTCCAACACCTGGCCGTGATTCTTCACCTACAAAAGAAGAAGACACTTGTAGGCGGAACCGCAAGGGAGCCATTAACGTTGTAGCACTTAGAATTCAGAAGATCAAGCTCTGATTTGTTGGTGTTTTGTAAATTTCGATGAATAGCCAAGTGCTACAGTTACAATCGCGCTGTTTGTATAGAATGCGCGTTTACAATGTCAAGGAATAGAGATACATACAAATGGATTTAAATGCTATTGACGATATCATCAGTGAAAGTTATGTTCTTGTCTGTTAGAGATGCCAAAGAACGAAGGGGAGTTTGCAGAGTGACTGGCCACGAATAAGTCTTGTGATGCTCAAGGTCCTTGTCTCGGATCTTGAGATACGTCACCATAGCGATGATAAAGGCTACTACCATAACTGTGGAAAATTCGAAAGAGGCCCTCAGTGGCCAAATCGTTGAGAGATGGGATCGTGTATTACCTTAATTCTCTAGTAAAAATCTCAAGACTCACTTTCAGACACTCATTCTACAAACACCAGTAATTCTCCAAAAGATTTGGTAAAGCTGATCTCACCAGGCATATTAAACCATATTGCTTTAGAAATTCGCATGTGAAGCAATGGCATAAAGTTTGGCATAAAGTGTGCCATTCGCAATTAAAGTATTATTAATCAACCTAAGTAGCCTCACCTGGTGATTTAATGTGACAGAGCATTTCTTTAATTAGCTGTTATTATCGATTGCCTTTTAACGGCGTCCTGCTTTAAATTGTCCACAGACTCACCCGTTTCTGGAGTTTCTCGTTCAAACAGAATTTGATGATCGCGAAGATGATGTCAAACATTGCCCCGGCGTTGTACATATGCATCGCTTTGATACGTGCAGGGTAGCTTCCCTACCAACAAAAATACATCATTGTATCATTTTAGACGTTGATAGCACATCAGTCAGCCATCTACAGCCATGACTTTAATGCATTGTTCGCGCAATAAAGGGAAGACAACGAAGAATTCAACAACAATGCTATAATTCAGATGGGATTCCGGCCTGTTGGCTTAAATGCCTTAACAGGGTCTTGTGCATGTCCGCCCGAAATTTAGGCCGCATCCCTAAGTTCGACTGAGTCTCTGGGTACATACGTGACGTCCTGCGCTGGCTCCCTTATTTGCAGCGCATTGCCTATCGAGTCTCTGCGCTGGTCAGACGCTGCTTTAAAGACCTGGCGCCCCCTACCTGATTGAACTTTGCTGCCCCACTGTAAATGTCCCACGCCGTGGCTTATTACGCTCTGCTACGTAGCGGAATTACTTTTCCTCCGTGTGCGGACTGCAATCCGACAGTGTCGTCGTGCTTTCTCACTGGCTGGTCCGGTGACCTGGAACGGCCTTCCAGTGGCACTGCTTCTCACGTCATGGCAATAGGTCAATCTGCCATATTCTTCTCTGGCCTTAAGATTTCTGTTTAACCGAGGCTGGGCTGGGAACGCTTCTGAGAAGATGGCCTTGAAGGGGCGCTATATAAAACTGCTGTGATGATAATAATAAAAATAATAACAATGATAATAATAATAATAATAATAATATTGTAATAGTATTGTAATAATGAGGATGCGGGTGCTGCTGCTGCTGAGATCGCAGCAGACAGAAAAACATCAAAATACCCTGCTATTTTGTCATCTTACTGCTTTGTGCCCTTGGCCTTCGAGACTCTGGGTCCTATCAACCGCGATGGCCTAGCACTGATCAACATCCTTGGCCACCGGCTTGCCCAGGTATCAACTAGGCGACAAGAGAGTGAGACCACCTTCCTCTATCAGCGCTTGTCAATGTTGTCCAGTGCTTCAACGCACTTTTGCTACCAAGAAAACCATATGCGAAGACTGGCCATTCCAGAACAAGGTCCCCTAATTTATTTTTTCCCGAGGGATCATATGTACCTCAGGGAAATAATAATAATAATAATATTATTATTATTATTATTATTATTATTATTATTAAAATTTAAGTTTATTGTGCAAAGTATCAGCAGGTCAGTTCAGATTGATGTCAGTGACTAGAAACAGAAACAAAAACTTTAAAAATGTTATAATTTGAAGAAACTCATTAACACATATGCTTGCTATTGGATTCTTGAAATTTTATCTTTTTCTCAAAGCGTTTGAATGCGAGATGATTAGATTCATCAGTCGTAATAATAGTGCGGCATAGGAACGGTGGAGCATTGCTATAGAGGCCTTTGAATATCCTGGCTGTTTGAAATGTATTATCGACTGCAACATGGTTCTGTAGGTGATTAACTGTACGATGAATTTGAAACAATTTAAAACTTCAAACAAAATATGGTCACAACCTATTCAGATTGTGTTGAACTTAAATTCGTAGAATAATTTATAGCCTGGGGTCAAGATTCATTTCAGCCGCTTTGGGGGTGAGTATCACTTTGTCTTGCTGTTTGGCTGTGTGTGTGTGTGTGTGTATCACTTTGTCTTGCTGTTTTGTCACTTTATCTCGTGCAATAAGTACTGGTCATAGTCGCATATGCATAATCTATAAAAGCGGTTACCTGCCACGTCTGAAGGAAGTCTTTTCTCTCCTCGAGTGAAAAGGCGTTGTGCATTTTCATTGTGTATCCTCCAAGGTCAGTCAAGGTCACCGTTCCATTGACGCATGTCATCTCGTCCATCAGGTACAGATGGTCGAAGACACAGGTATACGCTCGGAATACGTCAATCATTGTATATCTCTTCTCGCTTGTGTCCAAGTTAGCTACAGAAACATTTGTCAATTTATATTCACTTTTTCATTTAGTCTAAAATCCAGTTTAAGATAATGTATGGGTACTACTTAGTTCGTTCGTTGTTAATAAATTCTTTCGATTGTCCTCCATTTGAGCCAATATATTCGCCCCTATGGCGTAGGCCTATATATTATGTACACAAGGGATGGACACACAGACAGACATATTGGGCACATGGATATGCAGAAAGGCATGTAGGTCGATAGAGGATTGGCTGGCTGGATTGATTGATGGATGGCTGGATGAATGGATGGATGGATTGATTGATTGATGGATGGATGGATGGATTGATTGATGGATGGATGGATGGATGGATGAATGGATGGATCGATGGATGGATTGATTGATGGATGGCTGGCTGGATGAATGGATGGATTGATGGCTGGATGGATGGTTTGACTGATATGCGGATGCGTGAATGAACGGATGGATGAATGGATGAATGGATGGATTGATGGCTGGATGGATGGATTGACTGATATGCGGATGCGTGAATGAACGGATGGATGAATGAATGAATGGATGGATTGATGAATGGATGGATAGGTTTGGGTGAGTGGGTGGGTGGGTTGGTGGTGGGATGTACAGGTTTTGGCGTGTATATGGACGGCGGACGGACAGACCAACCGACTCACTGTACAGATAGTTTTGTTGATCATTTACTATTTTATATTCATAAGTCGTTTCTTCCTTCAAAATTTCTGAAAAAAGTTAATCTGCTGATTAATTATAATACCTATTTAATTATTTTTTAATTTCTTCCTCAATTCATGCATTTACGTTTTTCTAATCTGCGTGTAAAACGCATGTGGTTTATCATCATCGTCGCTGACGTCATCGTCGTCGTTGCTATTGTCGCTGTAACTCTTGTAAACATTAGGCCTACCTGCTTTCATTAGAACGACCTTTCTTCCTTCGTCATCTCTTCCTGGAAGAACTGTGATCTGCCTACAAACAGATGATGAATGCCATCAATCGTATTCTATGCCCAGAAGCGGCAATCTCGTTTGACAGATGATGGGGGGGGGGCACCCAATGAGAGGGGTAGGAAATGTGAGGGGGACACACGTATAACGTATTCACTCTCTGTAAAAGGTTAGGGACTTGTCCCCCTCGACCCCACCGGGATCGTCACCCCTGCGTATGCCTATTAACACTAGCCTACATGCCTTAAGAAGCCCGAAACGCCAATAAGGCAGCAGTTCACCAGGTGGCCCATTAAACACATCTAATAACTTCAAAGACAAAGTGAACGAATTTCGTATCAGAGCAAATTATTAGCCTAAGCTGGTTGAGTAATCCGCAGAGTAACTTCTCTAGAAGTTCTCGGACCTAACGCTGAACAGCCTTTTTAAAACAAGCTTATCGGAATTACTGAACGAATGACTGCACGAGTGAATGTAATGGACTGACTGACAAACAGATTGATTATAATAATTGTGTATTGTTTTGAATTTAAGCATTTGTAAAGCGTCTCTTTAGAATGAATCGTTCCTACACTATCCCAATGTGCAAGACCCCACGAATAGAAGCAGGCTGTGATAAAATCGAAAGAGAATGAAAGATTGCCAGAAAGAATTGTAGAGAGATAGAAAAAAAGTCCGTCCAAAGAGAGAGGGACCAATTGAAGCAGAGGATTGATACTGAGCCATAGCAGTAGTAGAAGGAACAAAGAGGTCGAGTCTATAATTGTACGAACGATGTGGGATGGTGGGACGAAGCTGAATGAGGCAGAATAACTCGTGGACCAGATATTTCGGGGCAAGACCGCACTGCGCCTTGAACGCAAAAGTGAGGATTTGTTAAGACACCATGGAAAGCTAGAAGAGTGCCTACAAACCTATTGTATGCGAGCCAATGAAATTCATCAGACATAAAGGCAGAAATGCGAGTGAAACGAGGAAAGCGGGCTATCAGCATATCACCTGCATTGAGTACCAACTGCAGAAGTGACTTAGGAAGACCAATGAGAAAGGAATTGCAGCATTCAATTCGACAACATCTAAAACCATAAACTGAAGCAGTGAAGGTGAGGAAGGAGACAGAACAGCCATGAGACGCATAAAATGAAAACAGGAGGTGCTTTTATCGATGAGCGGAACCAACAGAGTAGAGACCCTCGAATTCATAAGAGGTCTCGAGACACTGGAGATCGACCATAACGAACGCTGTGGAGACGCCATAGAAAGTCAGAAGAGTGCCTATAAACCTATATCAACAGTATAACAGATTTGAGAAAGTATGGAAAGGAGGGCTCTCTTTGTCGAATGGTGAGCCCTAAAGCCTGATTGACTTGCAAGAAGGAGATCCAGTTGTTGAAGATAAGAAACTAAAGACAAGACGTTCTAGAATCTTAGACAAAGAAAGAATAGAGTTAAGATTGGCGAGCAGCTATTGCAGAGGTTTTTGTCAAGGTTAGGCTTTTGAGCAATGAAGAGACAAGGGAACGTTTCTAAGAGGCAGGGAAGCAACCTAGGGGGTGGCACATTTACCAAAATAATGGGCAAAATCATCTATAATGTTATTAGATGTCCGTCATTGATTGATTGACTATTTAATCAATTAATTAATAAACTGATTGATTCTTCTTATACCCGTCGTCTATGACAGCCAGGATTTTTGGATCCGTTGGATCTAGGTCTCTGAACCATTTGGAGAGTTTGGATCTTCTTGAGAGATACTTTTCCAGGAGTTCTCTGGCCTCAAGCTGAGCGAAGTAGCGTGTCCTGAGGAAAGGCAGGAGGAAGGCAGTGTCTGAAATAACGAGACATGAAAATTTAAACAGGATTGAAGAGGAAGATCATAAATCGGGAGATAAGACGAGGTGCTTTAAACGGTGAGATGCATAACACAAATACAGTGAGTAGCCGAGTGTCCTATATATGACCAAGGCACATGAAACAGGTATAGACAAAAAATACAATATGGAGATAAGAACACAGACAAGCAGACAAGTATACTATAAGATAAAAGAGACGCACGATTATGCATACATACATGAGGCAATAGATAAACACATAGATTGTCGCAATAGAAAGCCATACAGTCTATGGACTAAGAAGGAGATCCAGACGAAGAGTGATAAACATCATTATAAATCACAACCTAACTGAAGTTAAGGCAAACTTAGCTAGGACATAAAAACTCCTCTTATCTATATATAACGTAATATCAAGCATGTACTTCAATAACTCGTTTACCGCCACGCCATCCTCTCTCCATTCCTCGATAATTTATGAGACCACGAGCACATAACTATATTCGCCCAGCCAAAGACAACACTCAATTTATTCCAAGATCATTATATGAATACATTTATTAGGTTACTAGTTTATTTTATTATTCTAACAACTTATATTATCCATGATTTTATTAATACCTTGATCACTTAAATTATCAAGTCCGCGTTTTGTCAGATTGTTTTCTCGATAAAACGTTTGTGAATACATACAAGGATACTGCAGACTGATCCATCAGAACTGTGTCTCTGTCTAGCTGTCTATCCATCAGTCTACCCATCTTGCTATCCGCATGTCCCTCTGTCAAACATGTTTATGTATCCACCTCTACAGGCTAAGAAACATATGCGCTGACGAACACACACGCACAGGTAATAAGTCATGCAGAAAGACAAGCAGACAAACCTGTAGGACATTTAATATGAGGCTGTTCCAGGATCCACTTGCGGAACGTTTCGACTGCTCCGAGTCTGTTCTTCGGGTCTTCATTCAGTTCCTCCTTCGCCTTCTTCAGACTCTTCTCATCCAAAGTGCACACGTACTCTTCTGTTGACGTCATCGTGTCTGGAGGTCGTTATAAGGATCGCCTAAGTTTTTATGCAATGGGAAATCAAACTGTGATCACAATGAGTTCTGTTACTTGTGAATCAATCATCTTCTGTTTGTCAATTATCTTGGCTAAGTTATCAACAAATCAGATCTAGTCTGCTCTTGTGAACATGAATACTTAATTAAGCAAATGCATTCGTAGGCTATGAATGTATTATGTCTACTCTAGGTAATTAATTAATCATGAGTTAATTAAAGGTTTTATCCGATCATACTCGGACCAGTACCTCTTGACTAAAGCAACGTATCGATTGGCGCCTTTATCAATTATCCACGTTGTAATAGAATGTTTATCAACTTCAGGTACAGAATTCTTCGTTGACCTGCGTGGTTTGTCTAGCGTTAAATTCGTGTGCAGTCAACAATGTTGGATCAAGCTCAACATATCACTCAGCAACAAAATGTGCTCTCGAACAACTTAATGTTCCCTCTTATTAGCAACGATCCTTCCTTCCGAATGATATTCTTCTCTTCAGTTTATATGTAGGCCCTATCGGCCCCTATGTGTTTTGCAACATCGAGATTAGGACGATCCGTCGATGCCAAAGTTTACACGTAGCTTTTGAGAAAGCTAGTGCATTGTTTGAATAGTCGGTTGTTTAGGCTTTATTCTGCCTTCTTTAGGATCTGTAAAGTTCACTGCGTATGCGCGGCTGACTACTTCATCCATCACTTATAAAATTGATTTAATCTAATCATCGTGTGCCACTTCATCATCCGCAATCTCATTATTTCCCCATCTCAATCCATATTTCATCCCTATTTTACAGCTCTTTAAGTACTGATTAATTAATAACGCTACCTTACATTAATTATGACTAATAGCAAGAACCAATTCAGTGTCTATCTCAGCTTTGGCATATATATATATATATACGTGGTTAGATGAGAATGTTTGAGTAGAGTTTAAAAAAATTCGTTACAGCTGCCGCCGTAACTATGACAACCACCGGCTGAATGCAACAACACCTTAACATCTGCATTTTCGGTCGATGTTTCGTTAGATACAATAATATGCCAATGGTAAACATTCATTGTCGGAGGAACAGCTGTAAAGTATCTGTTCTTTAGCTGCTTAGTTGTATTCTGTCTTGCAGAATTTCTAGCAATCTTTCATGATTTATATGAGCCCAGCAGCAACGGGGCCCATATGGACATACCAAAGATAGCTTTCAGGATATATTTTCAACAAATTCACATGCAGTCACCATTGTTTTTCCCATTTTAGTGCAAGCTATCCAGTCCAGCTTATCGCAAGCTCAAGACGTCCTTCGCGAGATTTTAGTTGTATCATTCTGAATTCTTAGCAGTGTGCTTTTGATAATAATTATTTGCTTAATAATTACGTTTGCTGGAACGGCTGAATCACTGTAACCATTCTTGGTGCACTTCAATTTCATAGACTAAATTGAAGGTGATTGCCAATAGTGAGGTCGTCGGCAATCATCAACGTGAACCGATTGAGACGAAACAACTATCATCAGTGTTAACAAGCGTGTTCTAAGTTGCACTAAAGATCAATGATGGAAATAATTGGATGTCATCAATATGCAAAACACGTTAAAAGTTTGTACAAAGTTATTTTAGACCAAGTCATTTTAAACTTTGTGAAATTTATTGCAATTTATGCTGCGCCTGAAAAGCGTATACATGCATAATGCATATACCAGTTATTATAGTACAATTCGGCCTTTACCTGAGCAGAGATGCCTCTATTATTATATGACAGCGTTCGCTGCACTTACATGTAGGCCTATGGGTCGCGTATGGACTATGGTCGGTGTAACATTTAAAATGACTCCGTGATCGAATTTCTTCGTCGACAAGCTATAAAAATGGTCGGAAATTATTTTGTAAAAGATATCGTGAACGAAATTGCTACCATACAATGTCAATTTTTGCACGGCCAGTTGGCGTAGGCAACAGTTTAATCTTCAGCATTCTCCTTTCAACTGTATACTTCATGCCATCTGACAATTATTATGATGTATGCTTATAAATGCCTCATCGAGCAATCCGTTATCGCTAAAGTGTTGGCATAATTAGCTGGTGTTCACTATTAAGCATTTAATGTGAACATCCGGATAATTTTATGGGCAATAATTCTATAAATGTATTTTAATATTTAACGTAAAGTCGTCAAAGCTATTATAGCCCTCAATTTTTCGGTACACTTCGACGCAACAGTAGCCAATAAAATTATTATATTCAACAGCGTCAAATTCAACTGTTTCCTTCTTATTTGTTTACTTATTTATTTATTTCCGAAATTTGATACGGCCCCTCCTTCCAACATCTTTTGCTCAGAAGTGCATTTGACGTCGCAATTGCAGTTGTATTGCAGAGCAATTGTGCGCTAAGGACTCACTCAAGGTCCCTACACAGTGGTTCCCCGGATGAGGATCGAACCAGCTCACTCAGCGCACACTGAACGTTATGGTTTGACCGCTCTAACAGATCGGCTGCTGTGCCACACATAATTATCACATTATTATTGTTATTACTATTAGTATTATTATAGAACTCGACGCACAATTTAATTGCGGTCCAATTCCATCACCTTGACCAGATTCCTGGAAAAAATACGAAGAGATACCTCTGTCGATGACAGTTTATCACTGAGCGTTAAATTCTTGCTCAAGGCCTCGTTTCTACACAGCAGTCGTACATAATTTTCTAACGAATGCTGGAACTCGCCAACTCTCCGTTGCAAGGCTATGGTACACAAGCCAATCTGCTGCACTGTCACACGTGTCCTCTAGATTCAATTATAGGCCTACTCCACGGTTGCATGATTTTGTCTGTTGAGGTTATTTCTTTACGGAATTCAGTATTTTCGCCAAGCCCTATGAAACCACTCATTAAAGACTATCAAATAGAAGATCCTTCAACGGAGATCAAGCGTGAATTATGACCTTGCTTGTCCCAGAAAAAGTTGACGAGTTCATTTTTATACAGCTAAACCTAGCGACATAATATTGTAAGAAATGGGATCTTGCACCGACCGTCGTGCACTGTGCTCCTCTAACCTCGGGGCCTGGACAACCTCACTGCTACAATGCAGCGCTGATAAACGTTATTATAAATAATTGGTCCGACACCAAGGTAGAACGATCAATGCGCCACCTCCATAACATACCAGCTCTCAGTTCATACGTACTACTTTCTTTCGCTTGGTCTGGATCTGGACTCTGGAGCCAAGTAGGAATCTTGCAGAGGCCACGTAAATTCTGATTAATTGATTGATTGATCGTTTGGCTGACTTACAGATTGATTGATAAATTGATTGATTGACAGCAACCTTGAAAGACGCGGTCAGAGGTCACAGCTTTAATCAGGTCCAGAATCTGATCTCATCCGGTGTATTTTACTATTTTGTTAATTTTCTAGAGCGACCACATACTATTCGCGCAATTCGTCGGCAATTGTTTTGCGGAAGACGTCGACTGCCAGTTGGAACCCGAAGTACTCAAATGAATGTTACAAATAAAAACGTATCTCTATAACGGTACCGAGAATTTTACAAAAATGAAAAGGTTACGGATAAAATGGTAAATGAAAAGGTAAAATGGGAAATGAAAAGGTTACGATATCCAGAATAGTAAGGTCATGTATGTGAGATAGTCATAATTGGATCTGTAATTTTCACGGCCGACGTTCACTTTCCTGGAGTGTTGTTGCATGCCCCTAATAATTCGTCAATATTCCAAGGCGCCCATCTACTGTCGGTTAAACCCCCTTTGAGAGTTGAAGGTTGAGGCAGACATATTAACTTCCATAGACAAGCATGTGTTGTCTCTTATGAATCCTAATCGATGTTTAGTTTTCGGAAGGATGCATGTGGAGCGTCATCTTTTGGTCGAAGGGATTCGTCGATTCCAAACTTATCGCTGCTCAAGTACTTGATGCGATCTCGTACTTCCGGTTTAGTCAGCTCTCGTTGCATGTTCTCTGCGAGACAGAAAGATTTGTCACAAGATAATTTACAACTTCTTTTTGGTATCTTACTTACAAAATAAAGTCAACCTGATTAAATACCTAGGATTTTGGCTATGACTATAACAACGACATAAAAATATGAACAAAATATATCTTGTGCTTAAAATGTAAGCACTGGAGATAATAATTTAATTACTGCATTGACTTCTATAGACATCAATAGCAGGTTTGGTAATTAACTGATGACGCATTTTCCTGCTAATAGCAACAGCAGTAGCAGCTGTAGTATAGTTGTAGGAAAGTTGTAGTGTAGTTTTAGTGTATTTTTAGTGTATTTGTAGTGTAGTTGTAGGGCAATTGTAGTGTGGCAGTATCGGAGACTGACTTCTAAATGCTGTCTTTATTTCCTGAAATCTGATAATTTGCTCTAATTTACCAATAATCTGTTTTTCTGTGCCAGCGTTTGGTCCTTTGTAATCGTCGGGCAGGTATTCGACAGGTAGACATCTCATCGGAATCTCCTTGTAGACGCTCTCCAACATCTGACCGTGATTCTTGAGCTACAAAGACGAGAGGACAAGTCTTGTACATTATGGATCAATCAATTTAGAAGATTATCTCATCTTTTTGGGCTTCAAAAAATTATCTGTTTGAGGCAAATGGCTCCATAGTAGGTGAGCAGTGTCCGATTGGTCGGGGGTCAGAGGGATTGAACTTTCAGTTACTGCAGCAAGGGTAATTTTCAATAGGTGGCGCTTCGGCGTGTAAACACCAGCCCAGCGTTGTCTAGATTTATCTAGTGTTTAGACTGTATTTGAGGTTGGGAGCGCCTCTGGGTAATCACCCATGAAGAGGTGACTACTCAGAGGCTATACATAAGTTCTCGTAATGAATGAATGAATGAATGAATGAATGAATGAATGAATGAATGAATGAATGAATGAATAGTGCGAAATCCTTTAGACTCCCGGAAATTTTCATCAGCCGACCTACAATCTTCTTTTTTGACATATCGGTTCCTGGAGGAGAGTGACAGCATTGGGTCATATCCCCCCCCCCCATTGGGTCAGCGGTTGTAGTAGTTTGAGTGGATTGTCTTTACTAGCAAGTGGCAACATATCCATATATCCACAATTGAGTCGTAAGTTTCGTTGGCTAGAAGTACACGAACTAACTGCGTGAGCTTCCAAGTAGCTTAAGGAAAGTTTTGTTCGAAGGGACTTTTGTCACTGAACTATACCGTTAACATCCACGCAGTGTCGTCTACGCAAGATTCAAGGTTCGCCGCAAAGCAATATGTTCGTCGTCTTGAAGACGAGTGGTGCACTTCAAAGCGAAGAGATCTTTCTCTATATAGGAGGTTATCTTAGGTCATGTTTATTAGATAAGATGTTGATTAAGCAACCTTTCAAAAGAGTTCGCTATCTACCCCTATAAATGTCATCGAGGCTCATTTAACTAGCATGTATGTTCAGTGCATTAAATACATATTCAAAAATCATATCTAGCACAGACTGCTAAGCTTACGAACTGTACTGTGAGCGTTGGTCTTGTCTGGTTAGATGCGCGGATGTCTTATGTATAGTCTTAGCATCATAAGCATTCTTTGGTGTCCCATTGCTCGATGCCTATATATATATATATATATATATATGGCGCTATGGAAATGGCCATTAATTGTCTTCGCAAGCATTCATTAATTTTCGTAATCGACTGCGTTCCCTAATTAACAGCTGATTCAATGGAAGACGTCTCGATTTAGATTGTCAACAGACTCACTCGTTTCTGCATTTTATCGGTCATGCAGAATTTGATGATCGTGAAGATGAGGTCAATCATTGCTCCAGCGTTGTACACATGCATCGCTTTGATACGTGCAGGGTAGCTTCCCTACCAATCAACAATACATCAATGCATCTGTGTAGGTATCAAATATAACAAATGCTTGATTCAGTCATTGTTCGTGTGATAAAGAGAACATAATTTGAGAAATACAATACAGCCATAATTTGATAACAACCTTAAGAAATTCCAGAAGTGTACTACATTTGACGCCAAGCAACCATTAAGACCCATGGTCAGACTGGAAGAGATCGGTTTTCAGCTTAGAGCTAACAAAGACAATCTCGCTGAGAAAGTTGAGGGAGAGAGTTCCAGCTGGCAATAGTGAATGACCGCCGGGCGAAGGCAATCGAAGAGAGCAGTGGTCTTTAAGATTAACAGAGCTGCCAGGTTTGACCATGGAATACAAGTACTAAAGCAGATGATCTGTACGGTGTAGAATGTAGATGACTAAGGAATAGAAGTGACATTACGGCCAAACATTAGGCATTGATACTAAAAGACATGCTTTCGACTTAAAATATGCTTAAATATTTCCTTGTGGCCAAGCCGAGCTCTGCCCATATTCCCGGAAGCAGAACCTTGGGATCTATGGACACTAAGGCTCTGTAAAAACTCGTTTACCATGGTTCCGAGGATTTTTTAAGTCTGCCACTTCCTCCTCGAATGCTTCCTTTGCAGCGACGTGGCTCTGTACCATGCTAAAGGCATCCCTTTTATTATTAGTGTCATTATTATTTTTTATGTTTCTGTAGTGCCCATACTGTTACCTGCCACGTTTGAATGAAGTCTCGCCTCTCCTCGAGTGAAACAGTGGTGTGGAGTTTCATCGAGTATCCACCAATGTCTGTCAGAACGACAGTTCCATTGACACAGGTCATCTCGTCCATCAGATAAAGATAGTCGAAGACGCAGGCAAACGCACGGAAGGCGTCCGTTACCGTGTATCTCTTGCAATTGAGGTCCATCTTTGCTTCAGAAACATTCGCCATTGGTTACATGTCGTCGTTCACTCATTTATTCAAAGATCCAGTTTAGAATAATTATTATTCAATTAATTATATCAATTGCACTGTCAGTTTGTTAATTCATTCACTTGCTCTGACCACGTTAATAAATTCTATCCTCTGTTTGTTGTATGTTTCTGCAGTTCTCCCCAAACATATATTCGTCTTTTAATGTGTTGTTTATAAGTCAATTATTTATTGACTCAATAATGACTAAACTAGTTGTTTCATTCATAATTCAATCTGTCACATTTTAAATCGTTGGCATGACGATGTTTTTATCATCATCGTCGTCGTCGTTATTGTTGTAGTTGTTGTAATTATTACCTGGTCGCATTAGAATGATTTTTCTTCCTTCGTCGTCTCTATTTGGAAGGGATAGGACCATCCTACAAAAGAACTGCATAACTGAAGTCTCCAGATAACACAACGTAAGACAGGAAAGTATTATCAATGTATTTCCTTTTGAAGCAAGTAAGGTAATTAAATAATCGCAGTTAGTCAGACCATTTGAACACATAATTAGTATTGGAGTACTCTGCCTTGGTTTGGGACTGCCTCCGGGTCCCTGCATACTTACGAGAGTTCGTTCTGCTACTCAACCTTGGGAGTCCAGCATCGAGGTTACGCTCTGACTGTGACTTCTAAGCAGGCTACACCTATTGTCACACGGTCGAGGATTAATTAGGCAGCGCCGTGCTTTCTTCAGTTGCTGGTCTTGGAATTTGGTATCGGATCTGTGGGGCACAGCACCTTATACGTAAAGCCCTTGAGGCCGCGTTCTGCTCTTACCTAAAGACTGTACTTTTCAACCGGGGTTGGGTTGGAAACGCTTCTGTGTAGATTACCTTGAAGAGGCGCTATATAGCATAGATTTGTGAAATGATATTAAATGACAAAGTTCACCTGAGCGAATGAGCGAGTGAGAGACAGATTGATTGATTGATTGAACGATTGATTGATTGATTAATTGACTGACTGACTTACTGATTGACTTACTGACTTACTGACTGACTGACTGATCGACTGACTGACTTACTTACTTACTTACTGACGTATTGACTGACTGACTGACTGATTGATTGATACCCATCGCTAATGGCGGCAAGAAGCTTAGGATCCGTCGTATCGATGTTCCTGAACCATTTATTGAACTTTGATCTTCTATAGAGAAACTTCTCCAGGAGTTCTCTGGACTCAAGCTGAGCGAAGTATCGCGCCCTGAGGAACAGCAGTAGGAATGCAGTGTCTGAAACAACGAGACATTTTGTGACAGGATTGAATAGCATACATACAAAGTACAAGATAATATGAGACTTATTAAACAGACAATTATGCGAAAAAATCCATCAGTGATCGAGTCAAATGACGTATGCGATCAATCTCCAAATATTCAGAGCGATGATACGCAAGGCTAGGCGCCTGGCGCTCATACACCAGCGCTGATTACTGTATGGAGATAAGCATAAATCTAACAGCTTGGTCTTCATATAAAAGACAGACATACATTTAGCTTTTATAAACTGAACAAGGTGAACTAAACACAGTGATTAAGACCTTCTTAAAACATGAACAGCATGAGAAGTCAATACAGTTTAATGGAAAGATCGACAAGTTACATACGTAGAAGCACGTATATATATATAATGTATATATATATGATTACACAAATAAAACGGCAGATCCGCCCTAGCAAACTGACAAACTGATGTATGGACGAACACATGCATACAGAGATAGGCGACGAGACACGTGGAAAGACATTCAGACAAACCTGTGGGGCATTTAATATGAGGCTGTTCCAGGATCCACTTGCGGAACGTTTCGACTGCTCCGAGTCTGTTCTTCGGATCTTCCTTCAGTTCCTCCTTCGCCTTCTTCAGACTCCTCTCATCCAAAGTGCACACGTACTCTTCTGTTGACGTCATCGTATCTAGTGATCGTCACAGTTGCTAATGCGACCACCGGCTACTAGCAACAAAACATTTGGGCTGTAACTTCAGATGCATGATTATATTGATGGAAAACTTTCGTGTAGGCCTATGATTTTATAGGGGCAGTAGCAGCGCATTATGGAATAATTCAATTGGAGATTATAGCGAACAGTGTAATGGCTGAATGACTGTAAGTTTTGCTTGTTTACAGTTAATAATTGAAGAAGTAGGCTAACTGTCAATCTGAGGTGCTGTACTAGGCAGATGTACCCAATGACAATGGCAATGACAAATTCTTTTTATTGATCTCATTGTACAGAACAAATAAAATCAAAATTTAGATGTTATAAACAAGATCAATAGGGAGGACATCCCAAGAAGGACCTAGATTCTGTTGGCGGGACCGTCCTCTTTTTAACATGTAGTTGAACGCAGTGGAATAGGGTCAATGTAGCGCAATATAAAGCAAATTTGATGTTAAGGCGTCTCAGTCTAAAACGACTACTTGGGTGATATAGGCCTAGTTGGTCAGATGCTTATATGAGCCGCATGATATATTTATGAGGCGCATTTATATGGAAGAACAAGTGCAATGCATCAAAAATAAACACGAATGCTGTCGAAGCCTTAGACTACTCGTAGTGTTGTCTAATCCGGTGGAAATTTGCAGAGGAAATGTAATGTAATGTAATATAATCGAGCATTTATATAGCGTCCCTTCAAGATATATATACTCAGCGACGCTCTCTGCGCTGGCCTATGTTATGCTAAATGTCATTACTAACGAATATGCTGCAACAGCTAGTAAAACAGTGCAACAGTAAGTGGGAAGAGTCGCCAATGGTCGGCCCACGCACAAGCGAGGAACCAGCCAACGGATTCCGTTAGAGCACAACAATTTTTAAAGCAGTACATATGCGTGAAGTCAATTTATATAGCGGATGGATGAAACTAAAAATAATTATAGCAGCTTTAAGCTGAATATCAGTGTTTACATAACTTCGTGTTTTCGTAAATTTATTTGCTACGCCTGAATTTACCTAAGCAGATAATTATGGTATTCTGTATAGATTGAACACAATGCGGCCCTTACCAGAACATGCGCATCTGGTATTGATAGCGTTAGTCGAACTTTGCGTGTTAGAAAGTAGGCCGCATATGACTTATGACCGTGCAACTTTTAAATTGACTCTGTTATCGAATTTCTTTGTGAACTGGTCGTAAAAATCGTTCCGACGCGTTCCGCCAAAAAAGCCCTGTAGCCTATGTACCTGATATAAATGCCCGGATTATTTTCTGTATCACCAACTTTATTTTATTAATGCAATTATCTCGAGGTCCTTCTCAGTTGTGTACAGTAATATTTCCATAACTTCAATTTAAATGGTTTTTATTGAAACCATCACAATGATCATTGCAGACTGCAGTCCAAAGCTTGTTATCTTAACCAGACGCATAAGCAACATACGAAGACATTGCCTACTTCTATGGATGGCAATGTGCCGCCAAGTGTTAAATCCTTGCCCAAAGCTTCGTTTCTATATGTATGCAACAGCCGTACCTATTATTTTATGACGGATGTTTTAACTCGCACACTGTGTTTCAAGGCTAAAGCACTCCAAGCAATCTGATGCAGTGTCACACGTATTCTATAGGTTCACTTAAAATCCAAAATTGCGTGATTTTGCCAGTTGGGGTTATGTTTTAACGGATTCAGTCTTTTTACCAAGACTTATGAAATCACTCGTGAATGACTGTGAAATTAAAAAATCCTTCAGCGTAGGTCAACCGCGAAGAATGACCTCGTTCGTCCAAACAATGCAAGGGAATTGCGTAGCCATACACTTTAGTCAAACGGAATAACACCCTACTATTAAACGTGAGAACATTTTTACACTTGATTACGTATCTTCATTGGAGATAGAGGGAGTGATAGAGAATGAAGAGAGGAGAGAGTCGGGTTATAGAGTCATGACACCCTTGACAACAAGGCTTTTGGCGAATCAACTTATGATGTAATGTTTGCTAGGATTAAACACTCACGTTGTATTAACAAGGAGGAAAAGATGTCCTCTGATCCTGAGGGCAGACGTGCACATAAAGTGTTCTAGACTTCGTTTTTTTTAGCGTCGCCACTTTATTATTATTATTATTATTATTATTATTATTATTATTATTAGCAGGAGCAGCAGCAGCATTATTACTGTTACTTCATTAATTAGCTAATTTGTGCCGCGCGCACGGGCACATCGATATTTAAATGTGAATCTGAGACACCAGGAAAAACTGCAGCTAGAAATTCAAGAGCTTGAAGTATCCAACGGGCAAGGAGCCCATGGTTGATGATTTATTGAAGGCTTTAGAAGACTTAGCGAGTTTTGAGTGAGGAATGCCTCTCCCCTCTTTTGCAGTATTATCTTCCCACCAACACTGCACGGGAGGGTCGGTTAGGATCAGGTTATGCGTCGTGAGGGTCCTTTAGGGTCAGGGTTGGGATTAGTGTCGTTTTAAAATGCGACGAAATGAACTGCGACGAAATGAAAATGCGACGAAATGAACTCCGAAGAAATGAATGCGACGAAATGATCTGTGACGAAATGAACGGGAACCATATTACCCACACACATAATTACTCACACTTAATCGTTCCTCGCAAAGGTTGAGGTAGGTGTACAAGTCATTATCAGAGGTCTGCAATTGGCAAGAGGGTTAGAGAGGTTGAGTTGGTTTGGTGCGTTCTACACGGTGATTCATTAAAAAACGTACCCCTAGATATTTAATTGTAACTCCGTCAAATATCGGTTTATGTCAAAAAAATTTTAAGTGAACATAGAGGAATCAGTTCTGAATAGGAAGAAAGTTACAGTTTATGTTCAAATTGACCCCCTCGGGCAGTAACACACGCGCGAAGACGCCTACGCCACTGCCTGACTGACTCATCAATGATGCGCTGATCCATTTCATCCCATACCTCCACAATTCGGTGACGCAACTCGTCGACATCATGTATTCGATTTCTGTAGACTTTTTCCTGCATGACGCTCCCTATCTTATAGTCCACTGGATTCAAATCAGGGCTATTAGGTGGCCAGTAATTAGGCGGGATGAAATCAGGTGTTTCAGTTTCGAGTAACGCAACGGTCTCCCGAGCTCTGTGCGCAGGAGCGCTATCCTGCTGGAAGATGAAATACTCCGTTATCTCACGAATGTCAGGCAAGAGACCCTGCATTAGTAGAACATCTCTGTAATATTGTCCATTAATCTTAACACCTGGTTCGATGAAATGGATGTTCGTACGACCGAGTGCAGATACCCCGACAGATACCATAAGGGACTTGCTGAAAGTTGGTCGAGTCCGCAAAAGACGATTTGCTGGAACGTCTCTCTTCCTTGTACCGGCTGAGACATAAATACGATCATTCTGACTGTTACTGGGTGCTGCCACAGTAAACAATTTCTCATCAGTAAACCAAATGAAATTCACTAAGCTTGCAGGATACAACCTCAGTAGCTGACGGGAACGTGTCAATCTTGCTTGCTTGTTGGCTGCTGTGAGTTCTTGAGCGTGTCGTTTCTTTAAACATCGCAAATGTAAATCATTCTTGACAATTCTCCAAACTGATGTCTGACTGATTCCTATTTCTCGAGCAATTTGTCTCTGTGTGCGATGCGTTTGCGGCATATCTTCCTGGCTGAGCACCAGCGATTCAACCTTTTCAGCATTGTCGGTTGTTGCTGCCGTACGCGGGCGGCCGCTGCCTGGTCGACGATGGAAAGACCCAGTTTTGTCGATCTTTGAAAGTAACGCATTTAATCCACCAAGAGTCCACTCTTTATCAGGAAATTTCTTTAGAAAACGTTTTGCACTGTACTTTTTATTCTTTCGTAAGAATGTAACAAATTGTTTATCCTCTTCGGTAAACACCATTTTTTCGCGATATTTTCGTGACGTCATTAGTTTCGTCAATCGCGTTACGTCATTTTAGCTTGGTGTGTCAAATGATTTATGTAGCACTTGAATAGAATATCAAGCATCATTATTCTGAAATTTCATTAAAATTAATGGTCATTTACCTGAGTTATGCTAACCTATGTAAGGTACGTTTTTTAATGAATCACCGTGTATAGTAACTCAGCTACTCTAGCCTCGTACGAGGAACTACAATAGTTTGCATAGTCGAGAGGGTTTAACCGCAAAGATATGGAAGTTAACAGAGAAGCAGCCAACAAAAGATTCGGGGCTTAAATTTTAATTTTTCGGTAACATTGAATTTGGTCGAATTTTTCTAAACTCTTTGATTGAAATAATAGTAGGCCTAATGCATTTATTTCTTAGGTATGAACCAATACATCCCTCTAAATTCACCCATTGAGGTAAATAGTTATGCAGACACTTTCAAGGTAAGCGTGCTCTATTCCGCTATAGGTGGGTGGGCATGTATGTACACATGTATGTGTTTGTCTGTCTGTATGTATGCTTATGTATGCATGCATGACTCTATCAAAGCATTTAAATGACGCCTTTGAATGCTGCTTACTAGTTTTTATAATGACACTACAAATTGTGATGCATCGCAAACAGAAAATGGTGATTGTTTTTGTCACCAGTTTACAAGAGACACAACACATAACTTTTCAGTTTCAGAGTTTAGTTTCACTGATAAAAAATCGTACCCTTCTACAATGTGATGATGTTGATTATGATAAGGATGAATTAGTCGACCGATAATGTCTCTGAGGTCCTAAACTAAAGTTAGAAGTACTCTACATTCCATCCAAACATTTATATAGCTGCTTTATATACTGGTCTGCCTTTACGCTGGTATGCATCGATAGCAGACCCGGCACCTGCAAACAGAAAACTCTAACGTGTCCTATGGTGTTCAAATATATCATCGCTAATAAGATACAAACAATTGTAACGAGTGTGGTCTGTAACTAGAGAGCTTGTGTTACGACATCTGGCCATCATGTCTTTAATTCAGTGAGCTCTACAGCTAAACAAGTAATCTTGCACCTGCTTTCTTGCCACTTTAGTTGCTCATTAATTTTTTTAACCAGATGTTATTATTAAGAGCGCATCGAGGCTTCGACGTCAGAGTTTTAGATGTCAAATAGTCAGCGTCAACAATGGAACACGTTTATCAACCTTTTTATGTCCTGAAGGTCGTCGAGAACACAACAATCCACAATGGATAGGCGTGTATTCAAACCTGTACAATAAAGCCCAGTGAATATACTCCCTGAATGCATAATATATTCGCTTCATATAAATATATTCAGCGTGTGGAAATGCATTAGAACCCGTTACATGCTGACGAAAAGTGACGCCAACATAAATATTCATTGCGTCATTCGCAGAGGCGTGTCTTGTCCCAGTTTAGCCATCTCCCATTGGTTGAATGAATCTGGAGTGACCGTCCGAAACGAGGGAGGGAGGGGTGTGTATGGAGGCAGCGTGGGGCGACGGGTTGCCATGGATACCTGCGGATGGGGTCCGGTGGTCGAGAGACGGAGGAAACATCATCATCATCGAGTGCGGATGAGGGTAGGGGCCGAAGGAGCGCAGCTGACCGCCCGAAAGATATGGGTTCGATGCCGGAGAGACATTGAAGACATCCATGTCTGGTACACCAACTGCAGAAACACGCAAAAGTAACTTTATTATCATCATCATCATCATCGTCGTCATCATCATCATCATCGTCATCATCATCATCATCATCATCATCATCACCATCATCATCATCGTCGTCGTCATCGTCATCGTCGTCGTCGTCATCATCATCATCTGTCGTTGGAGTCGCCATCATCATTTTAATTCTTCGTAGCCTAATATAATCGTAATTGTCATCATCACAGTCATTGCACTGTCTTTGTCGTCATCATCTATCATCAAACGGTTGCTGTCTTTATCATCATATGCTTTCACAAGCTTTTATGCAAAAGCCACCGTAGCTTATGGGCAAACATTAAGAAATGCTACCTACATGTACAATTGTATTTGCCTCCATAGGGCCTACATCAGTTTGACTAACAACAAAGTGCTGGTCGATGAGACTCTCAGTCTTCACCACTTCACGTACATCAACTTAAAATGTAAAATATGCATACTTTTACATTTAGTTAATGTTGTAAAAACGGGACTCACGTGATCGACACGCCATCTGTTGACTGTCTAGATAGCCAGAGAGAACGCTCGGATCAGAGTTGTACGGAGGACCTGCATTATCAAGAAAAGGAAACGTCTTTAACCCGACAAAAGCATAATTTAACCTACATGGTCTTCTTAACTTTGGAGTACTAACTTGACAACGCCACGGTGGTGATGATAATGACGAAAATAACGATGGCGACAACAACGTTGATGATGATCAGAACGATGACGATGATGAAGATGATAAAGAAAATATAGATGATAAAGATGATACAGATGATAAAGATGATGATGACGATTTCGACTTCGACGACGACAACGACGGTGACGATGACGATAGCCATGACGATGGCGGTGGTCGTGATGATGATGAAAAGGTCTGTTAAATACCGGCTCGATTCGTTTGATCTATCATCGGTTGAACTATACGTCTCCTGGCATTGATAAACCTAACGAGGAATAGCAAAATCAGATTTCAATAACTTCCGACTAATAATATGAACAGGAGAAAATCAAATCATATGATATATAATTTCATGTTAACTAATATCACACAACTATTTATGCGTAGTTATAATATATTGCAGACTGAAAAGCAGGCCTACATTTCTGTTTGATGGTTATAACTAACAAATAACAAATGATAATGGCTAATTAAACTGATAAAAATAATTATGCTAATAATAATAATAATAATAGATAAAAATTAAATAATAATAGCATTATCAAGCTTGCAGAGTCGAAGTAGTGGCATATAAATGCACCTCACTTCCGGTTTGTCTGATGTACAGTGAAATGGATCTCTTCTCGTGGATGAAAGTAGAAAATGGCGTCTCATCGTCTTGTCAACAGTTGTCGTTGCAGTTAAATCATCCCATTTTACGTGTGTCATCAGTCATCAGTAATTACAGGCTCGTCTTTTACTCACCAGTTGTTGACCTGCATGATGTTAAGACGACTGTCTTGTGCTAACTGCTTCTTCTGCTCCTCCGAAGGATAGGGATGCTGTTCAAAGACACATCGTCACTGGTTGAGTACTGAGTGAAACTCGATAAATAATACCTATAGAGCTTAAGCTGATTTAAAAGTCTAACACAATTTCCTTTGCAAATAAATAAGTCTCATTAGCTCAGAGCCTCTCAGTCCGTCAGTGAATAAGTTTGTGAGATAGTGAGCGAATGAGTGAACGAGCGAGTGAGCGAGTGAACCAGTGGGCGAGTGAGCGAGTGAGCGAATTGAGCGAGTGAGTGAGTCAGTTAGTCAGTCAGTCAGACATAAAATATAAAAATATAAAATAAACAAATCAAATAATACAACTTAATCCTACATTCATCAATCGATTCATTTGTCCATTCAGTCACGTATTCAATTGAATAAATGAATGACCGAACGAACGAAGGTCAATGCAAGAATGAATCAACAAAAATTAATCAGTCCTTATCTTATATCCGTGCGTCCGTCCGCCCATGCATGCAGCTATATAATTATATCCCTCGGTTGGTCTAATGCTGTAGTACGATGCTCACCGCTAGGTTTTGGAAAAGCCAGTTTCGAAGAATGCTTGTAGCTGTTTTTGGAAAGATTCCTCGCTTGTTCTTCTGCCGCCTTCGACTGCTTCCTCCTCCTCCTCCTCCTCCGTTTGACTCTAGATCATCCTCGTCTCCTGATCCATCGGCAGATAAGTTGCTACTCTCAGCTGCACAGTCGCCTACTCAAATGGAAATACGAAAATATTTTACTTCTCTTCAATCAATCAATCAATCAAACAAGCAAGCAATCAAGGAATCAATCAAATTAAGGAAGCAATCAAGCAGTCAATCAAGCAGTCAAGCAATCAATCAAGCAATCAAGGAATCAATCAGGCAAGCAATCAAGGAATCAATCAATCAATCAATCAATGATTCCATCGGTATTTATAAGGCGCCCCTTCAACATCTCTACACAGAGGCGAAGAATAACTCAACGGTCCCTTAAAGCAAGGGATCATGCACTTTGAGACCCAGTCAACACTAAAAAGACATCTTATACTATTCTAAAGCTGTTCGTCATCATCATCATCTTCTGAGACGGACGAGATTCGCTGTAATCTTGACTACTATTATTCTATCTGGTGATGAAGTTTGCCCCAAAGGGGTTCTGTACAGACAGACCTGGGTCGCTGTTGTCCGTCGAGTAGAGGGTGTTTGACCTCGTCCTAGGGCAGTTCAGTGAACCCTCAGAGCTGCACGAACGATCGTCGTCCAGTCTGCTGTAGGACGACATCCGGCCCACAACGGAAGGGTGTTGTTGAAGACCCTGCGAATGATGAAGATGACCCTCCTAAAAGAATAAATCCTGCATTTGTCTAATACGCCGTTTCACTGCGATAGAAAACTGATCAGTTTTGAATCGGGTTCCAGTAAGTCTTTGTTTTTGCAGTCACGGAGGCTAATCATGCTCTCACAGAAACATGTGATCCTAGCAACTACTGGCGTAATACACACACACACACATACACACACACATACACACACACACATATATATATATATAGTAGGTAGCACACACAATCATATATACATGTATGCCTGATACATATTCATCGTGTCAAAGGTTATAGGACATTGCTTCGCGATAGTTGAGTCAATGGAACAAGGAGACAACTAAGTCATCCTGAGTTGTTGAACGAAGAGAGCTGTAGCCAGAGGCGTCCAGATAGGAAGGGTCCGGAGGCAAATTCCTCCAATTTCAGGTAGGGGGACATTTGGGGGGGGGTTATCCTGCTTTTCTTGCACTTGGGAGGTTTGCCTCAATCACTCTGAGGGGATTGACGTCCATGTGACCATGAATAAGGATGGCACAGACTATCATTGTTCTTGAAGGCAAGACTTTTCAGCATTCCCAAATGTGGTATGTTGACATATATTTGTCCAGCTATAGTAACCTGATACCTCACATGAAGATTACGAGTTCATCGGTGGCAACGATACATCGCTGACAATTCTGGCTGAGCTGTAAACGTGTCTCGATTAATTTGAGCCTTTGAAGCCTTTGGAATGTATATCTTTGAGGAACAATTGATTTCGTTGTCCGCTGTTTGCCATTATAAGTGCATGAAACCGTTTTATGGTCAGTAGTGAACGCTTAAGCAATAGATGTTCGTCTCCAGTCACTCAGTCATGTCAGTTTTATACTTATCGCTTCAAATTTGTGCTTTGCCGGGCATAGTGAATTATTTAGGAGAAGAAACCGCGGCAGATAATTAATCAAAGGACCATTTCAAGATCAGAGACAGGTAGCCACACATTCAGAAGGACAGTCAGACAGACAGACAAACATACAATTTCTATAGATTGCTTTCATGCATAAAATTGAAATAACGACTATAAAGAAATCGTTATTTTAGCGTAATTTGTCCGATCAACGAGCTGGCCTTATTTTATGCATATGCCATAAATCCAATACTACAACGCCAATACTTTTTATTGTAACAGTGTTGTAGTTTAGGAAACAGAGTGTTGGACATGTTGTAGGGCTTACATAATTATATACATGTGTGTAAGTTTCGGAGTGAATGTATAAATGTACGATTTCACAATCAAACGGCGACATTAAGTCAACCGAAAACACCGGCTTAATCGTCAGCCAACATCAGTTGGGCCAAAGATACTTTTTTGACCCATCTGTCAAAATCCATATAAATTAATATGAATTAAATAAAGTTATTGCAATTATTTGCAGGACAATTTCATCAGTCTTATATACATTAACAGCGGTTGAAAAACAAAGACAATATAGACAAAATCTAAAAGATTAAGGTGAAGAACAAGAGAAGAAAAACAACGTATAAGAAATTATGGGCTGCTCGATAACTTGTAGGAAAATTTTAAAATACAAAATATCTGATACCGAGAGAACAACGTTTAAAGAGGAAGAAGTGGATGAATGATAACAACAGAAGGAACCAAAACGAAAACTGAAACAGAAAACATTTTTACTTCTGTCAGTGAGTTTCAAAAGGGAATTGTTTGAAGGCTAGTCGACAAAAACAAAAAGGTCGTAGCAAAAAAATATATATATAGCCTAATGCTGTAAAAATTGCAACGGGAAAAGCAACGCTGAAGACTAAAAAAACAGGAACATTAAGCTGTTGCTGGAGCTGTTGAATACACGCTTGTCAAGCAATGGATCATCTATTATGCAAAGAAAATAAGTCTGTAGCTTGGAAAAAAATAGCATTTCACCAATCATTTCTAGCGCAGTCAAAGATCCTATGGCACAAATCTGTTGACGAAAATGTAAAGAATGCACAAAAGTTGGGGAAGTTAATTGAGGTGGCGAACATATTGAGAAACCATAGATAATTTGACAAATCCAGGCAAAAATTGGATTTTTTTGGTCATTGTTACTGAGTAATTATAAACTTTAACTCAGTATTTTGGAACATGAATTCAACAAAGCAAACATAGATTCCAGGCAGTAATATATTGGATTTTCAGGGTTCTTAGTTTCTTACCTCAGAGATAACGTAAGCAGCACAACAGCTGGGAAGAAAGAAACATTACCTAACGTGTCATTAATTTCTTGCAAACATTAGCATAAAACAATGGAGGTAATTAATCTAAGCCGTTTACAATTTTCGTTAACTTCAACATTTGCAGTATCTTTAGTTTCATGCAAAATTTGGATTAAGCGAAGTTCAGTGTGGAAATATGCTACAATAAGAGGCGAGGATCCGATCATGGCCATTTGCACTTGGCATCATGTCATCACGTGCATGGCAAGAATTTCACTTGGTACTGGTCATTCGAAAAGTCAAAGTTGAAGACAATATCAAACTCAATAGCATACTGCCAAAAATTGCGTTAGGCCTATATTCAACTTCTTTAAATACATAGGCTTGTAACCTGCTTGGGTCCAGTTTCTGCTTAAATGTCATCTACAACTCGTATTATTTTGTGTTATGTCCAGATTTCGCAATCTGATGAATAGTAGAATAAACTCTTATTCGGTTCAATCTATTTTATACACTATTTTTTTTCATAAATCGTAGAATAAATATATGCACGGCTTCGGGAAATACGAGCAAAGTTGCAAAGTATTAAAGAATGATTTACGGTCATTAATGTGCGATCCGAAAACTCAGGGTTCTTGCAATTCCACAACTACGCAGAACACAGAAAAATTTGGTTCAGAAAAGGCGCTAAATAAAGAGTAAGCTACATTTAGAGATACGCATTTAAACATATGCATAGCGATGTCATCCATAATCGCCGTTGACGAGTATTTGCTTTGTTGCGGTTCCCGTATAGGAATACGATCGAATGTGGCGCCATCTGTCTCGCTTTGTTCGTTCGATCGGGCGTTGGTCGACGTCCGCTCATTCTACACAACTCTTCCTATGCGCATGCGCCATGCTTTGTGTGATAAAAACGTTTGCAGACTGTGGAGTTCGAAATTTACTCGTTGAATTCTCCGATTTTCTTCCTGTCGATTTTTTGTCAGTCATTTATCAATCGAAACATTTCGAACGGCCTTGCATTATAAAGGTCTGCGAATTTGCCCTATATATATATATATATATATATACGGCGCCTAGCGGACGTTGGCCTATTTGCACTTTCAACTGAACATGTAGACAACCGACGATAATTCCTTTTTCCATGCAGTTCCTTCGTGGTGGAAATAAAAAAATCGTCCGTTCGTGAGGAGACAGAATGCATGCAGACGGAAGTTTGCGCATTAAGTCGTAAAGATATTTAGGTGCTAGATCCTGGTTGAGGGGTTCTAGGGAATAAGAGCAGTGTTTTGTATTGGATGCGAGCGGCAACGGGAAGCCAGTGTAGGTAAAGTAGGTAAAATGTGGGTGTACCTATAGCGAGGTAGACGATGTATACTTGACATATACGTAGGTGCCTATTAATGGGACATCGACTTTACAGGCTGGACTATCAATCGTGAGATTGGTGGTTCAAATTCCCCCCAAGGCAGAAATTTAGTTGGAGATTTCTCAACCAGCTGCGCCCTCTACCAATAGCCAACTCAGCTATAACTAGTAACATTGAATATTAGAGATAGAACTCATATGCCGAGGCTAAGAAAACGAAGTCGCTAACACTTCGTACCAATGGCTGCTTCAGGGCTACCTTAAGGGACTGTTCTTCTTCTTATAACTGCTTCTGCATATCGCATACACACTGCAGAGCGTCAGTCCATCCAGAAGGAGGTTGAGACAGTGTGAGACACGCATAGGGCCAAAGGGAAATATCTCCCCACCCCTATATAATATCAACTGAATATATATATTTCCACATGCAGTTTATAAACGTATACAAACCACTATAATCACAACCACCTCATTATGTGTACAAATTTGCATGTATGCATAAATATATGCATGCACATTAGGTCTCATCAGAGATGTCCACAGGTCGGGTTGACACTCGAGTCGGGTCGGGTCTGCAAATATCTGCAAATTATGCGGGTCGGCTCAAGATCCTGGTGGGTCGGTTTGGGTAGGTTCTAAAACCCGAACCAATTTCGACCCAACAATTGTTTGTAGAGCTTAATTTTCAACTCAGTGCTATTCATGAGGTTTTTGCATTATGTGCTGTGATTTAACGACATCAGAATTTGACGATGAATAATATTAGTAAAATTAGCACTGCGTCATGGGTCTGGTCGGGTTATATAGTTCGGTTTAGCAGTCGGGTCGGGGTCGGGTCCATTTTCAATGGGTCGTGTTGGGTCGGGTCATGAAAATTGGACCCATGGACAACTCTAGATCTCATGCATGTAGGCCTATGTTATAGACTTGTATATATAGTCCTATATGAAGAAGCAAGTCTATATACAGATATATGTAATGTAGATCTATTTGCGGTCTGGTCATGAGTACCACGGTAATGGTTGGATGACAGGTGTATATGATTGATTGGATTCGACACGCAGGTAAGGACAGGTATAGGCCCATACGTATATTGCCAATGAATGGGGAAGTGCTTTCTGAAAAATTTCACCCTGTTCAATAAAGGACCGCAAAAGTCCGGAGAAGGGCATAGGCAGAACGGTAAAGACATGTAGGGTAGGGCCTATACACGGTCGCAGTTGTGGTTGTCATCGCCTGTAGAGTTGCTGCAGGGTGGCTTGTGTGGGTCTGGGGCCTTTGGGCTCATGAGTGGTGGGACAAAAGATTTGAAATTTAGCGCTGCAGCCCTGTGCTGCAGACTAAACTAGGACATGTTTTTTACCGCGAGATGTCATCATATAGGACTAGACATGTATATGTATATAAAATTGTATGTAAACATATATATGTATATAATATATTATATATATATGTCATTATAACGACTCAATGTTAGAACCAGAAACGAGAAATAAACTTTTAGATCACATCGCTTGCAATATCGATAAATAAATTAACTTTGAAAATATTAAAAAGCATAATCAACTGCAATGCAATGAGGTTGAGCCATTTTAGCCATTTTTTAAAATAATATAGCCCCAGAAGAAACGCCCTTGTAAAGCGATTCTTTTGGATACAATTTGCTTCTTGTTTTCTGTCTTCGATGGTGCATGGCTTGATCGTTTTTTATGAGAAGCAAAAGACTGTTAAGCTCAATTTCGATTGATGTGGAGGCTGCAGAGGACTTAGCATTCCGTGGAACAACAGCGGTTGGGGTAAATGGGGTTCAGTGACGAATGCCCATGTAAGGCAGTTTAATAAGAGGGCAAATGGAGTCGTGTTATCATGAGCAATGAGAATAAAATCTCTTCATTGGTCGTCCTCTTAAGGCCCCTTCCATGCATGAATGGCTATATACATGTATATATATATATATGTATATAGATATATATGCCTATAATTGCGTTACAATTATCAACCACCATCACCACCGTCACCAATACGGTATACCACAACCGCGAGCACGATATTACCTTCAGTTAATCACCATTACCACTATACAGTCACTTCCACTACAACATACTACCACTAAAACAACACTTAACTCAACAGTCAACACTATTACAATACCATTACATTGCCATTTCTTCTAAGCTGCTACTACGAACCACCTCCCTCCTTGAGTTTCTCTTTCTTCCTTCTTTTCTTATTCTTCGTCCTGCTCCAACTTTCATCCTCCGTTATTCTCAACCTCCTGCTCATTTAAATGAGACTTCTGCCATGACTATCTACTTCTGCACCATGATGAGTGCTCTACCCGATGGCAGGTCCATTGGCAATACGCCACCTGGGGATGAGATGAGTGAGATGGTTTCCCGTGCCTTCCTCACAAACAATTATGAGTGAGCAATTTGTCCAAGATCGCTACATAGTTACTCTGGGTGGATTCGAACCTGCGATCCTCCGAACGCAAGGCACCGAACATCCCTCTACGCCACCGAGCCCCACACAACTCTGCAATAGAGGTCTGCGGTAGAACGTTTTTGCGATCCAACCCGTACCCGTAACCCAGGACCGTTACCCGTACCCGACCCGTACTCAAAATTCCTACTCGACCCGTACCCGCGGGTATCCGTACCCGCGGGTTTCCGTACCCGCGGGTTTCCGTACCCGCGGGTTTCCGTACCCGCGGGTATACCCGTACCCGTGACGTCATTAGCATGTCTTCTCATAGTCTTGCAGCCTGCCAGGCTAATGGGATCAAAACTTACTAAGCTGTTGTCGTAGTAGTAGCAACAACAACAGCATCGGTCACAGCAACCGTGGTGTAGCGATGGCGGTGGAAGCAGGAGAAAAGAAAAATAAGGTGGAGGAGGAGACAGGAAAGGAAGAAGAAGAAGAAGAGGTGGACGGAATAGAGGAGGAAGAAGAGAAGAAGAGTAAGAGTAAGAGGGAGAGATCCTTACTAGGAGCAGGAGGAGGCTCAAGAGCATGATTTAAGAGCAGGAAAAGGAAGAGGTGAAGGAGGACGAAAGGCAGAGAAAAATCAACAGTACGATTAGCATGGAAAAAAGAAGGAGGAAGAGGAATGAGAAAACATCAATTACCATACATTCAAAGAGAAGGGGAGGCATTGCATGCAGGTATTTAGTACTTGGATTTCGAATGTGCCTATGAGTATGTCTATGATAGTAATAAAGTCTTTGACGATGCAAGATTAACCTATATATTTAACGGGTGACATTGTAACCCTAAATCCTGACGTTAGCACGGGTAAAACTGGATATACCCGTACCCTTGATTATTTTACCCGTACCCGACCCGTAAAATCCGTACCAGTACTCTACCCGTTCCCCGCGGTACGGGTTACCCGCGGTATACCCGCGGTATACCCGCAGACCTCTACTCTGCAACACTAAACTCGACGAGATAATACAAGTCTGACAAAAGCAGTTGAATGCGAACATAATATGCATACACACAGTGGCAGATGCAGTACTAATCGACTGTCTTCTGTTGACACTTATAACTTAATTGTGCTATATTTACCCTGTAGTCAATTCATATATAAACCCCCATATACATCGTTATACCTATATTATACATATAATTATGTGGATATAACTTACAATTATTGTATGAGACAATGGTTTCTGTGATTCCCGTTCATTTCGTCACAGATCATATCGTCGCATTCATTTCGTCGCATTTTAAAAACGACACTAACCCTAACCTTAAATGACCCTCACGACGCATATATTCTGACCCTAACCGACCCTCGCCACGCATAACCTGGCCCTAACCAATCCTCACGATGCTTAACCTGACCCTAACCGACATGAAATGCGACGAAATGATCTGTCACGAAATGAAATGTGACGAAATGAACTGCAGGCGACGAACTGAATGCGACGAAATGCATGATCGGCGAAGAAATGAGCGGTCACCGGTTTCTCCAGGCCCTATATCTATACCTGTTCTTTGTAGGCGTCGTGAGGAGTGGGAGGTTGATGGTGTCCATTCGACCTTTCCATCGGCGCTCTGTAGCTTCCGCAGTCGCTTGGAAAACAGGAAGTGGATGGGATATCTGGATCTCTTTCGTCGACGACCAGGTCGACTGGGATTTTGCTCTTCAGGCAGGTTATATAGCGCTGGCAGAAGTTGTCGCAGAGTTCGTGTACCTGGATATTTACAGTGTCCGCAGTTCAGCATAGTAATGAATAAATCTATCTAAATGAATAAATCTATCTACAACAAGTTTCCGGTTGTTTCAAGCTAAACCGTGAATTCAAAATCGTAACTCTTTGCAGAAGTCTGACTGATCGACAGGCGTTCTCCAACGGGTTAAGACTGCAAAATGAGTCAGAAGGAGTAAGAGGAGTGGCAGCATCACAAAGACCATGAGGAAAGATGGATTCGAAGAGAAGAAGGAGCTAAAGGAAAATGGAAGAAGAGGATAGGATGGTGTAAGGAAGGGGTGAGTGGAAGAGAGGGAAGAAGAGGGAATGTACGAGGAATATAATGAAAGAGTCATTTACAAATGAAAACCGCGCGTTTCCGGACAAAGACTAAAGTAGTTTGAGGAAGTGGAGGAGATGGGAAGAAGGACAATGAGAGGTGAAGGAGAAGGTTGAGGAGGTGGAGAAAGAAGTGGAAGTGGATATGGAGAAGAAGGTAGAGAAGAATGTGGAGGAGGAGCAGGTGGAGATCACTGGAGAAGCAGGTGGACAAGCAAGAAGAATTGGATATGGAAGTGGTGGATAAGGTCAAGGAGAAATTTGAGGAGCTAGAGGAGAAAACGGAGGAGGAGGTGGAGTAAGAATTGGAGGTGGAAGTGATGGAGGAAATGGTGGAGAAGAAAGAGGTGGTGGAGAAGATGAGGGATAGGGTGGAGGATAAGGTGGAGGGGGAAAATGTGTATACGATGGGATTGAAGGGGTTGAGGAGGAGGTGGAGGCTGAGGACGGATGAAGAGGCGGTGATGATGGTGAAGAAAAATTTATATACAAATAGTGTCTTACACAAATTCCCCCTAAGCTCTGTTCTGCTGATAGACACGTGGCTTCCTACCTTTTCTATTTCTAGAAGATGAAATCGTAGCACTTGAATCGATTGCACCATCTGTCCAAAGCACAATGTATATACCATGCAGTGTCAGAGTGCCGTTATATTTTATGCATCTCCGTAGCCTAGTAATTTTGCCTGGTGTTGTCTTCTCCTTAGCAATTCTCTCCCTCTCCCTCTCCTTCTCCTTCTCCCTCTACCTCTTCTTCTCCCTCTTCTTCTCCCTCTTCTTCTTCTCTCTCTCTCTCTCGCTTTCTTTCTGTGTTTGTCTATAATTAAGGTAACAAGAACGCATACATAGGCAAATTCTTCTAAAAACCAACCAAGCTCAATTTGAATTTATCATGTGCCAATAAGTCCCTATATGGTTCGTCCATTGACTTATATTGCAGTGTGTCAAAAACGTACAAAGCATCATTCCATGATCGCTTCAGATATAATGTTTAGAGCCTATCAGTCAAGAATCATATTGCAATACAAATGATTCTGTTCTATAGTAACTCTATCGAGTTTGTTGTTGTTCTAGATGATTATGGTTATATTGCCGTTTTTGATGTTGACGATGATGACGGTGATTTTGTTATAGACAACGACGACTATTATATGCTAGCGTTAAGTGCTCAAGTTTGAAACTGGAAAGCGAAAAAGAAACCTACTAAACTGTCTAACTCTGGATTGACGGTAAAATACGATTTCTCAGCTTTCGCCTGTAATAAAAACCATTTAATCCGTTTAAGTAAAGAACGTCAGTGTCTGTCTGTTCGTGTGCGTTAGTTTGTCTATCTGTCTGTTTGCCTTGCTCTCCGAATCCAACAAAAAGAAACAGAATAGAATTCTGTGCTTTGGAAGGGAAAGGGATGTATAGGTTGGCAATTTGTTTTATGAGGAAGATTTTTCCCAGGGTTGGAATTGTCAAAGTTGAACGGGAGGAGGGAGTAAATTCTTACATGTCCAGATGTCCAGACCGGGATTTTTACGTGCCGAGACCGGTGCATGTGCCAAATGGTGGTGGGTGTGGGTGTACTAGATCCTTAGTCGTATAAAAAAAAGTTGAGAGGAAGAATGCTTGAGAACTCTTGCGTTTTCTTTACAGAAGATTCCTAGCTCTTTATAAAAAATTATGACCTCACCACTGTGCGCTGTGGTGGGGATCTAACATAGCTCTCAAGGTAAGCTAATTTATTAATTTACTATAAGAGTTATGGTTATCTTGGAGAGTTGAACCCTCCCATCCCCCGACAATAATTCAATCCCTGCCTGCTCTATAGGCCGCCAGGGCCGACCAGGGTACAGAGGTCCTAGACCCCTAGTCCTCAAAATGGAAATTGGACTATACGTGCAAGTGAAATGAGAGATACAGAATTAGAGACGAGCGGGATACACACAGACAGCCAGAGATATACCAACGCCTGCATGCACGCATCGTCTGCCATTTACTGACCTGATTGGCGAAGACTCTGATATCGTCATTGAAGGACTCGAGGGAGCACATGTCCCCAAGTGACCCAGAGGTCATAGGTCGCGAAGTGCAGGTCGCCAACTCGCACTTCTCGAAGATAAGTGCCAGCAGCGGGAAGACGGGATGCCTAAAGGAAGAATGCACAAAAAATATCCTAATTACCATTTCAATTTAATTTTGAAATGGTTAATGACTATTAACTTATTTTGTACCTATACGAACTGAATTGGTTGGTTGCCTTATACAGGAGTCCATAGAACAAATCCTTAAAGCCTTTTCACTGAAAACAGAGAAAGAATGACATTATTATAAGACACAAGTATTCGTAATAATGGTCATTGATTGGTCAGTGATTGTCACAAAAATTATATTAGAGAATATCTCCTCGTTTATCACACCCTAGAGAACTGATATATATATATATATATATATATATCTATAATGAGTCATTGAATGGAAACTAGGCCATGGATATATATATATATTTATATATATATATATATATATAGTACAAGGGCTCAAGATAAATAGAATGCATGAAGTAGGACTATATTTTTTTTTATATATAGTGGGATAAAAGTGGGCCTATACTCAGCGGAATATTTGAATTCAACATTTCATCAATGCTGATCAATGATGATGAAGATGACAATGCTGACGTTGATGCTGACAACGATGATGATGACGACGACGACAATGATGATGATAAGGTAGGCCTATCTAATACGTAAAGCAAGATCTGATCGCAACTGACTCGTAGATGGAGTCCTTGTCCCTCTTCAGTTGTCCCTCTGGCGTCAACTGCTGCGATGAACTGGAGATGAGTTCCTGAGGGAAGGACCCGGGGGTTCCTGCTCCCGTTCCTGCACCGATGGCTGTGGATGCCGGAAGCATGGCCTTGAAGGAAGAAGAAGAGTTCGGATGAAACCCCCCTTGCAGGGGGTTGAACGACGACGAGGAGGAGGAGGATGGGGCAACAGACGACTGAGTATGAAGACCATTCGACAGCGATGAATGGATGGGGGTGGACGACGGAGGAGGATGTTGCTGCTGCTGCTGCTGAGGATGCGGATGGTCGTAACGTAACATTCGATCATCCATTCTCCTATTGACATATCGATGTTGTTATATATCGAAAATAATACTACCATTAATATATGCACATTACAGCAATATTGATAACAACACTATAGTATATTATTGAATATGTCAATATTTATTGGATAAATCTTCTGCGGCTGAAAGTTCGGCCGCAATGCAACCGAAAATATCACTTCTACGGCCGAACACATTTCAAATTTAGCAAGTGGTGACTGGTGACCTCTGCGCATGCGCAACCTTCGGAGCATGCGCACTGTTAAAAACGTCTTAAATTGTTTAATGCGCGTGGTGAGCACTGTTTGAATTATCAAATTTGAACAGGGGCGTTGGACATTTTTTTACATGTCCAGATGTCCCGACCAGAATTTTTACGAACCCGACAACGGTATATGGACTAAATTGTAGAGCGCAATTTTTTAGAATTAACTGGCAGGATTGAAAAATGAACTGGGAGGGGTTGAACCCTCCCAACTCTCAACAACTCAATCACTGGTTGTTTTGGTTGGTTATAGGGTGAGAATAAGCATTTAGGGCTACGTCGCTTAGGGTCAAGTTAGGGGTCGTGATGGTCGTTTAGGGTATAGGTTAAGGTTGGTGTCGTTTGTAGACATATGCAAAGAACCTTCGGCTGCAGAAGCAATTTTTCCGTGCGCTCAGAAGCCGAAGTTTCGGCCGAAGAAGCTCCACGCATGTTTGTTGGATAAACCTATAATTATTAGGCCTACTATTGTTACTGCTACTACTAGTCTAGTATACCATTATATTTATAATTAGGATCATGGTTATTATTATAATAGTCATCATCATAATCATAATAATCCTCCTCCTCATCATCATCATCATCGTCGTCGTCTTTGTCGTCGTCATTATCATCATCATCACCAGCGTCATCATCATCATGACATGCATACTTGTATTAGCGCAGTTTTGTGCACAAGAAAAGTTACAGAGAAGTCCACTGCGAGTGTTACGATGAACCAGGCAGACTATGCTATACATTATCTGGTTTAGTCATATCTGGCGTTGACACATTTAGATATAGATCGACTCTATATACACTGTTTTCTATTGATGGTTTATATCTTAGTATCAGATTTTGCAGTTCCCATGTAAGTTCGTTCCCAGACGAAACATCGTCTGTAAAACGTTCGAAGTATATAGAGTTCTATAAAGTATAGTCGTGCTTTCTTCAATAAGGCATACAACCTGAATGCTCTAATAATTATATGGATGTGCCTGAGAAAGGAGACTTAACGACTTAAAGACACGATGAGTGTATGTAGGTGCATGTGTAAGTGTGATCAATGTATGTGTATATGTCCATACATGTGTTTGTGTAGCTGTGTGCGTGTGAGCGTGATTACACCATAGTTATATATATGTATATATATATATATATAATGTATGTATATATAATGCGGAAGACCTACCACAGAGACACGAACAGCTGTGACTGCTGCGTGCCTAATATATATTGCCTTTATACATTTAGCTCCTGAAAATAAAAAAACAACTTAGATAATATATAAATATGCTCAAAACAGAATGTGCAACTTTTAGCATGTATTGTTCATTGCAAAATTAAATAAACATAGATATAATATAGGCACACACATATATATATATATATATATATATATATATATATCCAACGACATTGTAAATTGTGAAGATCTATATTGACTTATGTATCTATAGGTGCGATTGGCATACATATGAGGTGCAATATCAGGAATGAGCATATATATTGGACTATACGGCATATGACTTACATGCTGATAGCATGCTCTTTTAGATATATAGTCTACTTACTCTATGCTCTGGTTCATAGATGCATACAGTCTGTATGGTCTAACTGTTTATGATTATCGAATACATAGATCTATATTAAATAGATCTCTATTTGCTGTTACATATATCCACATGCATGCACGTGACATGAGTCACGATGTCCCATAATTATGGCATATAGCATAATTATGCATATCACCTTCATATGTAAATTATGCATTCACACAGGCATATGTATGCATACCGCTTTGATGTATCATTACAACCGCCGTGCCAAGCACATGTAGGCCTAAATTCCAGATACATGCATATATATAATATGTTAGTATAGATGGTTAGGAATAACTTACGTCAAGAATTGTTTATCAATATCGATAATCCTTCGTGTGTAAATCTGATGTATACTCGCTTCTTCTGCACTCCAGTAACTGCCAGGTCTAGGCTTATTATTCGCAATCTCATATACAATCTATCCTAGTTCGCTGTTTATGTTGTATATGAATTCATGCGTGTTTGGGCTGCCCTATACAACACACGCGAGCGTCTGCTAGACGAAGCAGGAATCGATTTTTCGCCCTCCCTGTATACATGTACGTAATCGGCTGCACGGTTTCAGTGGACCAGCCAATCGCTCGTGTCAAGGAAGAAACCGGCGCCCTCAACGGAATCGAAAACTATGCGAGGAAAACATTCCAGAAGCTATTGCCCGTCGATACTATATGATGACCTGCAGACGAGGCTGCTTGGGTTGCAGCGACTGAGCACATATTCGAGGTGCCTTCTTTATGCTCGCGATGCCATTATGAGCCACTTGGCCCCAAGATGGAGCTACCGGCGCTGCGGCCTCTGCCATGCGTCTGCATGCGGCTCCCGTCGATCAAACACGTCAGCCAATCAGCGGCTGCAGCCTGGTGACCCGCCCACTGAACGTCCTGCGCTAGGACAGGTACTTAATATTGTGTAGAGAAGAAAAATATTTTAATGAAGCAATTATTATTCATGGCCGAGAATCGCGAATCCGGGTTCCCGGATGTCGGCCTTTGAAATCGGCGATGGGTAGGACATTTCTTAGGTTAGAGATCAAAGGTCAACTCCGAGACCGCCTCTTGGAAAATGATCCCCGGATTAAAGACGACTGCTGCTTGAAAGAAACGTTGCTATAATGCTGAGCAGACTAAGCGACATAAACCTACTGAGCACAAACGTCGATGCCGCGAAGTCAAGAAACCGCTTTCCTAAGTTATCCAGACGTTTGGGTTATTTGTGTAATACCACGCATGGCAGTGATCAAGAGATACAGCGTAGGACTACAATTATATGCCAAAGCATACTTTTAGACTTTATCGAAAACGGTATATATAGGTTAGGCTTAAGCCTATATGTCATGCTACATGCTACATGCTACATGCTACATGCTACATGCTACATGCGTGTAAGATCGTTACATGCGCTACGAAGACGACTTTCCCACTTTTGCCTTGCACATGATGATCGTCACATGATGATCGTCATAGAGCACACGACGAACGCTTCTTTAATCGTATATTCTGTTAAGGCCTTCAGGGTCCAACATTTGTAATTGCGGTATATTGTTGCAGAGAAACCATATAGTATTTTGCCTTGTAACGGATCACCTGTGTACATGGTTATGACGACAGCAGAGTTAATTGTCCGTTTACTGAGCAGTATTAGTTTAAATTGAGACCCAACCCAATATAATTATATCCCAACCGATTCCTTCTAAAAGTGTCTGAAATCATAGGAAAGCCTAAATATTTATAGGTTATATAGCTATATATATATATAGGTTTTGCTGATTGAATTATATTGTAGCATAATGTATACAAAGCAGCTGCTTATCCTATGGATATGTAAACATTGACCTTGATTGTCATGGATGGACTTAATTGATTATATCTACATAATACAGCATATGATATATTTATGCACTATCAAGAATTATTCTCTAGACATCCTTCTTGACCTTGTCATTCTCGATCCGACCCACTGAATTTCCAAAGACTTCTGACCCAAAAGTTCAAAACCTGACCCAAAACCATTAATTGTCCGATTAAACAATTACCTAACCAAACCCAATCCGACCAGCCAACATGATCCAACCTAATTTATCTGTTAGAATAAATTGTTTGCTATACATCACTCAAGCGAGAGCAGGCATTGTCTCAAGTGTTTCAGCCGAATGATCATGGCATTCAGTGAGGACTGCGTTATGATGGACAATAGGCCTATGTCGCATATTTATTATAAATGTGTTTTATAAATATATTCTATTTAATCCTATCTAGTATATGCCTAACTGTTGCGTCAGCTGATTATATATATATATTATATATTTATAGATAACTCGGTCCGTTTATCAAACTTCGCCGTATAGAGTTTTGCCACAGTGATATTAGCTTATTTGGCATTTCTTTGAACAGTCTGATGAATGTTGACCTCTCGAAAATATGTATATATAAACACTATCTTTGGACTCACGAATATGCGATATATAGGCCCATAAATATATGGACAACACACGAGCTATACTACAAAAGCATACGGAGACAGACAGACAAGCAGACGGACAAAGAGACAGAAAAGCAGACAGAGACGGTTATGCAAAGCGGGAGAGAAAGAGACAGACAGGTAATCAGACAGATACGGGGAGACGGTGGGAGAGAGCATGGAGGCGGGTATAGACCGGCAACCTGCAGGGATGAAGAGAGGGATATAGGTGACGATTTATGTATGTTTGCATAGAACTATGCGAAGTCGGTCGATGCACATGTATTTAAACTGCAGCAGCAGCAGGCGGGTCTTATCTGCGGCTGCAGCAACGCCGCACATGCTCTCCATCCGACGATCCTATAGCAAAGCAGATGGTTTTCTCAGACGTATCCATGGAGACGGGATGCTCAGCCTTTTGATGCTGCTGCTGCTGATGATGATGATGAAACACTCGATGCATGTATGCTATAGAGACAAAATGACAAAAGAAAAGACACGCTCGCGTATACACGTAACCATATCCACGACAGTTTAACCGTGCACGTGTTTTTAAAATTGTTCGCATAAACATAACACAATTATTATAAAACTAAAGGGGTAACAGCTGGATAAGTTTAAATTCCAGGAGTAAAGCTGGAGTTCATCTATCAAAGTTACGTATATACCCAACGCTATATATATATATGTATATATATATATTGCAAACATACATGCGCTCAGAAGCCGTGCAATTAAGTATCCACACAATTAATTTTAAGAGACATGCATTAGGTATGGAACGCAATTCATCTGGAACGCTATGTTTTTTAGATTGTAACATACCGCGGTACTTGTTTTAAATATGATCTTTCCATGTGAGAAACTGACCAATTTGAATACCAAGCAATGTAGCAAAAGTTACTCTGAGTATACACGAGTATATACTAGTAATGTACTACTATGTATCTACATGTAGAGCATAGACCGACACCTACATATGTATACGTATGTATGCGTAATGAGCTCTTTAAGCTGCCAATTTAACGATCAGTTACTTGATTAATCGTTAATTAATTCTAACGATTAAATTTATCTTTATCGATTAATCGAGGACCGCAGGTTCTGCTATATTCTATGAGGTGCTACGGTTCCATATATAGCCTTTGTGGTGTTAGACGTATACAAGACATTTGAACCATTTGAAAACAATTAAGACGACTAATTAGAACAAATACAGGTAACTACTATATAGTACTAAGTAGAATTATAATAATTGTAATTGTAAGCCTAATTGAACTAACTATAGCAATATATACTTATTATATATAGCTGCTAATAGCCAAGCAACGAATAATACTAACGTTTTAGGCCTATATACTTGTCATTACTTATTGGAGAATAAGCCTTCACTTAACCATAGTCTGCGGAAACGAGTGTGCACGGTGTGTTCATCGGATGTATACAGCCAATTGCAGATAAGGGAAAGGTTGATTCTGGCCCAAGGTTGTGAAAGATATTTAGAAATTACACATACCGCAGTATACTTACCAGCAGCATATTCCCCTTCAGCATACTTTGGCTGTATGCAAAAGGTTTCCATCAAAACATCTCGGCGATAATCAGTGCGCGGTTTCCTGTCCAAAGGAGGAGTTGAATTTTTGGCAATATTGTACACACAGCCTAGTTATAGGAAAACTTGACATCAGAAATTCAAAACTATCAAAACAAAATTTATTTAGTGCATATCCACTCAAGGACACTCCCGACCCTGCATGCAGACCCAGTGGATATAGGGCCAGTGATGCAGAGATGCACCGTCAACGTTCGGGCTCCTCTTCCATGTGAGCTAATACGTGGGTCATGACGTGTATGTACATGTTACAGCGATTTTAACACGTGGCGCTATAGATGAGTACACACAATTATATATAGGTTTATATACATATAATAAATGCCATATATATATTAATATATATATATATTAATATATTTTATATATATATATTATATATATATATTAATATATATATATATATAGCGTTAGCCACATAACGATTGTAGTTTTCGATGGCTAATCATTCTTATCTAAGTAGAGCGTGATGTTTTGCTCATTACCACAGACGCAGTCTCTATATACGACACTCGTGACCCCAGTTTCCTTTCGCCACCCATACACCCCTTCTCTCTCATCCGCCACCGACCGACCCACAACCCCACTCCTCAACGACCTCGTAGCGATCAGCGCACGCCCGCAATCATCGCCAATAATCGGGTGGCATGCGTTTCCCTCAAAACCCCCGAGGGGGTATACAAACGGGCGTAATCGTTTATACATACAAACACGCCAAATTAAACTCCTTCGAGGGCACGGACCCGATTCCCGAATTCCCGGCACATTAACCATTGAATACCTGCATTGCTGGCCCTATCGGAATGCCTACCCCTTCATCCATCACTCCCGTTTCTGGCTCTCTGTTCCTTTTGCCCGCTTCATTAAATTGTAAATGATCCCTTTAGGGTTCGGCGCCCACATTAAGCAGCGAATCGTTTTTAGCCAATCAAAATCCAATGCGTGTCACATGTCAGGTCTGCAGAAAGATCGTGCTGGCGATGGCGGTTTACCTATTAATCGGTAATTAGCAAACCCGTATTTAACTCCGAAGTTAATGCATGGAGCCTAATTCGACTCATGAATGCAGACCTATATACAGGCCTATATAGGCCTACAGAGCAGAATTTTATGCGGCTAAGGCATGCCTTATTGCCTGTGCAGTGGAACATTTATCTCATTTTAAAGACGATATATTCGAGCATCAAACCATTGTACTGCAGAATGTTATCGACGCATTTGATAGTTGGCTAGATCGGCCTAAACAAGAATTAGGTCGTATAAAGTTTCTCTAAATGGCCCAACAATGCCTTATGTATTTTAGATTACAGTCAGTATACTTTAATATCAGTGATAAAAGGAAATATGACCAGCAAATGTGAAACTATTATTAATAGATAATAAAACAAATGCTCAGAAAAACCAGTAGGTCCATGTAGGCCTAGTGGTTGCAGTAGAAGTAGTGGTGGTGGTGGTAATTGTACGCCATCTCGTTAAGACCTGAAACGTCAAGACCAAGACCTTTAGTCTCAGGACCAAGACTTTAAGCCTCAAAACTAAAACTATAAACCTCAAGACCAAGACCTTTAGTCTCAGGACCAAGACTTTAAGCCTCAAAACTAAAACTATAAACCTCAAGACCAAGACTTTGTAAAACCGTAATCCTATACTCAGACTTGTATTCCTTAATAAAATATTGACAATTCGGAAAACCCGCAATTTTCATGCAAATACGATTCGTCTATTTTATTCAAATGAGACAACTTTAAATGCAGACGTCAGGGAATTACGAATCCATGTAATAGGCCTACTTACAAAAGTCCTTCACGTTAAATGTAATTCCAAATGCCCGTTGCCCGTTATAACAATTCCATCATGTGTTCAAAGAATTCGTTCTGCAGGTGCTGAGGTCGCTGGCACTGGAAGCACATGCACAATACAATGCAGTACAACACAACTGTAATTTGAAGTACAATACAACTGTAATTTTAAGTACAATACAACTGTAATTTGATAGTGCCCTTCCTACAATCAGTTCAAAAGTGCACAACGGCGCAATTGCAGATATATAGGCCTATGGCAGAGCAATTGTGGGCGAAGGACTTGCTCAAGGTTCCTACACAGTAATTCCTCGGACGAGGGTCGAATCCGCACTCACAGCGTTACAGGCCTACCGCTCTAACCAATCAGCAACCGCATGTACAAATCGTGAGTCTCTTATTTGCTTGATGCATGGATTATAGGAAACCGTCTGAAACAAGTCATGACAGGGCTTCCATGCATGGCAGACACATCATAGCAGTTGCTGCAGCCGATGACCAATTCCAGCTGACCACAAGAATCGTATCCGTCCTTAGGTATTTGTCGTATCATGTTCGTGGCGGTGATAGTTGGTAACGGATATAACTTGCTGAAGCAAACCCGGGACTCCCAAACGAAGACCAAGACCTTTTGTCTCAAGACAAAGACTTTTAAAATCGAACATGGGAAATAAAGACCTTGGTCTCGATGACAAAAAGGCAGGAAATAGGATCAGTAGGGTACACAGTGGAGGTTACAGCAGCAAGAGCGGTATCAGTTGTAGGACTAATGGTGTGCCAATTATACCTATCCAAGTAGCAGCTGTATAGTAGGAAAGTCTAAATCTTCAGACTCCCTTGGCATTTTGACGATCTAGAATGCAGTTTAACGACACTGTGTGATCAGAAACAAGATCATAAGAAGGGATCGGACTCATATGGAAGGAAATGGACTTTATCCAAGCTTGGGACTGGCACTGGCAGAGTGCAAACAGTGGCGGGATGCTTGGCAATCATTACAGTGCATGGTCCCTTTCTGCATAGACCTATTATAATTATGAACACAATTTGAACACACGATTCCGCCATAGATATGTCATGAATCTATTGCAGCCGTATTCTCCTTGATGGTCTCTGGCCGAGGATCTTCGGGGCAGAGGCCTACTGTACATCTCCTGACTGAGCCTCAGTTCTGGTCACAGATATCCGTATTCACTTTCATCCACTAAGCACATGTCACGACGTTCACTCTGAGGGCCGCCACTTTAATATTCGCCGGCATTGAAACATTCAATTCAATTCAATATTCGTTTAATTCTATGTTCGGTGCCACTGCCTCGAATTCCACGTGACCGTATAGGATATATCCGGCGAAGGATTTTTCGAGCTATGGAGTAAATTGAGATTGTCAACAAACTCACCGTTTCTACATTGAAGAGAAGGGATCGGACCTATATGGAAGCAAATTTACTAAACTGGAGGGGCATAGAATAAAATGGAATGGTATGGAATAGAATGGACGTGGAATGGAATATAGGAAAATGGATGGGAATAGAAGGGGTATGGGAGTAAAGGAAAGAAAAGGAAAGGTAGGGGAAGTCGCCTTCAGAGAAAGAGAGGCAGAGAGAGAACGTGAAAGAGAGAGAGAGAGAGAGAGAGAGAGAGACAGACAGACAGACAGAGACAGAGAGAGTGAGAGAGAGACAAAGAGAGAGAGAGAAAGAGAGAGAGACAGATGATGGCAAGCATCGGACGACGACGACGACGACGCATTCTCTTTTCAAGTCAGCGCTCCTTCCCATAATTCATCGGAGTTCCGGCGGGCGACAGCCTCGCTCTAGGGCGCTAATCACGTGTTTTGTCGTCGGCGATTGTGGGGTTCCTTTCAGGACCTGCCAACCCCACCAAAGACAAATGGCTTCAGCGCTCTGACCCCAGCGCCGTTCGCTCTCTCAACCGTAATCACTATTATAGGAGACGTCGCTACGCGGCGCCAGTCTGTATACATTGCTGAACTCTGCTATGTATAGCAGCGGAGTATACGGGGGCGCAGAGCGGCGACCACATGCTGTGTCCTCCTTTAAGCATCCGAAGGCAATAAAATGTCGTTGCAGTTACTTGTAGATCGCAGAACGCGGTGGAGTTAGCGATGCTTTCAAGCCAAATGGATCGCTGTCTCAAAAGAATATTTAGTAACATCTACTATTGGTAACAAGGTTGACAGCATTAGTAATGGTGACGCCAGTCGGGTCAGTTATATAATAGTAGTAGGCCTAAGCAGTGTTGGGTATGAGTTAAGTCAGATGAGTTTAAACTCACGAATTAACTCGACTTGCTGTGATTTATGAGTTTGAGTTATCTCACCTCAAATAGTGTGAGTTATGAGTTTGATTTAATTCATAATTTCTGTGAATTTGAGTTATAACTGTCAATTTTAAATGAACTCACTATTTGGCACTCAGCACAAAATTATTATGTTGAAACAAGCTAATGCCAGTCATGTATGAGATGTTAAATATGTGGACTGTGGTGTTTGCTTTGACTCCATAATAATAACCTGATTGTGCATTTGAACAACGTTCGATTAGAACGTGCTAGTATATGAAACATATGTGAGTTGATGATTTAAATCATTTAGCAACTGAGTTTGAGCTAACTCATCTCAAGGGGATGATTTGAGTTTTAACTCATTTTGAAGTGTATGATTTGAGTTTTAACTCATTTTGAAGTGTATGAGTTGAGTCTTGATTTAACTCATTTCTTTTATGACATTATCCAACACTGGTAGTAAGGATTGCAAGGTCGGCCCATTGGTAAAGCTGGTATTGCGATTCGAATGAATGCATCAACGAATCTTGACATGGCGCCTCTTCAAAAAATCTACTCAGAGCGCTCTTTGCGCTAGTCCACATGATGTTAAATGTCATTTCAATGAGTGTTAGAACAATTATTAAACCAGTGCAGCGTAAGTTAAAAGAGTCACCAATGGCTGGCAGACGCACAAGGGTGGAACCAGCCAAAGGATTTGGGCGATAAACACAGTATAAAGTCCGTTGCGGGCTTCCGTAATTCACAAGCGCCTCTAGCGACAGACCGAGACTCGGACAGCGTGGAGCACGTGACCGCGTGACTGGTCGACATATCGGCATTCATCCGGGTCTTGAACGGTCTCAAAGAACACCGATCAAGAACGATTTGCATTTCCTGCAAATATCACGAACGCTACCGGATAGTGGGGTGACAAAAATTGTGCCCCCGTCATCCGAAGGGACAGCAACGGGAGCCAAGTTGCTTTGGCATCAGTTTTAATGTGTAACTTAAGCCACTTAAAATTATCTATCATAATTACTATCATCAATTAAATTTGTAACGCGAAAAGTCATCCCGAGGCGTGGATAGTTAGTCGCAAGGAGAAAAGATGATCACTATGGATTTCCAAATCCCACCATGCCAAGGAGATTGTAGACTACATAGCGCCACTCTTCAGTAAATAGGGCAAAATAGAAATAACCTCATGATTACCTCAGCATTTTTGAATAATATATACACAACTGGGCTCATGTTTTCCGAATGCTTGCTGATTTCCTTTATTAATTGCGCGAAACGACATGCGTCTGAAAAAGGGCAATGTCGCAGAAGACCATAATTTCTTAGGAGATTGGAAGCCAGTTGGGAGAAGGCGCGGATTGACCTCAATGACCCTCCAGATGCTAGAGAGCAGAAGTCGCTTAGATGAACACCTGCGTTGCATGCGGTTTATGGGCGACTGAACCCACTTGGCGACCGACCGAACGGACGAAGGCCTGCGAGCAGGGACCCTAGCACCTACCCTCGGGGACGCCGCCGTTGGCCTAGTGACAGCAGCCATTTGTCAGCGCTGTCAGAGGCTGTGTGTCTGTCTCCCTGCCTAACTCCGTGTCTGCCTGCCTGCCTCTATGCCTGCCTATGTTCGTGAGCTATGAGGCGTGAGCGAGGCTGCGGTGGCTGCAGCGTACCAGCGAGCCACACACCGCAACCACACGCTCACACACGCCTCATTGCTCACGGGCTCAGGCAGGCATGCAGCAGGCATATAGGTGGAAAGACAGACAGACAGACGGAAGCATAGACTGGAAGAGCATATTATTGTGAAAAGCTGGTCCCACGTAACACCAAGAATACAGGACGTCTGTGGTCAGTGAGTCAATGACATGGTAAGACGTCAAAGACCATTGCTGTCATAAGACGTCCCTGAACCTGTTCTTTATTGTAAAATGGTAATTCTTTATTATTACGTCTGTGGTCTTATGTCACTCTCTGGGCTACTTGGCCGACCTTCTTTCACTGCTACAGACAGACAAGTTGGTTGACATGTAAACGGTCTGAGAAAATAAGGGGAGTAACAAATGAGTGGGAATGGCTGCAAAATAATTTTTACAAAAAACAGAAAGAAAGAGGAACGTACATAACGAGCCGTGTAGACAGTGAGGCTAATAATAAGGAGACCGAGAAGGCGGCGGACAAATACCAGACTGCTGATGAGGGAGATACAGACATCCGCAGGAACTTAAGCGTCTACACCATAGAAACCTTTTCTTTAGTCGTGGCTAGGCTGGGAGCGCTCCTCAGTAGGTTCTTGAAGGAGCGCTACATAAATGTTCAGAAAGAATTAATTCCACATCTAACAAGCAATCAAAAACTGACGTTCAAGAGAAAGGTGTTGGCAGATAGCCCGAGAGAGAATAATTCTGCCATCTGACGATCGTACTTGAAATCCGATCACAGTACTTAATTTTCATTCGCTAGATGACGCCACCAACCGTTGATTTCCAGGTCATAATTCTAAACCTCTCAAGCGCCACTGTAACGTCAAGTGCAGGCCCGCCAGAAGGTTAGCAGAGGGCCTCTGCTCACGACGCTATTCAAAACCGACAGACCAACGATTGAGAAAGTCCTATTCCGTCTGGTGACAATGTTAGCGTATTGAATCACAAATTCGCCTCTGGGGGCCGAGCAGAGAGATTGAAGTTAAGACAAATAGCTCCAAAACATAGACACGCGCACTGCAGAGAAGACAATAGAGGAGACGCTATAATGGATGTTCTGCTGGACCCGGAAACCAGTGAAGGAGAACCACGTGTAAAAATAGATGTGGTCCGATTTAATGACAACACCAATCATATGAGTAGTCGCTTGCAGAACTCCCTCCAAGGATTGCAATCGGACCTGTGAGATTCCAGAGTAGAGAAAGGAACCTTAGCCTAACTGATTAACCACAAAGGCATGAGCCACAATGGCAGCACAGAGCGGGACACAACCAACATATTATGAAGGACTTGTCTTTAATGATTTTCATGCATAAATGAGACGTGGAAATAAGGCCTATGTTCAGCATTTTAATAAAAGAAATGATTCAAATACCACCCAAGCATTAATCCATCATAACTGAATCTACCATAGTCACACCACACCAAAAATTTAGAGTCGATGACATCATCTAAATTTACACATTAACAGTGGAAGTTAACCTTTAAAGTCTTTCTAACTGTACCTTAAAAAGCTTCCAGCAAAATAAACCAAAGAGGAATCAACAAGTACAAGGAAACATCTCCACCTATTCTCTAACTCTAATCTCTACCAATAACAGGCACTATATAGAGCACAAAACCTTAATTGTAACCCTTAAACAAACCTAAACCAAGTTCAAAGTTAGCTATCTTAAAATAAAAATCGACTAGCCATGACAAAACAGAAACATTGCAAAGAAAGCTTTCAGCAGGACATTTCCCAAACAGAACACAAAGGTCAAGATAACACTGAACAAAGAAATCTAACTTCACACTGAGCCACCAAGAAGATATGGAAAGCCCATATTCAGATGCCACAAGCACATATCACACCAATAATTGCTTAAACTGTGCAATAAATCCACCTGAAGTAATACACCATTTCAAATGGATATTTTATATATTGATATAAATCTAGTGTAGATTTCCATATTATCATTTATATTTCCAGTTCTCTATAACATCCTCTTTGGAGGCTCTTCTAATGAACCACATGTATTTGAAGTATTTGAATTTGAAGTAGAACTTTACTCTTTGAAAGTATTCATAATTTCTTATATGAACCCTGTCTTGCTAAAGAGTTATGCCTTGGCCTTCACACAGTCCACGCTGTTAAGCAGATCTATTTAACATCACTTAGTTCTATCAAACTGATGCACTCTCTGTCTGTCTGTCTGTCTGTCTGTCTGTCACTCTCTCTCTCTCTGTCTCTCTCCATCGACAGGTCTTCATTCAGTTTTTGCAATATATAGATTGTCAGTAAACGAAAAACACAGAAAAAGTATCGTGCAAGCAAAATCACTCAATTTAAAATTTACAAAGCAAATTTTACAAGATGTACTGTACATAAAAAAAAGTTCTAAAGCTTTCAAGTAACTGGACCTGTACACAACAATTCTTCAAATGTCCTTGAACATCAACCTGAAAATATGAAGCTTTCAGACAAATTGTAACAACACCCTATGTGACACCCAATGTGCACCAGAGCTTCAAAAGTAGTTCACAAGTTCTTACGCTTCAATGATACCATCGCTAAACATAAATTTTCCCTCTATTCTTCTCTACCGGTGAAACTAGATCAAGGCTGCAACAAATTAGCAATGAAACGTTTCAAATAAGAACATGTTTATTAAATATCTAATGTATACAGGCAATAAATTGAATGCCCATGCCACGCTGTTACAGATGACAAAATTTGATAGGAATCGCTTCATATCCCGGTTAAGCATGTAGTCAAATAATAGCTTCATATTCCAGGTAGGAATAGCTGAATATCCCAGGAAAGAATAGCTTCATGTCCAAGTTATGAACAGCTTCATGTTAAAGTTAATAATAGCATCATATCTTAGTTATCAATAGCTTCATAGTCCAGTTAAGAATAGGTTCATATCTCAATAACAATAGCTTCATATCTCAGTTAAGCATAGCTTTATATCCCCAGTTAAGAATAGCTTTATATCCTTGTTGAGAATTTAAGTTACGAATCATTGTCTGCTGACTTTCGTTATAGGTTGTACGCCACTCTTGTAGTGGTTAGGACCGCGTTTACGGCGCCTTACAAATCGGCGCTCTTATTATTATGATTATTATTAAGAATGGCTTCATGCCCTCGTCATTGCATAACAATATCATTCCGAAACATGAAAGGCAATTTCCATCAATTAAGAACATTTTGTCACCCTAAAGTTCACAAGAACAGCCATTTACTGGCATCCCCAGCAATCTTCATAGAATAAAAACTGCACAACTTTGCTGGGACAATGATATTACTTGATGCAAACTCTAAGAGAATTTCTAAACGCCAAAAGCAGCACAATAAATGCCTATGATGGCTATGCCAATAAGGGCAGACAAAAATGAGGCAATAGACACCACAGACAACTTGGACTAGTGCAGCTGAAGTCTACAAGTCAGATGACTAAACACCTCAATTCACATGGAATGAGCAAAACCTTTCTGCAGATGCAACTCTATCATAGAATGCAGAACTTAAGGCCTCCCTTTGGCATACATAATGGCCACCACTGCATTCAACTTTACTCCCAAAGCGAATCCTCAATCATTAGAAATACCCGTCATGTGCAGAAACAAAATGCAATTCTACGCAACGCTCACTCAATGTAATCTGAAACTCATACAAGTCACTTGAGAAAATGTGAAAGCAGTGCAGCCCAGCAGATGCACACAAACCACATGCTTATTAAGTGGCTTCAAAGGCCACAGTCCTAAGGTCATCTGACCACAAGAAAAACACTTGACGAGTCTTTCTTAAGGGTCGGTTACCAATGACTGACTAATTCTGCCTAATGTATGCACAAGTATAAACACTCAATTAGCATTTTTGAAGTACCTCAGAAATGATGAACAAGGAAAAAACTCCAGAAATTTAGCTCAGGGGTCCATGCATCATCGCTGTGCTAAAGAAATCATAAATTGATTTTAAATAGCCGACAGCTGCAATTCTGGTGTTTCCATCTGCAATGAGGTTGGCATGGAAACTAAGGTATTGAACCAATAAAGAGTAGGAAGAAGTACGTTCCACACTTGAATCTCCTCAAAGCATCTGAATGGATAGATTCACAGGCAGACAGAACACACCCTCTTGGCAAATAACTAATTATAAGTCAGACAGACTCATGGGAGACGTCTTAAGACCGATGGAAGGAACTCAATAAAAACGACATTAATATTGCATATTAATATCAATAATATATACGACAGCCACCATTCCGCGCAGATGTGAATCAGATTCTTTTCAAGCAGCAACACAACAAAATATGCAAAATACGCTTGTTGGTATTTTGCAAGAGAATGCATGCACAACAATATACACACTTGCATCTAGAAAATAAGCATTTGTACATAAAACTAACATTTGTTCTCCAGTGTCTCAAAATAATTATAATAATAATAATAAAAATAATATCACAAGAGTCTCTCTAAGCAAATGTTTTCCATATTGTTAAGAGCAGCCTCTTATCCAAAACTCTTAAATTAACACCTTTATGCAAAATTTATTATTCAGAAATATTTTTTACTTCTAAGCAAACTTTAGAATTCTAAAATATTTTATACTTAATAGTACTTATACTTATGCTTTGGTAAGGTATTGCATAATGAGGAATATATGATAGGGATAATGAAGATGATAATTGAAATGTTGGCTGCTTCCTAGCATATGTTCAACACACATGTATGCATAACTTAATACAGACAGCATATACAAAATGCCACTCTTCAATAAAGAAAAAGAGCACATGCAGAAAATTCACATACTGTCTTTACATTTAATCCAAACAAAAAAGCTTTCGTTCAAAACAAGAAGACGGAAACGATAGGAATCGATCGAGCCTTAAGGCAGTTCCAGATTTGGAGGCAGAGCATCTCTTTCGCTAGAAACCGCTGTCATCCCTTGCACCGCCGATGAGATACTCAAAGAAGTGACCGAGCATGACGATGTGACCTGGGAGAAAGATGTACATTGTGTAGGAAGCCATGACTAACAAGGCCAGCAAAAAACAGTCTGGAAAATTCTGTTAAAGATCACATGAAGAGATTTAAGAAATTCACAATTTAATGCAGTTATTATTTATATATTTATCAATAGTTCAATACAATAAAATGGTAAATCATACAATTGTCCTGGGTGGCCTGATCAAAGCATGATAATAGTTCCACCAGCCACAACATTACAATGTGCAGGCACTGGTTCACGCCACAATCAGTGTTCAGTTGGAAATGCAAGGGACAGATCATCATTACATGTACAGGGTATTGTATCAAAGTGTGTCATACAAATCTATCATACAGTCATCATCAACCTTACAACCACAATCTGAGGGATCAATTTTCCATGCATCTTAGTGAATGATCTCAGCGTTAAAGTCACCAGTGGCTCACTCCAATTTATCTCCATGAGATCTCTGCTGGGTCACTCCTATGCTACGTGGAAAAGGGAGTTATCTTGGCTACCCTTGATCTTTACTGCAACTATGCGGAATTGAGCCTTTCCTGGGATAAGCCCAGTATTTGTGGGTGTTCGTCGGTGCACAATTTATGCTCATCCAAAAATAATTTCTACCATGTTAACAGAATATTTGGCATGTGCACCTCTTCGCGACATGTTTTGAGGGTGCTACGATGCAACGGGCTCTCTGCCAAAAGCACTGTTGATGGTTGTTGAGGCAACAACCATCTCTCGCATCCTCTATGCCTCATCAGCATCGTGGGTATCTCGACCTAGGACCTCGACCACCTCGTGGTCTGTGTACGGTGACTAAAACATCGTCGGTTCCACTTCCCCAGAATCGGCTTTGTGAAGACACTTGCTGGGGCGGCCAACGCATGACTCGTTCGGGCTGTGAAAGCATCTCCAGGTCTCGTTCTGTGTCAACCATTTATTATGATCGCATAGTGCACCCTAAAACCCAGGGCCCATCCCTTTCAGCTCCCAATCAAAGACAATCAATAATTTATATTCAGAGTTCTTTTTAGCAATGGCACCTACTGCATATATTTATTCTTGCTGGTACGGACATCGTTTCCATCAAAAATTGACACTAAACAATCTGTAAACGTATGTTACCTGCTGCAGTTTGTAAACTTGCTCAATAACCGAAGATCAATCAATCAATCATGGTTCATTTTATAATATAACAGATCAAAACAAATCACAAATTATTACAACAACAAGACTTCATTGAACATTATGGGATTACTCAGGAGACCAAAATACTGGCAAATAGGGATCAAGAGGTCACGCAGGTAAGGGTCACCTGGAAGATACAGATAGATCGTGTGCCTCTTCAAGATAAACGAGTAGAGGCCTTCCCAACCTAGCAACAGAATATCAAGATCAAATAATTCGGTTTTTATGCGTTTTAATGTACAAATCCTAAATATGACTCATCTTGCTTCAATGGAGCCAAGTGAGTAGAATTAAATGGGACATGCCCGAGAATAACTAAACACCTAACTCATAACATCACTTTAATGCAGTCACATTGTGCTGAGCACCACATAAGCTTAAAGTAAAACCTATATTACTCGTCTAATTAAAAAACATTGAAAATCAAAAGGATACTAAAAACTTTTCGCTCCCATGACTCAAGCATGTACAACGCTGTGACCAGAATATACTGGTAATACCAGAATTCACAGAAGGTTGAGATCCTCTTCATAATTGCCATATCCGCTAATCTGTAGACTACAACACACGCTTCCTAGCTGAAATACAAAAATGTTTCTGATGAAAATGTTTTCGAGCAAATTGACGCTGATTTAAGTCGCCGAAATATTTTCTTAAACCCACCAACGATCTAAGAATAGTCATAATCGCATGATGTGCAACAGACTACATATTCGCCGAGATGCCACTATGCTAGTTACGCATCAAAACATTTTGGTTACCTATATCATCATATCATCTCGTTAAATAAGCTTATCACATGCACCATCTAATGGGCACCATGCTAGCTGACGTAAAATGACGTGAAATGACGTAAAATAAACCTAGAATTAAAAATATTTACTTCGCTTCTGTGCATTTATTTCAAATCACTGTTGCCAACTCAAACATGGTAAGACCTAGCGTCTTCCACACGACATAACACGAGAAAACACACGTAAATAAGTAAGTATTTTCTTATCAGCCAATTGCTATAACGGCACTTTGGTGTAGGCCTATAACATACATCGATAATAAGCACTCGATGTTAAGCAGTATGGCATCGTAAGAATAAATGTTTTCGCGTCGTTCGGCACCACAACATCTGATACGATCAATTCTCAGTATGACACGCTCCTTTTACCAGAAATGCAGATTCCCGCCACTCCGTAAGTTAAGCAGTCCTTCCATTCGCTCGGTGGATAAATCAGGTGTGGAACGTCATGGGCGCCTTTCAATCTTTCATGGCTGCCACAAAGTTTAATTACTATATACCTGTGATCATGCTTCCGATTGTCAGTTTGTATGAAAAAACCAAGATCATCACAGTCCGATCGATTGGAGCGGCTTTGGTGGCGCCAGGTGCCTCGGTCGATGATGAGCTGAAGGCGGCTGCAGCTGAACCCATACTAAGTAGGGCGTTGAAAGGACTAATTAGTCAACGGTTCAACGCATCGACAGAACACTTATTCACGTACCGGAGAATGGCCGTCGACGACGCCCAATGAGATTTTCTCCGGATTAATCCGAGTTTTGCCGATGACCTGCAATTTGTCAGCCATGCACGTAATCTGAGCGCTTCTGTTATAGGCAGTGTCATCACAGATCACAGTACATGTACGATATCGTACACGGGTGCCTATACGCGAGATGGCAGTCGATGCAACAATTTACATATGCACAACATAGCGTACCATGACATGATGAGAGATTGAGAGTCTTAAGTTAAAGTTACTCTACTCTATAGACGTGTGGTTTGCGTTGTTGCAACTTGCTAACTATCATGTTACGAATTAATAGCTGTGACTGTGGTAGCTATGTTATTAAACTGTGGAAGCTATGTTATTAATTAAGTTTAGTTAAGCATTCAGTTGATATTGTGCAAAGAAATGTTGTTTTGTACAAACTTATAATTGTTAGAAATTGATAATTGGTCCAAAATGCCATCTTCATTGTTCAATGTCACCTTGAACATCCCCTGGGGGCTCTAATCAGCGGGATCTTCCGATTCCTAATTGGGTCTCCTGGGTGATCCAATAGCAATAGCTGCAAGATTTGTATAATTGTCATTCTTGTTCTGTTATTGGATCCCCAAATAAACTTTGATTGATTTATTGATTGAATATTGTGTACATCACAATAATAGGCGTATATAGAGTTAGGGCTACATAATTTTTATTATGGTTTGGTTATATAGGGCTTACTTATAGCATCCGTTACATAATAGGGGCCTTGATTAAGTGCACTGATACATACAAAAATATATGGGCTTAGTGTAATAGTTTTAATATAACGACACTGTGTGATAACATAGATCATTAGCGTTGCCCTCCTCCTTTATCCAGGCTTGGGACTGGCATTGTCAGTGTGCAAACAGTGGCTGAGTCGTATATGGACGCATACATAGTACGCAGAAGTAAATAGGCGTACATGTGTATTCTTGTCATACGAGCATTTATCATGTTTGATTATGTTTCATGTAGGAGTAGGCCTATGTATGGCCTTTTAGAAGCAGTTTCAGGTCTCTTAGATCTATAAGTTTTGGTAGACTCTAGGAGTGTGAGGTTGGTTATAGAAGCCTGGGAGTACATCCGTAACTACTCGTACCCGACCCGTACCACAGGTGACTTCTTCAATAATAACGTTCATGACTAGCTCATCAACTCTGCCTTGGCAGATGAAATTGACTGATAAAGAACGCCAGCTGTCGATTACAAATTTACAATAGGGCCTACCGATAGGCCTACCAATGCCATACCATACTGGGACTTTTACATCTATAATTGCTACAGCTGAACATTATGGTCGCAATATCGATTCCTTAATAATTCATTTACAGTTGTAGATGACAGCCTCGAGTGACCCAGTTCAATTATTATAGCCAAATAATTATTTTTGCAGGCCTGATACGTATACGTAGCACGCAATATTAGTATTCTTAATAGTAGGCCTAATTTAGCATCACAGTTAATAAATAAGTACAAAATAGTTGAAAATACTCAGAAAAGTATTTTAAGCAAAGGCATAAATATTGTTCTTCCAAGTATTTTAAATACAATTACAAAATACTTAGCTCATAGTGAAAATAGTTCTTCCCATAACTGGGATTTTCCCATTCGTGCCATATATTCATTTCATCAGCAGGTGGAATTTTCCACTAGCTGCGACTCTGCGAGACCACCTTTCATTTTTGTAGTGCTCTAAATACGAGGTTAAATTGTACGCAATACCCTATGGTTGCAAAAAGCTGATTGGCTTTTTGTCGGTTCATTTATAAACTAAGAAGGTATGACGCACTCAAATGTCTGCGTGCTCAGTCATGCATGGTTCAATGACGACGTCCATTCGGAACCAACAAAGGACAGAGTCAGAGGCCGCAGCCCTACAGAAGCGAAAATCGATCGGCTAAAATAGTAACACAGGCCATCGAAAATCAGAGGCCCAGACAAAATCAAAACTCTTGCGACATGTCAGGGTGTCACGCAACTCATGATTTACTTTGCAATAGGCTACAGTTAATGGATTTTGGATCTGTGCATGCAATTAAGACACACATCGGGCGAGGAATGACATTTCGAAAGTAGCCTATATTCTCTATCTTGACGGACACACGCAGACACATGCAAACATATATTCTAACATATCTGCATATACGTAGACCCATATATTAGCATCTATGACTAGAATTTAGTTGTTAGTTACGGTGTTGCGTGTCTATACATTTTGGTGGGAAAACTGAACCCTACGAGAACAGAGTCTGTTCGATTATATATATATATATAATAATTATATTTATATAATAATTATATATATATATAATAATTATATATATATACAATGGCGTCGTTATATAAATTTGTTTCAAGCAAGATTTGTGCTTAATTTCGTATTGTATTGCATGGTATGCCAATCTGATCTAGGTATTTATAAAGCGCCCCTTGTGAAGTGACCCATTGAGAAGCGCTCATAGACATTCTTCTTATTATCAAAAACCCGAGAAAAGAGGCAGATTCTAGGAAAAGAGAAATATGAATAGAACCATATCATAGCAAATACAAAGTCCATATATATATATATATATTATAGGCCTATGACAATATCCCGCGTATGCTTGTGGAATCATAATATATATACGGAACATCTGATGCCCATATTATTGGCCAAGAATTGCATATAGGTTTATACTGTCAATGTCACGTACGCTGGCGTCATGTAACGTTACCTTTGGAGCAAACATGGTTTCAGATAAGTAAACACCAAGAAAGGCAGACAAGCATGATGTATCGGTTTGAATATATTAGAGTATTTTCTTCATCGCAATCGATTCCTTCTAGGCGTGCGTGATGAGTGTGTGAAACCCTCGCGAGCATTTATATAGCACCGTCACGTTGAGCACAAAAGCGACAGATTCGACTTCCGCAACTGGACATTGGAGATACATGTAACTGCATGGTTGGTCGTCGTTACACAAAATGAGGAGGAGGAGGAGGATGAAGAGGTGATGAGGGTAAAGAGGAGTGATGATGTAAGAAAGGTAGGGGTATTCGAAGGAAAGGAGCAAGGAGAGAAAGAATGGATTTGGGTGCACATGGAGGACTTGAGCGAGATTTGGATAAGGAGGAGGTGGTAGGAGATGAAGGAGAGAATGAGAAATACCCAAGGAGTAGGAGGAGGAAGAGAGAGAACAGGTAAAATTGGAGGATGGGGTGGTAGAGGAAGAAGAGCAGGACGAAGAGGAACATGAGAAATGGGAGGGGATAAGACGAGAAGGCGTAATAGGAAGAACTGGAGATATATAGAGTAGAAGAAAGGGAAGAGGGGTAGAAGGAAGAGTGAAAGGAAGAGGAGGATAATCGTGACAGTGTACAAATTCCCCATATCTGATAGAAAATTAGAGTCATAAAACAAATGAGTAATGGGCATCACGTGCATAAAGAATGTGTGTTTAACCAATCGTTCCCAGTTTTGTATCCTATGCGCTCAAGATACGAGCAACGCTTTATAGTGGCACAGATCGGTGGCTATATAGTGGTCGATTATCATTAATGCTATAAGTATGGTCTGCAAAACTCTGCCACAGGCCCACCTTATTAAATGCGTTGTCTGCGTGTCTGTCTGTGTATCAGCCTGTATATATATTTTACAGCCGGGTCGTGGACAAAACCCCCGGTCAAACCCCCCGGAAGAAACCCGGACAAAACCCTCGGACAACAATCCCCAAAGTAGGACAAAAAACCCTCGAAGAAATATTTTTTAAACTTTGTTTACTTAGAAAAGTGTGTCCAGTAGCACGAAGAGTGTCCTCGATGGATAGCACCCCATCAAGTCACGATCGACAACACTGCGGCAAACGTTCCTGCAGGTGTATGGTTGCACGTTTCACACGTTTGACGGGAGGCTGTCCACAAGCAACCTGCAAGATGGCCGTACTGGCCAATGCTGTGCGTATTTCATAGACCCATTGCGCTTAGTCAATTGATATAAGGTATGATATTGGTAATGCAGATTTAAATCAAAAGCATTTAGTTGACATGACTTCATCTTTGTTAATTTCTGAAGGCGGAGTTGATACAGAACGCACATGCGTTATCTGTGACACGGCTTCCTCAGACGCGTTTAATCTTGATGCTAGAGAGCTACAAGAAATTATTGCCTGAGAGAATCGATCGTTAGCGTAGCACCGATAAGAAGATGACAAAGATCTTTCTAAACCCATCAGATGTAGGCTACAGTAACTCCTGTCGGTCATGAAGGTCTTGATAATAGAGCAGATTGTTGGTCACATTAAGGCAGCAGAAGAAGTGCTTTATTATTGCTGATGCCGATACGACAGCAGCAAGAAGGAAGCAACAGTGTTGCTAGGCCACAACTTAGAAATGGACGACAACGGATACTATATACTCTCTGAGATGAAAACAGACGTTTGTCTAAATGGGTGGCATGATTTTCTAAGAGAACAAGCGATCTTTTGTTCTGGAGACAATTCATGAAGCGGCTTCGTGAATTGATTCTTGATTCATTGAGAGCAGCAGCCTTAGACATTGACTAGGTCTTGAGACAAAGTTATAATGGAAATTGGAACGTTCTGGGAAAATATAAAGGATTTAAGACGAACAGAGGCTTCTGTCCGCTAAGGTGATGGAAGGAACCTCCCCCCCACAGTGGTAAACTTACAATTGTTACAATATCTGAAACAATCTGTGCGGACGTGCATTTAATCAGGAGTCTGTCATCGACTACTGAGCTTAGTGGCGGATTTTGCTTCCATCACCTTAATTAATTTAGTCCTGTGAGTCGTTCAAACTATTTATTTATTTATACTCCCTGTAATTTATTGGTATTTCATTTTATGATTAAAGTAAAAGCACATTTAATAAATATTACGTGAATCATCGCCGTCAAATGAATTGTGAAACGAACTGACGACGACGATGATGATGATTATGATGATGATGACGACGACTATGATGACAATAATGATGATGACAGTCTACATTATTTATGCACCTTTACCTGCTTTGTATGCACAAGATCAATCTAAACTAACCTCTTGACCTTGAACCTTAAATGCCCCATAAGAGGATCCGCCCCTGTAGATGGTCATGAATCTTCTCATGAATACTCTTCCTTCGACATGAAGATACTTTGTACACACTGAGAAGAGGAGCTTTCCAGCACGATTGTTTTCCCACTGTCATTGAGAACCTTAATTTCATATTCTGAGGATGATTAGCGCACGTAGACACGCGGAAATAGACACCGATACCCGCACACAAACACCAATGCACACACACAAACAGACGCCTGCATGCATGCACGCCCGCACAAAGGCTTAAAAGAGCGATGAAAGGAGCCGCCCTGGCGATTTGTCGATGAGGATAAGGCATGCAGTTAGGAGTCTGCATAGATTCGTTTTCAAGGAGAAGCGAGAGAAGCATCGCCGACTCCGACCGCAAGACGCCAGCGGAAGTACTTGTCGCTTCGACCGCTATACATGTAGTGGCGCCAGTGTACACGACTCCGTCTGAGGCATCGCTGCGACCTTTCGTACAGTGACTTGTTTGTCACTGATCTCAAAGACGCTGTCCACCCGTGCCTAGGAGGCCAGACAGGTAGTTGCGCTTGTAGATGGATCGTGTATACAGACCGACATCTTGGGCATTGGTGTTACAGCGCTATAGAAGCTATCAGACTTAAGCGCGCACAACGATGTTCTACAGATATATCGATTAGTGTGGTATTCTTTTACAGTTTTTATGCATTCGCTGCGACTCACTTGGATGAGGGATGTGTTCATAAGACGAATCATCTACAAATCGATATCTTGACTGATTGATTGATTGATTGATGGATAGATCGATCGATCGATCGGTGAATCAACTACATTGACATGATCGTGTTAAGAGAACTGTGCGTCATCGTCAAGCTTTAATAAGTCAACTTAGTAAGCGACTTAGATCTACACTATAGGCTGATTAGATAATATGCTGTGCGTGGCGAGTGAATGACTTTTAGGCCTTTGGGAGTTTCCCATTACTTAAGAATGTCGGCTTGCGAGAGACCAAAGTCTGCCTGGAAGAGTCGGTCCCGAACTCCCCACTACACCAGCTGGGAAGGTGATCTGGAAAGCGGTCGACACTCCTCCGTTGAACCTCCACGCGAAGCCTCATATGGCAGTTCTACCACGGCGGTTCGGCGGGAGACAGTTTCATTGACCGATGACTCTGGTTCTGTGTCCGATCGACGTCACCGCGCAGACGATGGATATCGGGAAAGGAAAGTAGGGAGGCAGCGTCACCCGCCGGAAACCAACACCCATCCATCGTCTGAAGCAGACGACAGCGATATAGCAAAGGCTAAGAAGAATGATCGCCAAAACAGAAAGACTATCGTCCAGGACTCCCTAGAACAATTAAGGAAATGCGAGGACGTTTCGAAGACCAATTCGCAGGAGGAGACCACTCGGCGCGATTCAAAGTCTGTGTTGCATGTGGATGAAGCTCGTCGACCTTATATTTCCACGCATAAACGAGAGAAACTGTGGTATGCTGCGAAGGACGACCCATTCTACGACGTGAGAATCATGAGCAAGGAAGCGAGGGGAGGAGGAGGTGGTGAAAGAGAAAGGGGAGGAGAAGGAAGTATGAGGAGACTTTATATAGACGCCAAACCGAGCAAACTGGCTCCTTTAAGCCTCTCACGAACGTCTGATGGACTCGCGATGCAGGGAACGACGGATATGATGTCACGATCTTGGATGACAGAGAGAGGAACGGAACAGAGTCTGATATCGGTGGACATGTGGGGTAAACAAGCAGACGCCAATCGTAAGAACAAACTAACACCTCTGCCAGGTCTTCGCAAAGGCGCCGACGCGGAACAGCAACAAGATCGTCACCAGCCCTATAAATAACGACGATTTGCATTGCAAGGTCACTTGCTTTCGGTGTTCATCGAGTGCACATCATGTACCGTTAGTGTTCTCTGACTTCTCTCTGTTTTAAGTTACTTTTGACTAATTATAGTATGATAGTAGGCCTATCAACAGATCTGCAGAATATAGGCAACTTGTTAAACAATGTTATGCGTATCGATACTGGCAGTAATTATATCCTGCAGTCTTGAAACTAACTACATGTGCACGATCTTCTGACAGCCGAAGTTTCCGCAATACCTAAACATTATGCATCCTGCCTTTGACTTCGCAAGAGGAGACGAGCAGAAGGACTTGCAACTAAGCAGAAGAAGGTCTTGCACGTGGATCTACAAGAAACATAGGTCTATTTACTAAGGACTATATAGACGAGGACAGCTAAGATAAGCTTCCTATGGTCAACACCGAGGTAACGTTTTAGTTTGCACATAACGTGTTAAGCTCGGCTGGGTAATCCCGATATTATATTTGTTGCTGTCTTGTTCGGATCTCTGCTCAAGACTTACTATGACTTAGTCCTAACAATGTTGTTCGTCTTATTTCCTCTCCTACGTAGACGTTCTCAGTGGACTAATCCAGTGTTGTATAATATAGAGCATAAAGCAAAAGCTATAGATACAAAGACTAGAACAACTTAGGCTAAACGTTGGACTAACCTAATTGTTCCAATATATATCTTGACTGAGAATTATCTGCACCCGTGTGCGCAGAAGAAATTCTGCGCTATCACTGTGTTGATATTATTGTTGTCTATATTTAAATGAATACACGGTCGAAACTAAGTTCATTTGTAGATCGTATCGTCGTACATTTAGATTTATCTAACGCTATTAAAGAATGACTATTCAACGGTGATCTCATCACGAAAACGCCGGAAAATAGCGACACCTTCAATGAGTGAAAGGCCGATGGAGAGAAGTATATATATATATACATATACATATATATATATATTCATATATAATGACTCGACGATCTAAGCCTATACGTGAATAATCGCTCGTGGATAAGCTGTGATTACGTTTAATAATTAAAGCGACGCTTTAGAAGTTTGAAGATTACAATCATTACCGTGTGAATGATTAGGCCTACATTACAATATAACATTTAGACTCGTAATTTTATATCTTACAGTTGGATGTAGTCCAGGAGGAAGTAAGACAAAGTGTCTAACAACCCCTCGATCAGTTTGTTGGTCATGTGGGACTGTGGGCGAGTCTGTTGTAGCTCTATCAACGCCGAAGACAATTATGTCACAAGCCTCCCCCTCGACAATTCAATTCATGGAGAAGCCAAAGCCTGTAATAGATGGCTCAGTAACTGCGCTAAGCCCTACCTGTTTAGAAGAAAACAAGGATTCATTTTAATATTCTGAGGGAGGATTAAAGGTTCGAGTGTGGTACATGTAGGCCTATTGTATAGTATACATTGCTGCACATAATTATTACGGGCAATATCCTACACAGCTCCACAAAAATTTGCTCTTCATTTAATGTATTCGTTGATCAGGGGTGCAGTTAGATGAAAAGATTCTAGAATCGTTTTGACAGGTAGGCTAATATTAAACTAGAAAAATGTATGGCTGTTTACGAAGGGACGTTAATTTTTGTTGAAGCCGCATCAACCATACTAATTATGTGCGATTGCGATTTGCTCAATCTGTCACTCAAACGCATGTTCAATCAGCTTTGCCCAGCGTCATTAAGAGACTAATAGCCAATCCTGCTATCGCTGCAGCAGCAGTAGGAATAACCGTTGCCATGGTACTGAGCGTAATTGATGCCAGTGTGATGCTATATATGGCTGAGGTGAAAACGGTGCCCAGAAATTGATCAGACCGATGGCATCATCTGGCAACCGCCATGCATGGGCCTACCTATTGATAGGAATTCGATATCCGGTCCGTCCAAAAACAGGAACTGTACAAGACAATGACCATAACTGTTTATTGTTTACACCACTGTACAATAAATGAGTTGCATGCAAACAGTATAGCAGCGAAAAGTTACTATTAACCAATGTTTTAGCTAGGGGCCGTCCATAAATGACGCCAAGCGCCTAGCTAGGGAGGGTCACATATTTGTGACTATGTGTACGAGGGGAGGGTTGAACAAATGTGACGTCACTTCATCACATCAAACATCAAAATAAGTAACTTTAAAAAAACTCATACTCAATTAAAAAGGTCCACGTAATTAGCTGTAATTGTTACCACAATTTAATAACACTAATCAGGATTATTGTATTCCTAATTTATGGATTGTCTGCTTTTACGCTCGCTGTCATTTTTGGATTTTTAGGAAGTGATGCAGCCACCATACATTCTGTAGCACACAAGCAGGAATAAATTAACCTATTAAAACGCACGGGCCACAGAGAATCGCTGTAACGAAGAAAATAGAGTTTGTTGGATATTATAGCCTATTTATTCCTTGAAGGAGTATTTTGCTTCACCGTGGGGGAATGGAGAGGAGTAAAGTTCGGATTGTTTCGAGTCAGCGCTAATAAAAAAAAATTTAAAAGGTGTAATGATTCTGCTAGAGCCTTTTTCATATTGAGGAAGGCATAAAATTGTAATAATTATACTTTCTCCATAGGACTATTTCTTCGTTCTATAATTATAGATTCAAGAATTTTTATAGTTACAATTACTTTTTTTATAATTATAAGAAAATATGCATTACGTTCTGGACATCTAGTTATATCGGAGGGCTGGATCAGAGCTTTGTGACGTCATATTTGAGGTTGTCGTGGCATTTGTGACGGCGTGCGGCGAAGGGGCAACAGTGCCAAAAGTTGCATTACGTCATTAATGGACGGCCCTTAATTTCCAACTATCAATCCATCACCGTATCACGTGTCTGAATTCCGTATTTTTTCGGAACCTGCACGATCATTGTCTATCACCTACAATCATCAATTTCAGGTTTCTCTGCCCAGCACTCCTGGGGCTCTCCATCCGAAATTAAAACCTCATCTGATCGTCCACACTCCAATTCTTCAGGCCGCCGGCAGAAATGCCAGGCCCCTAAAGGCAGAGCAGTAACATATCTAGATTAGCTGGGGCTTACCTGGTTTAAGTCAGAGGCAGTCACACGATATTAACGAGCGAATTATGCATTGATGTCAACTAACTTGTATACATGTATATCAACTACTGAACAACACTGATGATATACATCATTTAACACTTGTTGTTCAGCTTAATCCAAAAAGCGATTTTTAGTAAGAGATTGTCAAGTGAGACCTAGGTTTTAGCTAGAAGAACAACTTAACGTTTGCACTTGTAAAAAACATAAAGAGAAATAGGTCCAGTTTCCACAGACCATAAAGCAAGAATGTGACAAGGCAGAGACGATTTATCAGAGGCAGAAGCAAACTCGATTGATTAGCTATTATGAATACATATTGATAAAGATATTGGAAGGTAATTTTATTAAAATTATTGCTTTATCATTATTTCCTTATTTACTAAGCTTCAATCTCACAGCACAGCATCCAAGTCACTGTCTGTGAAGTACTTGCTCAAGATGTCAACACAGTCGCCACCTCACCTCAGAAGAGCAGGCTCGAATTCACAAACTCGTACTAAGGCGAGTATTCAAACGTCACAAAAACTGAAGGCCAAAGTCATTACAACCTAATAAAAGGTGACATCAAAAAGTTTCATCACCCTCTGAAAGCAACAGCATACCAACTCCAAACAAGTATGATTAAAGTGAACCAATTAAACCACCAGACAAAAGGAATTATATTTACCTCATTAACCGAAACATAGATGGGTGAAAGGTTCAAGACATTAACCTAAACACAAATGACCCAAATGATACAAAACTTAAAATTATAAGAGACAAGAATGAAGCTTACCCAATTATAATTTAAACAACACAGTCCACAAGACTCAAACCAGAACATCACAGAGTTAAACATTTTGGCCACAATGCCATTGGAACATTGAGAGTAGGCTATGCCCATGGAAGATAGCAGGAAACTATCTTAAAGTCTGAATTCTATTGGCAGACATACTTAGCTTAAAAATATTTGCCATATTCATTTTAAAGACACCAAATCATCACAGATTTTAATTCTGAAAGTATTAACCATAAGCAAGATTTACAGATTTACACAAAATACCAAAAAAACACAGATTACATGTCTACACTTACACATATTCAAGATCTCTGAATAATATGCAGGCAATATTGGCAATACTAGAATCAAAAATCGATCAAAACAGTTCATAGATTGTTTGGTGCTTATAAAAGATCTCACATGTGTCTGGGACTCAGTTAACGATTGAATTGATTGAAGTATATATTCACTTAAGAGTACGCATTGCTTAATGTCGAGTTTGTTGGTTATTATTAAAAAAATCGAATGACAGCACATAAAATATGTTGGCTTCACTACATTCACAACAAAACGGGTTTTGTTGTGAATTTTATGACATGCATAATGCCACTAATATAAATTTGACATACAGCGTCCTCTAGAACATGGAATCCAAATTCACTGGCTTTAGAACATGATCTCACATAACACAGCATCTTTATACAGTGGCATTAGATAAGGCATCACAAGGCAGTACTAATAGGGTGACCACTCGTTTCGTCGCAGATCATTTTGCCGCATTCAGTTCGCGAGGTTAAGCATACAGAGGGTCTGTTAGGGTCAGGTTATGCATCGTGAGGGTCATTTAGGGTCAGGGTTAGGTTCTTTTTATAAAATGCGACGAAATAAATTGCGACAACGAAATTAAATGCGACGATATGAATAACAATGAAATGAATGTGACGAAATGATCTGCGACAAAATGAACGGGAACCCTAATAACGAGATTCCTCGTTATTCCTAAAAAGAACCTCACTGTACTTTGATAGGCACATTCAGTTAAATGATGGTTTTGCTAAGGCAGTAACATGAAACTAAATGACAAGCAGATACCATTCATTCAAGAATTCACATAGCGCCCTGTCAAGGTAACTATACTGAAGCGCTCCTGCAGCATTCATGCTCACTCTACAAGTATGATACTAAGTATTTTACATAATAATCTCATGATTCCAAAAGCTTGAATACCATACAATACATCTACTTGACCACAGCGAGAACATTCCTAACCCATCCTATAACTAGTCTAAATTGGCATTAGAAAGACCTATCCGACTAAAACCGTCAGCAATATTTCAATGAATTGGATGTCCTCAGTTAGTCAGAAGGTCGGGATCATGAAACTTAAGGACTACATCTTAACCAACAAATGATTTTAAGTAAACATCTTCCATCATCAGAGTCACATAAAATGACCAAAAAAGTTCATCCTGACTTTTCATAAAAGACGATAAAACAGTAGAAACCAAAGATACGATAACATAAAATTATAAAACCAGACAACAACGGAGTCTACAAATCCACTCAAGATGACCTACGAATGTTGTTAAGATGCCGTTGAAATGAAATTCAACTTTTCAGTAGGACTGAAAAATGCTACACAACTCAAATTCAGTGATAAAAAGAAACTCGGTTCCCATCAACTTTCTTTTCTTGCTTGCTATAAGACCAGCTCCTAACCTTGTCATACACACACAATAGACGAATCCTAACGCTCACAAGACGTTGTGTACATGCTCTCTACAAAAGACAATTAACAAAAATATAGTGCAAAATATAAAACCACAAATTTCATGTGCACACTTTAGCAGTATCTTGTGTGGTAGACAAGACGTAACGTTTTATACCCTTGATGGGCTCAACCGGGGCCACAATCTCCCCCCCCCCAACCTGGCTGAGGCCAGATTACAAGTAAACAATATTTGGCGGTCAAAGGGTTGAAGGTTACAACATAATTTTTTACTTCAAAATTTGTTTCACTATCAATTTGTGCACAAAATACACAGACAATGATCTCACACGTTGTTTCAATTCTCCATAAAAACTTGACAAGGGTTAGAGTGCATGGTGCACTCGAGTGTGAGCTTCAATTAGACCCTCTATAAGCCAAAAACTTCCACATGGCTATTATCATTATAATGCACAAGTCATTAATCATGTATGCTTTTAACCAACCTGCAGAATAGAACAGAATAGAATGTGGCCCAGACATCTTAAAATAACTATTTATCATGTTATTAAATGCGAGTTCTGCTATTAAAAACAGTTTACATAACTCTCTAATTCCATTTTTAAACACACATAGATAACAATCACGTTTTCCAACTTCACCTGGAAAAAATAAAGCAATTGATTAGAATGAAGAAAAACTTTACTAACAAGGTCATGATAGGTTGCAGACACATGATCTGGTTCCAGTTTACAAGAATTTTGTCACCTGAAAGGCAAATCACTTACTTAAAATTTAACTACGAACCTGAATTTCTGTCATAAGCTACCAGTAGTATCTGGTACTAAATAATAATTATAATAATAATAATAATAATAGGATTTGTACAGCGATTTAGTTCAGCTGACATCAAATGAATTGCCACTGAACATTCTATATGAGTTCAAAAGGTCAATGGCAGTCACAGGATCGCTTCGATAGACAAGTAGTCCATTGTGTAGAATTCAACTGGCATTTTCTTGACCTGTGTAAACAATGGAGTCTTTGTTGCATGACTTTTTTACCTAGCAGAATGACTGTCATATGTGTGCGCATGTGCTTGTGTGACATCGGCCTGCTCATTGTCCTATTTGCATGTACAACTACTAAACAGAATCGTGCCTTCTCAGTGGTTGGCCCCTCGCTCTGGAACATGCTCCCGTTGGCGTTGCGGTTGTCGCCATGGGCTACTCAAACTCCTTTTATACTCGCCTTAAAACTGTTCGTTTTAGCCATGGCAGGGTTGGGAGTGCTCCTGAGTAGTAGCCTTAAGGGGTGCTATATAAATCTTCGTAATGAATGAATGAATGAAATGGACCATTTGTCAGGAATAGACTCGTAACAGTAATAGCACAAGAAAGTCTTCAATAAAATCTCAGGATGTCATTTTTAATTGAAACCTATTAAAAAATTGTGAAAATGCAAATAAAACTTTTACCTGTCTCTACCTGACGTATTAATTACATATTTTGGCCTTAATACATTATCGTCTGTCATAATACGGTTTGTAATACATCGAGTCCAATGTGCAGTTGCATTAATAAATTGCAGAAATCCATAATCATAGGTCTATGGAAAATCTATTTCCGGCTGATATATTGGCCCATTTTCTTGGACGAGTTTACATATATTACTACCAATAACTTTTAAACCAAATAATAAAATTCAGAGAGAGTGAAAAAACTATTCGAAGCAAAGCATGTGTTTTTGTTACAGTCATAAAAACAAACCTAGTTCAGACATAGGCATGGTAGATTATAGACATCCGTCTTAATCCTTAAACAATGGGCTCCATTAGTTTCCCAAGCAATTTTAGTACACGCTCGTCATTAAAGAGCTAACATATAATTTCAGATGAATCGACCACCTGACTTTCCTAATCAGTATCACACTCCAGTTTCTTGCATACAAAGAGTGGTAAGAATTGGATGCAGAGGTGACATTGCTTACATTACACCACACTGCAAAGATCCAACTTCAAAATAATGATAGCCGACCTCTTAGAGAACTTGGACGTGAGTTTGTTGAAGAAGGACATGCGCGACGAACGTCCCCCGAGGGCAGATGTGTCCTGACTTTCCTCGGGATAAGCAGCAGCCGATGTCTTCGAGTGCAGTGGGGTAACACGATCCCGCACTGACCCACCATGAACTGTCTGGCGCGTTTGGATGTTGCGGGTGAAGTTTGGATTGGTCGGTTTGGAGGCACTTGAAGAATAGGGACTCACGAAGGCCTTCATTGCGGGAGAGTTCCTACAATGTATAGAAATAAATGGCAATGACAAATTCACAGCATCACCAAGATTCATTGATAATTAACATTACTACAACAGTTAAACAATTAGACTGGTGAAACTCATCATGAAATAATCAGCTCTTACCACTGTCTTATTTATCTCAATCCCTTTCCTGCCCTTCCATGCTGCAAGCCCCTCTCTATCTCACTAACCACATCCTTCTTTTACTCATTATGCTATGTGTTTTAACCCAGAGTGCTATGCTAAGCCATGAAGCTCAGCAATCAACTGGTCATTGAGCATCATCAACATAAAAACACACCTTAGTTAATACGTCAGATTCTAAAGCAATGGCTCACTTAAGTCACAATCAACCCACAAAGTCTAAGCCAAGCCCCATCAACAGTGCATAAACTGCTCCAACACGGTCCGATACTGAACCGAGTATAACAGATGCCACACTCGATGGGAGGCAGGAAGGCAGACCATGTCTTGAAGCAAGTCGTAAACACTTGAAATCCAAGGCAAACACTCGACTTTAGGAAGAACCAGACCGTCATACAATGCTCCAATGTTAGCCGCCTAAAGCACTATGTCGATAAAACGTCACATCCTTGATAGCACAATTACATTCGCTAGATCTTTCCAACTACACAGTACTGCATCTGTCCAATCATACAGCCTGTTAAAAAGAAGGGAATACATTTCTTTTGTTGACTATTTATAGAAATGTTATCCTATTACATATCATTTATATTATTAATTTGTATTTATGTGTTAATTATTTAATTATTTCTTTTATTTATTATAATCCATTATTAAAAATATATTGTCAAAAGCTATCAGAAGTACTGTGCGAATGCTTGAATGAGCTGGAACAGAAGAAACTGACCAGGCAGTTGAGGCTGGAATGACCCCGGTCACTTCTGGCATTCCGGTCAAGTACGCACTCGGCTGTGGCTTTGCCGGGGTCTTCCGCTCATCCAGTCCTTCTGTACTGGACCCAGGAGTGGCAACCGATGGCTGGTATTTACTGGAAAATTAATCATAAATACTTGAATGAGCTGAATGAAACAGTGGAACTGGACCTAAACATAAAGCTTCATAAAATGGGTTCCATTTAAGTCACCAAGTCAACGTTCCTGACAACAGCTTACATCTAACGTCTTTGAACAGCAGCTCTCAATCTGTGGGTCATGACCCCATGGGGTCGCCTTACAATTTGTCATGGGTAAGCTTGAGCCTTCAGGAATTTGAAAAAACCCAGTTGTCAGTATAGTTTCTTATATTTAATATTCATGTACTTAATATGATTACTGCACCAACTACATCATAGCAATTCAAATTAATCTGTACTTCTTATTTCTAGTGTTGTGATTCGTGATGATGGCAGTGACCCAAACAATTTTATAGTTGGGGCTGCCAAAAACTTTGGACATATTATCAGAGGGTTGCAGGACTAAAAAGGTTGAGAACTGCCGTCTTAAAATAAACATGATGAAATATTGCCCTAAACATGCATATACAACAACAGCAGTGAACCATCCCACCCTAACAACACCAGCAATGCCACTTGAGATTATTATTCACCAAGAGTCACTGAATCAGATACGCATTACGCATTCACACTGTAAACAAGTCATTCAAAGGATGCAGACATGTAGACATGCCACAGTTATCAATTGATTAAACAAGAAGACAAGAGAGCACCCACTTAATCATGCCCACAGGCAGCCATGTTATGAAGCACAAGCAACTTCAACTTTTATTAGTCTCAGCATATGAAGGCAAGTGGCCAATCCTTTCCCTCACTGTGTCATCTTTCCACCAACAGTGTAAAGGAAGTGTACTCATTATAGGTATCACACCAAGAGTGTACACTAAGCATACTCACATAGCAGAATTATGAGCTATGGGCACAGATGGAGTATAGATCTGTAACCAAATTTATGCCCTAACCTCTGACCTGTCCATAGACATTCGAGCATGCTAACCACTACACTATCAAGCCCTCTGATCCATCAAACTTTAAGACAAATGACCACGTAAGTGAGCAGATTACCATCGCACAGAAATTTATCCATCCTCATCACAACTGATATTCAGGTTTCTATGCAATATTGATTAACTAGAGAATAGCTAAACAAAGCAGATAATTGAATCAATGGCATTCAAATACAGTTACACCAGCTATTTCACCTGGATTGCTTGTAGCTGGGCATAGCATCAGAGCTGGGTGCAACAGGTGTACCATTGTCTTGCCTTTCGAGAGGAGGCACCCGTTCGCTTCGTGCTGCAGACTTTATGGAGAAACCCCGATCAAGCTCTCGCTCGGCCCGCGAAGGCACCCTCTGGGATGAAACTCGGGACACCATCTGATGAAGGAATATAACACAAAACAATTCACACAAAGCAAATTTACAATAACCTCAAAATATTATGTTGCAAAGCTGAAACTTGGCATAGAAATCACCCATTCAATTCTGCAGACAATTAAAAAAATCACTATTAACATCATATATTCGGAACAAATCATCAATATCTTGATAGGAAGTCTTTGAACCTGCATGTTCCAAATTTAGAGCAACCTGAAAATATAATGTTGCAATGCTGAAACTTGGCATAGGCTGTTGTGTTACAGAAATTAGCCATTCAATCTTGCAGACAATTACAAAAGTAAAAACTCACAATCAAAATATATCATCTACATCTAGTAAATAAAAAAAGGAAAACTTTGAACCTGCATATCCCTTCTGGCTGTGTGGTTGCCTGTGGGAGGACGATGATCAAGTGCGCTTAAGTTTCCATCTCTTGAAGGGGTTTCCATGTTATATGGTAATCGAGCAGCAGCCGTAGGGCGATCTATAAAAAACATCACACCAACTGAAGTCAGTAAAAGAGTTAAACTAAGGATGTTTTACTCATTGATCTAAACAAAATACATTGAATTTAACAAAGTGAATATAGAAAACAGAAATTTATCAGGTATACTCAACAATTAATAAATAAATGGAACTGATAAAATGGTAACTCTTGATGAAGTACACGATAAGACAAAAAAAAGTCTCGCTATAACAATAACAAAAAAGATATGTAATACCAAAAGACAGAATAATTAAAACTCTGATAGCATTCAACCACAAAAAAAAGTTTATAAAATGTCAACAACTGAAGTCCATCGATAATCCAATGAGCTTCAAAAAGTAACTGAACAGACGCTTCTTCCTAAAGTTAACCAAACCAACTTCTGTACCAAGAACGTTGTCTATGCTGCGCTGTCGATAACTGGACTCGGACCCCAAGTTAGCGGAAATAAGGTCACGACCACGAGTGACCTCTGGAAGTGCCAAAGGTGGCCCTGGGGGCCGTGACCTTGACGAGCCATTGAAGACAGCGTTTGGGTGAGATGGAACGCGGCTACCCGCTGTAATGTGGGTGCCATGGTGGTTGACTGACTGTGTTCGTCCGAGCGATATGGTACTCCATGAGATTGGAGAGGTCGTCTCGAGCTGTCAGAAAAAGCAACCACCAATAAAACTAACAATGAATCGAAGACGACATATTTTTATATTCAAGTGGTCATTCAGTCAATCTGACAGTCATCAGTTAACCTATCAGTCATCAGCTAACCTGTCAGTCGTCAGCTAACCTGTCAGTCGTCACCTAACCTGTCAGTCGTCAGCTAACCTGTCAGTCATCAGTTAACCTGTCAGCTATCAACCAGTGGGTCAGCAAGTTGAAAATTTTGTTAATTTATTTGCCCGGCCAACTTACAACTCCGTTTTAATCATTACTCCTTCTTAAGCCTGGCATGGTTCGCATGCCATATTATAAGCCATTTCCTTTTACAATTCCATGTAAAGGAGTCTAAACTCTGCTAATTGGCTTTAATCATCTCTTCAACGCTGAACTTACTGAAGATGGTCGCAGACCAAGCAATTGGTATGTGGCGTACGTGTCGTCAAAACGATGCATGCTAATCGACTCCTCAATCTGTTCTCTGGAAAAGCCCATGCTAATCATCTCAGCTAAAAGAAACACAAATAAATCCATTCATCAATAAACTACTCTCCTCAATTCTAAACTCATTCATGCTATTGTTGTTTACAGATGTGTCAAACGCTCATGATCTAAATATACAATTGACGATCGTTTATATGTAAAATAGCTGTGATGGTAACTAGTATTCTTACTCAGTTTGTCATCAGGCAAAAATCAATAAGCAATGTTGGTGACAGATCAATGAATATTCATAAGTAGAAACCACATGCTCACCAATTCTGGTTTCATTGAGTTTGCGCTCTGGTTCGATATATGGCTGAAGTTCCTCCCCATCAAAACCAGAATTCAACCACTTGTCTTTCATGGCAATCTACACAACACAATGCAATTCAAATGTCAGGAAATGTTTACCGCATAGATAAATGTGTAAAGTAATCGAGCGATTTTATGGCGCCCCTTCAAGATATCTATTCAATGGTTTCACAGTTCAACTCAAAGGAGCTCAACATAAAGACGATTCTGGATGAAACAACTCTAGAATTCTACACCAAGAAAGCATTCAAAGATTGATTATGACAACACCTTTAGAATTCTAATAGGAAAACACAAATCTAAAATTCCAGGAAGAAAAAAAATTATTTTACAATTTCCAATCCAGAAAGAAAAAAAATTATTTTACAATTTCCTTATATGTTGACTGGCATGAGGAGGGTGTGGGGAGAGGCAGACTGGGGTGAGGGAAGAGAAACAAAAAAGAGAGCAATCACAAATTTTTTCAGAAAGGACAATTTGCCAAACAAGTCTGCAGATGCTCTGTGTAGGACAACCAAGGAAATATAGAAATCTAGATCTGACCATCATCAAATAAATTCATGAAAATCTAAATGATGAAACCCAACCATCAATGATACATAATAAAGATAATATGTAGTAAATTGAAACCTAAAATCTTGTTTAAGAAAGTGCAACAAACTATGCTGCATTACTGGTTCTAAGAAGGTATATTCTGACCAACCTCAAGAGTAGCTCTCTTTGCAGCATTGACCACCAAGAACTTCTTGAGCAGACTCTCACAATCAGTTGAAAGATAGAAAGGAATTCGGTATTTACCCTTAATGACACGCTCACGAAGTTCCTTCAGAATCATACACAATGCATCCGTTATAACACAAGACGCTAATTAATTGATCTATATTTATAATCTAAACGGAAACTAATGAGAGTATCAATGACGGAAATGGGAAAGCTTTAAAAAAAGAATGGAGTAACAGTGTTGCCCATCATATTAACTAGGAGAATTAATCAAATGAATCACGGAGTAGAGTAGAAAATCCGCTGGCAATAAATAACCTCACACAAAGACAGCATGCGAAAAATACTGAAAGAGCGAATAAGTCGTAATTAAACATAATAATTTGTAATGAAGAAAGAACTTCACATACAAAGACAACAATTAATATAAACTGTAAGGCTAAAAACATTTTGTCACTTTGACATGATGCACTCCGGAGGTAAAAATCCTTCAATGACAAGGAGGCACTAACAGCAGCAGCTAAACAATACAGCTCTTTGTAAAATTGTTAAACTCAGTGGTAAAAAATTAATAAAAATAAAAATGAATGAATCACAAACCTTTAAATTGGTCCCATCAAACGGAAGAGAACCACTCGACAAAGTGTAGAGTATTACACCCAGACTCCAAACATCCACCTCTGGACCAGTATACTTCTTACCTGAAATTGGAAAAAGGAGCCACATCATAAAGAATGTGACCAAAGAGGAGAGTAGACTAAGACAGACAAAAGACAGACAGACACACACACACACACACAACCAAACATAGAGATGAACCAAACAGCAGGCTAAAAGAGACAAACTGACAAGCACACATACACACACACACACACACACAAAGGAACCAACCTTGGAAGAGCTCCGGTGCTGCATATGGAGGACTTCCACAAAACGTATCCAATTTGCTTCCAAAACTAAACTCGTTACTAAATCCAAAGTCGGCAATCTTAATGTTCATATCCTGATCAAGGAGAAGGTTCTCGGCCTAAAAATGCGAAATAATTTACACAACAACAGATCAGTCAAACAGAAAATTAAAATACATTAAATGGATAAAACCGAAAATAAACAACACAGAATATTAGCACATGATACTGCATCAGACATTTACTATACAACACTAACAGTCACTGAATTATATTTTAAGAAACAAATGTATGTAAACTTAGACAGCAATAACAGCACAGTCATCGATACAACATAACAGCTAAAACCAATAAGCCAAAACACATCTAAATTTAAGTAGGACACGAAATAAATGGGTTCAAAAAGGATAATTCTCAAATAAAATGATCCGCACAAAGTCACAGAAATGTGGCATTCAACAGACTAGATTTTTTTCTTGATGACGTCACATCAAAATGGCAGAGTTAAGGATGGTCAGGTTTGTTACAATTGTCCTGTATTAAAATAAAACCACACATTTCACAACACACAGTGCTAATCACATCAAATCTCATGCTACCAACATCCTCTGATAAGAACACCTATAATAGTTACAGACTTAGAGGCAAGCAAATGCTGAAGCAGAGCTGAATCTGTCATTTCAAAATCAGCCAAACTTGGACCAGTGACCATCTCATCACATCAGAAAGAGCCTAAACAGACCAATACAACTGTGGCTTCATTTCGACAGATACTTCCTCTCTTGAATGGTGTACATCTTCTTCACATTCAGTTGCAAGAGACAATCTGAAATCATTCTTACCTTGAGGTCTCTGTGTATGATGTTCTTTTGGTGACAGTAATGAATGGCAGAGATGATCTAAACAATAAAAGCACTAATCAAACACAAGGGCAGTGAAAAATCAAACATAGACTAAACGATGAAATATCACAATCAGTCATGGAAGTAAACAATGATAATCAACAAACAATCGTGGACTAAACAATTAAAATCAACAAATAATCATGGACTAAACAATGAATGAAAATGAACAATCAATCGCGGTTCTTTAGCTCGAGACGTGTTGTGGCTTAGACAAGTTTTCTAACATTAGTTGGATCCATAAAAGGCAGACTGTGGATACATATCTCCCTATTACCAGTAGCACAGTTTGCTGTCACAGCTTAATCCACACGGCGTCATCTTCCAATGCAACACCTCTAGATAGAGATCCGTTGGTTGCACTCCACCTACGTGCACTAGTCCATCACTGGTTCAAGATATCTGCACATTACTTAATTCACAGATGTAGTTTGAGTTCTTAATAACAGTTAACATGAGTTATGCTTGAGCGTGCTGTGCGATGCCTGCAAGGCATGATATTAAACATCTAGATAACTAACTAGCTAACCGTTAACAATCAATCTTCAACAAACAATTGTTTATTCTGTACAAGGAAACACCCAAAAATTATGTTAAGAAAAATCAAAAAGTCCTCACACATTTTGGAAACATGCAGTTATAAATAAATATTCAACAATTGAAAGAATCAACAGCTTTATTATGTAAGAAATAAAATACGAAATCAGTGACCGACCTGTCGAAACTTTGCCCTTGCATCGCGTTCTTTCATTCGGCCATTCGTAGCTAGGTAGTCGAAAATCTCACCTGAATTTAATAGCAAAACTGCGAATTATATCCACATATAGATAATATAACATTCCCAATATTATTATTATTTTTATTAATAAATTTTTAACACGCACCAGGTCACACCTAAATGTGAATCTGATGCGCGGATAGTCAGTCGCCAGGTGAAGATGCAATCAGATTTCCAAATCCTTGAAAGCCAAAGAGAAATAGTGAGTTTTGAGTCGCTTTTTGAAGGATGGAAGTGAATTTGAGCTACGAAGAGAGAGTGGCAGTCGATTCCATTCCCTAGGAGCAGAGACATGAAATGGACGAGAGCCCATAACTGTTCTGCATCGTGGTTCAACTAAAAGACCTGTACTTGATGATCGTAAGCAACGAGGAGGAATGCAAGGAGTTAGTACAGCATGAATATGGGTAGGTGTACTGGTGATGATGGCTTTGTAGGTCAAACAAGCTAACTTAAATTTGATTCTGAATTCAACAGGGAGCCAATGCAGCTGGTGGAGCAGGGCAGAGGAGCATGTTCGTAGTGGGACACATAGCACTACTTGAGCTATCGTATTTTGGATACGTTGAAGCCTTTTGAGTTCAAGGTCTGAGAGACCAACAAAAAGTGAATTAGCATAATCGAGGCGAGAGGAGACAAGCGAGCAGGCTATGGTCTCAGACATATTTTGGGTTAGAGCCCACCTTATGTGACATATTGCCCTGATGTGGTAGAAACAAGATTTACAAAGGCTTGTTATGTGAGGTCAAAATGTGAGCTTGCTGTCGAGGGTAACCCTAATGACACAATAATAACATGAACAAAGAAATAAATATTACGTCACCAACGGCTGAAAGTTTAATATATTAAAACACTGTGATTGCTGAAGTACCCAAGCGCAGCAACAAAAACTTATAAGGACAGCGGTAACTATATCAGAAATTCGATAGATAGATTAGAAACAGCTTAAACAACCAATCCACAGGATTTACGGGAATCAAGTACGCATTGAGGTGTCTACATCATATCAATCTTGTCTACTTAGTATATTGTGTGTAGAGCACTTAAACCACTGTAATAGACCATCAGAATTACAGAGGAGGTCATTCAACTGTGGATTTAAACATATTATTTTGAGCCAAACATAAGTGCCTTTAAAATGCACTGCAAGCTCAGAACCAAAAAAATGACACATTAGCATTGGTCAGCAACATGGCTTGGACCAAGATGAAATAACATTAATAATAACGACAATTTATATGGCGTCGTAACATGGATACCGCTAAAAGCAAGATAAGCCTTAGAAAAAATTTTTAAATGCCTGATATCTTCTGGTGTGTCCAGCACAAATTTTTTTTTAGACACAGTGTTTGCAATCATCAAATTTATTAAACCATCATGCTGAATTATTACTTATGTTTATAATGATCTTCAGCGGACCAATCGAGTCGATGTTGCAACCAAGCAAAGCTAAGCCAACAGCCTTATTCACGAATGTGAAATCAAGAAGCTTGGCTAAATTGGGCAAATTTACTGATGGTTACCTAGATGCAAGAAAGAAACAGAAATTACATGCTGAAGAAAATAGATTGACAATTTGTAGACACAACCGACATTTTCTTGGCTTAACCCTTCAATGACCAGCTGCATATGTTTTCCCATACATTTTAGTACGCACTAGTTGTTAAAGGGTTAAGGAACCAACGATACTTTGACAGAAAGCAGTACATTTCAATCTAACCTCCACTGGCGTATTCCATCACAAGGTACATAACCTTGTCACTTTCCATTACTTCAAAAAGCTTAACTACAAAATATAACAACATCCAAACTAGTTACACAGCTCCTTCAGTGTACAGCTAAGCAATTGACTTCTTCAGTAATTTTGATGACAAAAAAGAGCAGAAGTACAACGTAAACACATTTCGTATCGTATCTTTAGATTTATATAGCACCTCTCACAAAATAACTATTCAGCATGGAAACCCTGGGAGGAAAGAAACACCCTTAAAGAATGAGAAGTTGATGGAGAGAAGCCAGTCATTAGTTCAGCCCTCGGTGATGGAGGAAAGACATTCTAGGTACATTTAAGCTCAACCCACAGGTCCTATTTAATAAAATACAACTAAAATTTGGTAATGTGCCCCATTACAATGTACGAGATGCAAGTTGAAGCTGGACAAGAGGAAATACCGACTCTGAGTTGAAGAGGTGAATCTTCACAGAGCAAAGACAGTCACAAGCCTGAATAAGTAAGTACTTTTAAAATAAAGTAAATATATACTTTAAAAAATAACTCCCAATAAATATTTTCCAGGATTATCCTAGGATAAACTTATTGATAGTAGGTTCTGCATAATTACTTCCCAGGATGAGTCAACTTATTGTTAGTGAGCTCTAAATAAGTACAACCTAGGATGATTCGAGGGTTAAACTACTGTTGACTTATAAGTCCTTAGTCTACAATAGCAAACTGGACCTGAGATCAAAATAACAGATCTATAGAACAGAATAAAACAGCCCACAACATAACTAAGCTGAACAGCCCTGTAACAGACCATCCGAGGGAGAGAAACACAGATGAAATCATAGCTAATTCGCTTCAATCAATTGAGAACTTAACTCTACCTATGTTTGGATGGTCTAAGGCCTTCATTATCCGAACCTCCCTGAACAGCTGCAAACAGACGACAGGCAAAGTAGGTCACAACAACGATGGATGACGGCAAGTAAACCAATATTACAAGGATCACTTTACAGTCAAAACATGGCAAACAATGAAGATGACAGATGTGAGTTCTTGATATCATATTCACACCCCTCTCAGTCTCATCCACACAGACGGCTCCCCTCAGCCAAAGGGTTTCATCCAATGCAGACCAGGTGCATATGCACACAGAGTATGTACCCGATTCCCTTTACTAGCCGACACAAAGTCAAGAGATCACACGAGGGAAGTAATGTGGTCACAGTGACAGCAAATTCATGTCCACTGGTTTCATTTTATGCATATATATATATATATATATATATATATATATATATATATATATATATATATATATATATGTGTGTGTGTGTGTGTGTGTGTAGGCATGTATGTGTATATATAAGCATGTATATAGTGTATATGTATATATGTGTGTGTGTTTGTTTGTATATATCGGTGTGTAAAGTGCTTTTGAAGAACCTCACAAGGATGCATAATCTGGCAATCAAACAGATCCTACTATTACAGACTCGTAGATTCGTGTCAATTGTGGAAATTAGATGCAAAAAGTGGACTTCAAAGTAGAACTTCAGCTCTACAGATGACATCAAGCCAAGCGTGAAGTCAATCAATGAATAACCACACAATACACAAAACTAACCAATGCCCAATTAACAAATACAGAAATAACAGATACACAAAACTAACAGAAAAACAGATAACAGATAAATAAATGAAACACAAATAATAGATAAGCAAGCAACAGATGCATAAAAAGAACAGATGCATAAAAAAACAGATGCATAAAAAGAACAGATGCATAAAAAGAACAGATGCATAAAAAGAACAGATGCATAAAAAAACATACATAAAAAGAACAGATGCATAAAAAGAACAGATGCATAAAAAAACAGATACATAAAAAGAACAGATGCATAAAAAGAACAGATGCATAAAAAAACAGATACATAAAAAGAACAGATGCATAAAAAGAACAGATGCATAAAAAAACAGATACATAAAAAGAACAGATGCATAAAAAGAACAGATGCATAAAAAAACAGATACATAAAAAGAACAGATGCATAAAAAGAACAGATGCATAAAAAGAACAGATACATAAAATAAACAGATACATAAAAAGAACAGATGCATAAAAAGAACAGATGCATAAAAAAACAGATGCATAAAAAGAACAGATGCATAAAAAGAACAGATGCATAAAAAGAACAGATGCATAAAAAACAGATACATAAAAAGAACAGATGCATAAAAAGAACAGATGCATAAAAAGAACAGATGCATAAAAAGAACAGATGCATAAAAAGAACAGATGCATAATAAAACAGATACATAAAAAGAACAGATGCATAAAAAGAACAGATGCATAAAAAAACAGATACATAAAAAGAACAGATACATAAAAAGAACAGATAAACCAATAATGAAGACACTAATCTGGAAACAGAAATAACAGACTCACAGATATGTAATTAGAAAAACCAGAGGATATTACATGAAAATAATTACAAATATGTCAATGCAGAAACTGACAGACTTTGAATTCTGATTTGTACAAGTACACTTTCATAAAATAACTTAAACAGCGATATTCAACCAAAATCAGTGATGATGTCATTGATCCTTGTCAACAAATCCTAGCCAACAAACCTTTTGCATTCCAGACGTACTCAACTGAGTCTTGTCAATGATTTTAATCGCAACCTACAAAACAAATGACACAGGAAATACAAAAAACGTGTAGCCTAGTTACAGTACCGGTAACTATAAAGTAAACTAATTGTAATCAAAAATTTAGAAAAGCACCCCTCAATGATTCAGTGATGTTAATCATGTGCTTACTTACATTTATTTACAATAGCCTACTATAGTGAGCCCAGATAACACTGGTTAAAAACTTACAAGGATTTTGCTGCACAGTTTAACTGGCTTAAAATAGAGCAGGCATGCCACTTCATGTCGTATACAAATGTTCAAAGGGAAGCTTATGAAAGAAAACATTGTGATATATCTAGAAATCTTTCCAAACACTTTCATAATGAGCAGTGATGAGGAGGAGTTCTCTGCAAAAACGCAGGTTCATTTGGCTTTATGCCACCCGGGGATGAGATGAATGAGGTGGTTTCCCGTTGCCTTCATCATGGATAATTCTGGATGAGCAACTTGTTCAATATCGCTACCCAGTGACTTGAGGTGGGTTTGAGCATCATGAGCAGTAATAATGGAAAAATGAATCATGGTGTCCATATCTGTAGCATCAACATTTCAGGCTTTTATTACTTTCAACCAACCTTGCTAAAGCATGTGTTAATTATCTTCTACATTTATTTTCTGACAATAAATTAAAATTTAAGACTTGAGTTTTCCAACATTCCATTCTCAGATGGCCAAATATAACAGGTGTCTCCACCACCCATGCTCAGCCTATGCCAACCATCAATAAGTGACCATGCTACGTAATCTCATTTCCTACCAAGCAATCTACATCAACGAATGCTTTGATATTTTAGGCCAATCATCAACCTCCTCTGGCTGAACAATTATTTCCTGCAAGTGTCAATAAGGCATCAATTTAAATAGTCATCCCCTCTGGTCTCTCTCCCACCCATGGTCGTCATCGCGAAGAGCACTAGAATTACTTAAGGTGCTTGGATATTGAAATAGAAATTCTTGAAATTTGATACCGCCCTTCTTCCAACATCGTTTGCTCAGAAGTGCACATGCCTCGATGGCGCAATTGCAGTTGTACTGCAGAGCAATTGTGCGCGAGGGACTTGCTCAAGGTCCCTACAAAATGAGTGACGCCTCGGACGAGGGTCGAACCCACTCACTGAGTGTTACAGGCCGACCGCTGTAATCAATCAGCCACCGTTCCACACAATATATATGTCATGAGATGAGGTTAAGACAGGTAATGGACAAAAAAGATACATTGACCAATGGACATGTCTGCGTAAGAAGGACTATGCGCCCAAGTACCACACTCTTAGTGACCTCACAAACTTCTATCTCAATTTACTTTCAACTTATAGAAAAATAAAATGCGAATCACCTGTTCAGTCATCTCTAATCCCCACAACCCCTACCCTTCTCTCCAATAAGCCTACCGACTGAAACACTACTCAACATTCATCATCATAAACAGCTCCAAGAGTAAAGAAAAAGTGACTCTCAATTTTCTGTGTTAAACACAATGTAGTTCAACTGGTTTCTGGTCTTTCTTATGCACCAGACTTCAACCTGACTTTCACAGTGGATCACCATATTTGCTGGCAATTGCACTTGCAGCCACTATCGACTGATGCCCTGTGACAACAGCACCGTAGTTTTGCTAATTGATATGTATTTTATTCCATCATGTGACTCTCAACATCATTTAGACCAGCACACAGAACGCCTCCGAGTAAAAATCTTGAAATGCTTGAATACAATACATTACATGATTAAATTTAGAGAGCAATTTGGTAACAAATATTGATGCACTTTAAACATCAAACCGACCTGTCTTCCTGTGGGCATATGTTTGGCCAGTTTGACTTTTGCAAAATTTCCCTTTCCAATTGTCCGGATGAGACGGTAGTTTCCAACGTTCAGAATTTCGCTTGGAAGTTGACTCCGTGATGATCGAAACCGCGGTGGAAGAACGACTCCATTGTTGACATGAGGTGAAAACTGAAACACAGCAACATCATCAGAAAAAAATTTCAACATCAACGTAAGATAAACATATCAACTTAAACATCAACATAATCTGGAAACACAATCTGGATTAATGCCTGTTAATATTGCTAATAAATTCTCAATAGGCCACGATGGCCTTAACATCATATTTTTTTATACATTAGTTCATCAAAAGCTGAATTTGCTTGATATTTCTCATATTTTCAGACTCACACTGCAGGGCTTTGTGTTTCTGTATGGCTTTTGGAAGCTATCACCAAATCCCAAATGTCATTTTTAAAAGCAATAGGTGATGAACTGGTTCCTGTTTGGTAAGTATCAATCCCAGACTTACATATAATATGCTGTCTGTAACTTGAAGAGTTCTATGACCAACCAGTCAGCTACTGATACATGCCTGTCTAGAGCAGGCTTGGAAGACAGGCTTGGTGAAGGATATAGAGACACGGCATCTTATATCATAGAAAGGGAGTGTCGGTCAATACACAAAACTAAGAGCTCTCTTGTGGACGTCGTTCAGCTGTTGTAAATCGTTATCTTCAATGCATTATGAACCATAAGCATGGCGTCGACTATTAACTCTGGATGGGACGCTCTTGGCTGGGCTCTGCATTTGTCAGTGGTGATATTTCAAGTTGTTTGAGCATTACCTCCAGTCCTCATCATTGACAAACCTTCTGCTCCTAACAAACTCTAAAATCATTTCCTTGTTCGAGGCATGCCTCTGAGAGGTATCTAGACTACGCTGCACATACACCTGTACATTCATTTCCATATACCGTGTGCACCAGAGTATTGATTCTCTCCATAATAAACTGATGAGAATAATAATAATAATAATTTTTTTCAATTTCAAACTTACAATTGGTAGAATGATTACAAGTACATATGGATGACGACATCTAACAATGCCGGCACCCAGCAAATTAAGGACTAAATACAGAAGCATACTCTTATACATTGCTGGATGTGCAGCACTCTCTTTCATACCCGTAACCTTATGGAGATACAGGAAGCGAACCATGTTCTCTGTTGCCAGTGTACTATCTATTACTCTATGCTCTCTCCCTTCCATAAATGTATCAGTCGTTTCCAAACCACGTGCCATGCCATATCAACATAGTACACAATGGTTTGAAAGTGCTCATAGAGTTTGACACAGTTTATCAAACTTGTTTTATTGAAACATTATTGCATCTCATGATAATATCTTATTAGGGCCCATCCATATATTACATATGCAAAAAAATCAAATTTTTGGACCCCCTCCCTCTGTTTCACTGCGTAGAATTCGTGGAGCACCTCTCCCATGCATACGTACATCGACCCCCCCCTCCATTGCAAAGGTTATATAGCTAAAGACATCTATAAGACATTGATTATACCATGGGCTATTTATTTTTGTTAAGCATCATATTTAACAGCTCAAATTTTTTAACTGTTATGAAGAAATAAAACACTAACAACACCTGCATTTTGAAAAGTTTTTAACGATATATAAAATTAATTAAGTAAGAATATAGTCTGTGATTGGGTTTACAGTTCTGATTTTAATATTTCATATTTTGGATGTCATAATCAGATAGCTATATTTGCGTACGTACATATTATCTGCACCTCTCTCCCTCCACCGTACGCATCCGTACGCAATATTCGAAACCCTTCCCCCTCGTGGATGGCCCTTTACAGAAAGGTTCTTTTCGCAACAAGATATTGCCAGCGTAATATTTGCCAACTCTGCAAATTTATTATGTGCATTACACATAGCTGAAAGCAATCAAATTATATCAACCCTGCATTTATTACATCCTTGTGCATTTGTCAACTGTGAAATCAACAGACTGCTTTTCAGACTAACATTTATTTATTGGTATGACTGTTATGCACTGGCATTATAGAAATCATGAAACATGTCTCAAAGTACAAGAAAAATCAAGGAAACTGGAAAATTTCTAAATTTGTCTGCACTACAGGAGCAAAAAACAAAACGACTACAATTTTCATATGAAAAACTAATCCAGTATGACACAAAGTTTGTCTTCTGATCAACAGCCTCAAGAAAAATGTTTCAAGGTTAGGTTAATGGGTCCTGCTTACATTACAACTCACCTTACGTGCCGAATCAGCGCCAGTAGAGTACTGGACCACTCCTGTCGGTTTGTAAGCTGACATTTTCCAAAGGTTATCAGAAGACAATCTGCAACAATATTCATAAACTTAAACATAAATAATACACCAGTTAAACAACTTGTTGTGAGAATATATACAGCACATTATAAGCATCAGTAACATGCTGACCGACAAGGTGAAATTACAAGGGCCAAAACAGACATCCACTTTAAGTCATAAGGGAATATGACATCAGTAATAATGGAATTTCTTAATTTGTCGCTCGTTTACCACATCCTCCGAAACTGAATATTCAATAGTAGAGATGTGAGTTTCCTTTTTGCACAAGTATGCTTCATATATGATAAGGAAGGACAAATATGTGAGCATAGACATGAAAAAAATGCTTGTGAGTGCAATGATCTTCCCTATAGTACTATATGGCTGTGAGACATGGACAGTGACAAAGAATATAGAGAAAAAGAACAATGCATGCAAAATGTGGATATGGAGGTAGATGCAGAGAATATCATGGACAGAGAAAAAGACAAATGAAGGGGTGTGCAAGGAGAATGGAGTTGAGAATGATGAGACGTTATGACAAACAGCATTGAGAAAGAAGCTGGGGTTCTTTAGACATGTCATGCGATCATGGAGAAGGAAATGATGCTGGCTTGTGGGGAAGGAAGGAATAAAAGAGGATGCCCAAGGAAAAAAATGGATGGACGAGATACACAAAAAACCGGAATGAACCTGGCAGAACTAAGGGATGCGACTTCGGAAAGAAAGACATGGAGAAGGTTGATCATGACAGTCGCTAGAGTTTGAAGAACTGATAGCACAAGGTGACAAGGTGATGCTTCATAAGTTATTATTCTTAAAAATTTAAATGTTAACTATCAGAGACGGGTCGTGGACAAACCCCCTCTGACAAAACCCCCTGAAAACCCCCCTAAGTAGGACAAAAAAACCCTAAGAATACATTTTTTTACTTTTTTATTTTTATTATTTAGAAACGTGTGTATACTTTAAGGTCTGAAGTAAAGCATGTGTCATATGTGTCACAATTCAAAGTCTGACGCAGTCACTCAGGTATCGTCATTCAATAGTTAAATAGCAAACAGTTAATTAGTTCCTTGGTCTTTTTGTTGTTAATGTATGATAGGACTACGTACACTGAAGGCACCACTGTGCGTAATGCGTAATGCGGCTATCTGTGACACGGCTTTTTCAGTCGCGTCAGATGAGTCTATGCAGAGCATATGTGTTATCTGTGACACGATTTCTTATATAAGTTAGACCAGAGGCGTCAATTCCCCTCTAACTGATGGAGGCAAACACCCTTCATGGTTCCAAGTGTCAGATAGTCAAGATATCCCCCTATAGCTCCAAAAAATACCCTCTGCCTCTATCTGGACGCCTCTGAGTTAGATCAATAGTCGTACTGAATGTCAATTGTAATGTTGTGCAAACTTTGTTAGTAGTGTCAGTTATTATGGTATGGCTTCTAATTGCAGAAGCTAGTTAGGGCAAGAGGGGGGTTTGTCTGGGGGTGTTTATGTCCTGCCTAAAACAGAGGGGTTTCTGTCAGAGGGTTTATATCAGAGGGGTATTGTGAGAGAACTAGAACACTAAATTCAGAATCATACTCTTATACACTGCTGGGTGTGCAACACTCTCCTGCATACGCACAACCAGAAGACACAAAAGGTTAATCATTTTTGTGATTGAAATGAGAAATCATTGCTAGCAAGATAAACGAATTCAATTGCATTGCTTGCAGAGCAATTTCATCCACCTGTTAAACAGCTCTTTAAGGACTGTGGCTTGTAAAATTGTAATTCTGACGGAAATATATTTTTTAATGACTGGTAAACAACTCGAAATCCTCGTTTGTGCTTCGTCCATAACAAAGTCTACATCAGGTAGGACCTGCCGGCGATTTTGCTGGCATAAATAATCTTGTGATGAAGTCGTGGGTAAAGTTCATAATCGTTTGCTATCGTAACACATTTTTAATAAACACAATTGCTAATTTAGGTCAGCCAGGTGCCAAACAGCGACAGACTAGCGCTATATAAACACAGCTTAAAGTCCACCAAAGACTTAATTAACTCGTCATGTTAGAATTAGCAAAACAACAAACGACAACCAAATCAACCACAATAACTTTGGTTCGTGCAAACAAACCTCGTATTTTCGTTACTTATACATTTTACACCAAAAAGTCAACAACTTACAAAGTTAAAAGCACAAACTCGTCGAACCATCGCACTTGTACCACGGAAGCTTAATTATATGTAGGGATTACTCTTTAGTCTCATTATTATAGCGTCATCTGGTCAGTGATGGAAAACTATTCAACAGGTGTTTTGGACCTGTCACACAAAATTATGAGATTAAAATGATTTTACGCGGTTAGAACCACTGAAAACAAACCTGGAACTCTAAATAAGCCAATTATCACGTTTTCCCTAAAAGCTTTAGAAGTGTCTACTGTTAAAGACAGAACTTTCATACAAGCCATTCCACGGACTTAGGCCTATAGCCTAATTCCTGCACCAAAAAATGTCTGCGCTACTAGCCTCTGATCAATGTTTATTTCAACTTCTCATATATCTGATTTGAGTTTTGCATTGTTAGTGGTTATTTAAACTCTTCCGCTGTAGTATTTCTTTGCAGTGGGAACCTATAGCCCTAGATGAGACAAAACCCTATCATCCCATTCCCATACTCCGACGAGTCAGACCAGTAGGTCTAGTCAATTTCAGCCGGAACGAACCGCTTTCCGGCACTCCAGCAAGTAAATTAGGTGGAACGCCGTTCTGAGCAGTTCCACCACGTTTTTACTTTTTGCTCCGAAGTTTTGACTATAAGCCTACATACGAAAGATGACCATGTTAAAGTAACCATGAGCAATTATATATGGTGTAGGCCTATTGAACTATTCAGTGGCACCCACACCTCATGTCTCGCCGAAGCACGCGCACCCGCACTTTCTACAACTTATGGGCTCGATTCGAGGGGTCACACATGGTTTCACTACTGGCGCAATTACATGGGCATTTCATGGTTTGCTAGTCAGCTGATATCAAATATGGCTGAGAGACACCCAGTTGTCATTCCAGATGCGCTTTTACTCATTCACATTGACGTAGCCCTAAGCAAAAAAGTAATTAGGCCTACGTGTATTTTAAACCGTTAGACCTAGCTTCTGCGCTCAAGTGCACAATAATCGATAGCATAATTTAGTCATTGTTATCAAATGGGTGTAGTAGGCATACGTACGTGCTTTTGATCGGAATTAAAATTAAAGGCCCTATTGGCGACTTAACCAATCACTAGTAACCTACATCAAATCTCAAAGGTAGAGAAGCGCTCTGCAGCCATGCCTGGAAAGTATTATGTTCATTGCGCCGAACAAGATATCGCCACATTATTCAGGCGGCGGCCTAAAATTTAAACAGCAGCCGATGCCACGAATGGTTGATTTGTAGACTGGTCTCATGTCATTACTTGTTTTATTATCAAGGAAGGCCTTTCCAGACGATTCACTTCAAACCGGTGTTAATGTAAGAAAGCTTTAATATTAAGATAAAATTATATGTACAACCGAAATATAGTTGATTATATGCGTTGACGAAATCGACAGCATCCGTTGACCACATCTGTAGTTCTACACCGGCTCAAGAAAAGGCTCCATAATGCACAGTCAAACTGATAAACAGTACATACGCGTGCCTGAGATCCTTAGCGTCATTAAGTTGCTCCACTGGTTGCACTCTGCCAATGCCAGTCCCAAGCCTGGATAAAGGAGGAGGGCGGCGCTAATGGTCTTTGTTACCACACAGTGTCGTTAAACTGCAACTACCATTACAGGAGTTATGAGAGAAATGATATTCGATAGTTCAGTCAGTGCAGTGAGAAGCTCTTTCGACAATGACTATGGTCATTCAAGGCCGTTGATTCTTTCGTAGACTGTTCCCAGCTGATCGTTTCATTCAATAAAGAAGATCTGTTAATCAACGTGTTGACTTCGTCTACAGTTCAGTGCCTTTCGATCTCATAGCAGTCTAGAAAACCTGGTCTTATATCCAGCGGACGATCAAGACAACGGGGAAACCTCGGCCTCCTGAGGGCATACAGAATTATAGGCCTAAAGGAGGAAGCAGATTTTCCCAGAGCGTTGATCGAATCCTGCAACTGTCTGGCCATCGCTCGGTGCCGACCTGATATGGGTTCACCACAATATGAGATACTTTTTGTACAGCAAATGTTTCAATCAACTATACTGTGACATGTGTTGTTTACATGTACCTAGCCATTTGTATCAACTTATTGAACCTTACAAAGGCTCTGACTTCTCTGATTACTCAAGATGTAAGCATTATTGTCCTTGAAATTGACCTAAGAAGAATTACAAGTACCATCTCTATACAGGGGCAATAATATATTATAGTCTGTGCCTGACTGCAACGTGACTTCAGGCGTTTTTACAAGGCCTACAACTCAACAGCTCAGAATTATGTCCTGGAAATTGACCTCAGTCAGAACCTTAATAAAATGACAGAAGCTTATAGAGGAAACAAAATTATATTTTGTGCATGGTTAAAATACCGCTGAATTGTAATCTCTAGAATTTCTATATCGCTGGAAGAGGCTATAGGCCTATAGGTCGCGGGAACCAGCTTATATATAGGCATGTATTGTCTTGTATTGTGCTGTTATTTCTTGGAAATCTAGCGACCGCCATGACCAATCTTCTCCAATATTTTCTGTCCGAAGTTGCATCTCTTAATTCCTCCAGGCTCATTTCGTGTATACACAGTCAAAATAAAATCTACGTGCAAGTAAGATCAATTTGAGACGTTATAGCGCTGTAGTTTTAGAAACGTTATAATCATCCTTCTCTATAGTAACACAAGCGTGGGACCATTAAATCTGCGTGACCCCACGGCAAATGGCCAGATGCATGCTTGACTAGGCCATCTCAAACTTTATCCCGCAATTACATATTTTGTGTTAGCACGACTTCGACTATCGTGTAGCGTAAAACGCTTAACATAACGAGGGTTAATTAAAGGTGGTTCAGAAGACATTTAGTCTGGTTTGGAACCGTTCCAGGTTATTGATAACTCTTTAGAGGTGTGATAGTGTAGCCTACAATGTCCATTCCGACCGTGGTATCATACAAATCAATCGACTAGTCCACAATTAACTCTTGCACTGAAGAATTTGTGCTCTAATGTTCCTTTCGGTTTATTAAATATTGCTTAAAATGATTGCCTGGCTGCTCTGGCCTCATTGTCCCCATCTGGCTTCATCGTCCCCCACTTGGCCTCATCGTCCCCATCTGGCCTCATCGTAACCATTCTGGCCTTTTTATCCCAACCTCGCCTCATCGTCCCCATATGGCTTCATCGTCTCCACCTGGCCTCATCGTCCCCATCTGGCCTCACTGTCCCCATCTGTCCACATTCTGGCCTCATCGCCGTCATCGGCCTCCGTAGCCAATAATATCAACTTGGCTACCCTAGGCCTAATGTCATGCTTTGCAAGAGTTATCAGACTGGGTTGCTACCGCTGCCGATAAATAGGCGGATCTTGAGAGCTGGTTTGAGGCAGGCTCTACTATTTACATGTACTTTAAGCAGATCAACCTTGCAGGAGAGCTGTCATTCTGCTTGTGATCGCAACATTCGCCGGTTGTAAGCCTAGGCCTACTGTACTGCTGTGTAGTAACTGTCGATAATAACAGAAGACATGACGATTGGCTTCTTCCTCGTTGTTTGGCCTTTGCTGGCCTTCGTCGGTCTATTATTTTCTACTTTCCTTCTCTTCACAGTCTACGTTTACGTCGTTCATCGTCGCTACGAACACCTTCCAGGGCCACCACACTCGAGGCAAGTGTCTATAGTGTAATTCTCTTCATCGTGTGTCTGTTCGGAACGCATGTGAAAGACAGACAAACAGACAGACATAGATTGACAGACAGACAGATGAGGCCAAAACATACATGCTTACAGACACAGACAGACAGAAAGACAGATGAGGCCAAAACATACATGCTTACAGACACAGACAGACAGAAAGACAGATGAGGTCAAAACATACATGATAACAGACACAGACAGACAGAAAGACAGATGAGGCCAAAACATACATGCTTACAGATACAGACAGACAGAAAGACAGATGAGGCCAAAGCATACATGCTTACAGATACAGACAGACAGAAAGACAGACAGATGAGGCCAAAACACACATGCTTACAGACACAGACAGACAGAAAGACAGACAGATGAGGCCAAAACATACATGCTTACAGATACAGACAGACAGAAAGACAGACAGATGAGGCCAAAACATACATGCTTACAGATACAGACAGACAGAAAGGCAGACAGATGAGGCCAAAACATACATGCTTACAGACACAGACAGACAGAAAGACAGATGAGGCCAAAGCATACATGCTTACAGACACAGACAGACAGAAAGACAGATGAGGCCAAAACATACATGATAACAGACACAGACAGACAGACAGACAGATGAGGCCAAAACATACATGCTTACAGATACAGACAGACAGAGAGACAGACAGATGAGGCCAAAACATACATGCTTACAGACACAGACAGACAGAAAGACAGATGAGGCCAAAACATACATGCTTACAGACACAGACAGACAGAAAGACAGATGAGGTCAAAACATACATGATAACAGACACAGACAGACAGAAAGACAGATGAGGCCAAAACATACATGCTTACAGACACAGACAGACAGAAAGACAGATGAGGCCAAAGCATACATGCTTACAGATACAGACAGACAGAAAGACAGACAGATGAGGCCAAAACACACATGCTTACAGACACAGACAGACAGAAAGACAGACAGATGAGGCCAAAACATACATGCTTACAGATACAGACAGACAGAAAGACAGACAGATGAGGCCAAAACATACATGCTTACAGATACAGACAGACAGAAAGGCAGACAGATGAGGCCAAAACATACATGCTTACAGATACAGACAGACAGAAAGGCAGACAGATGAGGCCAAAACATACATGCTTACAGATACAGACAGACAGAAAGGCAGACAGATGAGGCCAAAACATACATGCTTACAGATACAGACAGACAGAAAGACAGAAAGATGAGGCCAAAACATACATGCTTACAGATACAGACAGACAGAAAGACAGGACAGATGAGGCCAAAGCATACATGCTTACAGACACAGACAGACAGAAAGACAGATGAGGCCAAAGCATACATGCTTACAGATACAGACAGACAGAAAGACAGATGAGGCCAAAACATACATGATAACAGACACAGACAGACAGAAAGACAGATGAGGCCAAAACATACATGCTTACAGATACAGACAGACAGAAAGACAGATGAGGCCAAAACATACATGCTTACAGACACAGACAGACAGACCGATGAGGCCAAAACATACATGCTTACAGACACAGACAGGCAGACAGACAGACAGACAGATGAGGCCAAAACATACATGCTTACATACACAGACAGACAGACAGACAGATGAGGCCAAAACATACATGCTTACAGACACAGACAGACAGACAGATGAGGCCAAAACATACATGCTAACAGACACAGACAGACAGACAGAAAGGTAGACAGATGAGGCCAAAACATACATGCTTACAGACACAGAAAGACAGACAGATGAGGCCAAAACATACATGCTTACAGACACAGACAGACAGAAAGACAGATGAGGCCAAAGCATACATGCTTACAGACACAGACAGACAGACAGAAAGGCAGACAGATGAGGCCAAAACATACATGCTTACAGATACAGACAGACAGAAAGGCAGACAGATGAGGCCAAAACATACATGCTTACAGATACAGACAGACAGAAAGACAGACAGATGAGGCCAAAACATACATGCTTACAGATACAGACAGACAGAAAGACAGGACAGATGAGGCCAAAGCATACATGCTTACAGACACAGACAGGCAGACAGACAGATGAGGCCAAAGCATACATGCTTACAGACACAGACAGGCAGACAGACAGACAGGCAGACAGACAGACAGACAGATGAGGCCAAAACATACATGCTTACAGACACAGACAGACAGAAAGACAGATGAGGCCAAAGCATACATGCTTACAGATACAGACAGACAGAAAGACAGACAGATGAGGCCAAAACATACATGCTTACAGACAGACAGAAAGACAGATGAGGCCAAAACATACATGATAACAGACACAGACAGACAGACAGATGAGGCCAAAACATACATGCTTACAGACACAGACAGGCAGACAGACAGACAGACAGACAGATGAGGCCAAAACATACATGCTTACAGACACAGACAGACAGACAGATGAGGCCATAACATACATGCTTACAGACACAGACAGACAGACAGACAGACAGATGAGGCCAAAACATACATGCTTACAGACACAGACAGACAGACAGAAAGGTAGACAGATGAGGCCAAAACATACATGCTTACAGACACAGACAGACAGAAAGACAGATGAGGCCAAAGCATACATGCTTACAGACACAGACAGACAGACAGAAAGGCAGACAGATGAGGCCAAAACATACATGCTTACAGATACAGACAGACAGAAAGACAGACAGATGAGGCCAAAACATACATGCTTACAGATACAGACAGACAGAAAGACAGACAGATGAGGCCAAAACATACATGCTTACAGATACAGACAGACAGAAAGGCAGACAGATGAGGCCAAAACATACATGCTTACAGATACAGACAGACAGAAAGGCAGACAGATGAGGCCAAAACATACATGCTTACAGATACAGACAGACAGAAAGGCAGACAGATGAGGCCAAAACATACATGCTTACAGATACAGACAGACAGAAAGACAGAAAGATGAGGCCAAAACATACATGCTTACAGATACAGACAGACAGAAAGACAGGACAGATGAGGCCAAAGCATACATGCTTACAGACACAGACAGACAGAAAGACAGATGAGGCCAAAGCATACATGCTTACAGATACAGACAGACAGAAAGGCAGACAGATGAGGCCAAAACATACATGCTTACAGATACAGACAGACAGAAAGACAGACAGATGAGGCCAAAACATACATGCTTACAGATACAGACAGACAGAAAGACAGGACAGATGAGGCCAAAGCATACATGCTTACAGACACAGACAGGCAGACAGACAGATGAGGCCAAAGCATACATGCTTACAGACACAGACAGGCAGACAGACAGACAGGCAGACAGACAGACAGACAGATGAGGCCAAAACATACATGCTTACAGACACAGACAGACAGAAAGACAGATGAGGCCAAAACATACATGATAACAGACACAGACAGACAGAAAGACAGATGAGGCCAAAACATACATGCTTACAGACACAGACAGACAGAAAGACAGATGAGGCCAAAGCATACATGCTTACAGATACAGACAGACAGAAAGACAGACAGATGAGGCCAAAACATACATGCTTACAGACAGACAGAAAGACAGATGAGGCCAAAACATACATGATAACAGACACAGACAGACAGACAGATGAGGCCAAAACATACATGCTTACAGACACAGACAGGCAGACAGACAGACAGACAGACAGATGAGGCCAAAACATACATGCTTACAGACACAGACAGACAGACAGATGAGGCCATAACATACATGCTTACAGACACAGACAGACAGACAGACAGACAGATGAGGCCAAAACATACATGCTTACAGACACAGACAGACAGACAGAAAGGTAGACAGATGAGGCCAAAACATACATGCTTACAGACACAGACAGACAGAAAGACAGATGAGGCCAAAGCATACATGCTTACAGACACAGACAGACAGACAGAAAGGCAGACAGATGAGGCCAAAACATACATGCTTACAGATACAGACAGACAGAAAGGCAGACAGATGAGGCCAAAACATACATACTTACAGATACAGACAGACAGAAAGGCAGACAGATGAGGCCAAAACATACATGCTTACAGATACAGACAGACAGAAAGACAGACAGATGAGGCCAAAACATACATGCTTACAGATACAGACAGACAGAAAGACAGGACAGATGAGGCCAAAGCATACATGCTTACAGACACAGACAGACAGAAAGACAGATGAGGCCAAAGCATACATGCTTACAGACACAGACAGGCAGACAGACAGAAAGACAGATGAGGCCAAAACATACATGCTTACAGACACAGACAGACAGACAGAAAGGCAGACGGATGAGGCCAAAACATACATGCTAACAGACACAGACAGACAGACAGATGAGGCCAAAACATACATGCTTACAGATACAGACAGACAGAAAGGCAGACAGATGAGGCCAAAACATACATACTTACAGATACAGACAGACAGAAAGGCAGACAGATGAGGCCAAAACATACATGCTTACAGATACAGACAGACAGAAAGACAGATGAGGCCAAAGCATACATGCTTACAGATACAGACAGACAGAAAGACAGACAGATGAGGCCAAAACATACATGCTTACAGACACAGACAGACAGAAAGACAGATGAGGCCAAAACATACATGCTTACAGACACAGACAGACAGAAAGACAGACAGATGAGGCCAAAACATACATGCTTACAGATACAGACAGACAGAAAGACAGATGAGGCCAAAGCATACATGCTTACAGACACAGACAGACAGACAGAAAGACAGATGAGGCCAAAACATACATGCTTACAGACACAGACAGACAGAAAGACAGACAGATGAGGCCAAAACATACATGCTTACAGACACAGACAGACAGAAAGACAGATGAGGCCAAAGCATACATGCTTACAGACACAGACAGACAGACAGAAAGGCAGACAGATGAGGCCAAAACATACATGCTTACAGACACAGACAGACAGAAAGACAGATGAGGCCAAACACACATGCTTACAGACATAGACAGACAGACAGATGGGGCCAAAGCTTACTTGCATACTAGCTCAGAACAGATAAAACTCGATCGTACAGCAATACTGCATCCATATAACCGTTGAACCATGAACTCAGAAGGTACAACATGTGTGTACATAATTATATATATATATATATATAATATATATGTACATTAATACTTGAATTATGATGGGCGTATACATGCAAAGCAAGTAGGCCCACCAACAAACAAAACACATTCCCACGTACATGTACCGAGGCCAGACAAGAGAGAGGAGGTGGAGAGATTGACAAATTATTTTAACAAAAGTATTCTTAAAAATCCTTTGGATAAGCATAAAAAAGAACCGATTTGGGGGGCACATGGAGGGCACTGAGCACTAAAACTAAAACAGTTTCAAAACTGGGGGCCGATGCCTCTGCCCCCCGCTTGTTACACCTCTGGCACAACATGTACATCAAAGGTCAGCTGCGACAGAGGGAAGTACGAGGAGAAGCAAAGTTTGATAGAGACAGAGACAGAGACAGAGACAGAGACAGAGACAGACACCAAATCTTAGCCGTACGCGTAACTTCAGCTCTTGTTGTGTTTCAGTTTCTACCTAGGTCACATGAAAGACCTACGCAAATACTATGGCAGCGGAGAGTTCCTTGGTCAACTGTTCCACCAATGGTACATGTATTTGTTAGCATGACTTTCTTAAATAGGATCCTATTATTATTAGACCTCTGTGTCCAAGTATCTGCCATTTCGGTGGTAAATACACTGTTTTAAATCAAACATTAACTACTGACGTCCGTTAATTACTCTCACCGGTAGGCGTATGATTAACTGCCATATTTTGCCAAATTTGGTTAATAGCTAAGAATGTCTTGGCGATTTAATAAGAGAAACAATAGATATTACAATCATATCCGATCTTGATAGTTTCTCTATCAGAATATAACAGCCACTTCCCAGATGCGGAGTTACGGACTGACGTGTCTCATTCAGCAATGAACGGAGCTGCATCAAGTAAATCGAGGACTTGTTGGTGGACAATAATTATGACAGACTGCCAGACGACTTAGACGCAGTTATGCTGGCGTGCTGAGCAGTCAGGTTTCAGCCTGCGACGAATGCTGAAGCGTTACACCACAGATTTAAGATGGACGAGACACGTGAGTCTGTGTCTGGGAAGTTTTTCTTCACTGTCACATGATTTCTTCAAGAGAGTTGATTTCAATGCTTGATCAAAACCATGGAACTTTGATGGGGAGGGGATGCGGGGGGGAGGGAAGGGGAGGAGGTGGTATTATGAATGCCATCTGCCTCACTACTTGTGCTCAAATTTTTCAGTCCTCTTCTTTGATTCTTGTGTTGTTCATCTATCTACTTAAAAATACAGATAGCCCAGTATTTCAATTTATTGAAGTATCGCCTATTATTTGTGCCCTGCATATTTATTATTCTCGCTTCATTGTATTTGTTGACTTCTTCATTTATTCAGTGTTCCCTCAAATATTTGCTTCTACTGTATAAACTTATCCACTCGGAGCATGATAGGCTTATATAAGCACCATCACCTTGTTTTGTGGTGTAGGCCTATAGGCCTAATGATGGCTGTAGGCCTACAGGCCTGATGTAGGCATAATAGGCCTACACTGCAAAACAATTATTAAGGCGATGATGACTCAGCACTCAGGACTACAGTCCTGAGTCTTTTCTAATCCTAGACTCCTAAGTCATTCAAAGCTATTATATTTCTAAAGCTGATTTCGTTAATCGAAATAATGTTCAATTAAAAACACAGATGGCCACTCGTAAAATTACTTTCGACTACTGGCACTTACGAAAGAAAGCAAATTGAGAATTTGAAAATGTGTTAAGTGGTTCAATAGTCACGTATAATGCTATTGCACATAAAGGTCGGCAAAGGTAACATAGTAGCATTATTTAGGACAGACGATCAGAGAATAAGACAAACATGTTAATGAAATACTCAATCACCATTTGCACGATATCTTAAATGTCATTTTTATGCAAGACGAGGCATGCCTCGCCAATACATGCTATAGCAGATACGTCGGGCACATATGCTGTGCTATGCTATCCTCTCAAATGACTTCTATAGGCCTACTTGCTTATTTTATAGGCATGAAACCTATGGTCCAGTCGTGAAGTTCTATGTCTTACACAAATGCACTGTAACAGTGGCCAGTACATCAAGCGTTAAGGTATGTGGGTCGCCTTAAGACCTTAAGTCTATTAGTATTCTAACAACGACGACGACAACAGCAACAACTAGGCTTACATCAGTTTTTAAACAATAGCAACTATTGCGCCGGTGAATAAGCTGGTCTCCCTGACGTGGCTTTTGGGGGCGCTGAGAAATTTTCGAGGATTTACATTGCATTACATTACCGTTTTTAAAAACTACAGCTAATCATAACTTCGTCGTCATCATTGTCGTTGTCATCACTATTAACCTCCGTCTTTATCGTCGTCGTATGTGCTCACTAGAGTAGTATTGGTTTGCTTTTCGTAAATGCTTCATTAAAAAACCGATGTTATCACGTGTTACTCAGGAGATCTTGACAAAAAGCAAAGTATTCATAAAAACGCCGAAAGTTTACGCTCAACTCTTTCAACTGTACGGAGCCAGGTGGGTTGATCTGCTCAGACAATTCAGAAATAATGTAAATAAGCGGTGTTTTATCACTAAGTTCTTTAATATATATATATGTATATATATATATATAATTTTTTCCTGCTTCTGTCAATCAGCTGTCGAGTTGCAATACCTTTTTCAAATTTCTTTTAATGTAGCCTATGCTTGAATGACATAATTATTGCAGCGCTGCGCTTCCGACCGCTCGGGAAGCAACGTGTGTTCTTAGGATTTTTTTAAGTTTTAAACGAAATTTTGAACTGTAGTGTGTAATGGATTGCAGAATCGTGTTGTGAAGCTGAATTGATATTGGAAATAATGTAAAGTAAATTGCACTAGTCAAGTTTCGTGCTTATAGTTGCGAACTATGATTAATGAGAGTGTCTATCATAACGTACCCTCTATTAGTGTAGGCCTACTCTTACGGCATTTTTTACACGTTTTCCCTTTAATCAAACGCCTTCTGTTTGTGATGTGTTCGCTTTTATCCAGGTGTCTGGGTAAAGGTCTTGTTACTGAGACGGACCACTACACTTGGCACAAACGACGCGTTGCCTTGAACCCAGCCTTCCACAAAAAGTAAGAACATTAGTAGCCGTTGATTCAGAATATCACTATAATGTTAGGATCTACAGGGTGGGCCATTAAAAAGTAAACCCCTCAGTCTTAATGCCAATATTTCGGCCAATAGTTGGAATTAATAAATGAAATTTTACATGCGCAAAACTAATTCATATTTACATATAATGCCAAAATTTACTGAAATATTTCAAACACAACAAAAGTTATATCACTTTTAATGAGTGCAACCATGAATTTTTTGATTGTCAAAACACATTCAAAGCAGCAATAAGTTACAAAACTATTTTATGAGGTCACATCTCGGGAAATTGTTATAAAAAATCATATTATTTCACATCCTGTGTACAAATGTGTCTATCACAAGTAGCCACACGTAGGCCTATTCTGAGTCTATTTCGCAAGTTTTGGTGACCTAGTTGAGGGTCATTTCATCGGTGATAATTTGCCCAGGGATACGACGAAAAGCGATGAGGTTCAGATCTTCTTTGGCAATTCGTCTAAAGACTGTGAGGCTGATGTCTGCAGAAATTCGCCGAATTTTAGATGATTTCTGATGTTGCTATTCTGTGAGCAAATAAGTTCGTCAACATGCTCGATATTTGCTTAGGTTTAGTGTTGGTTTCGTTAAAACTAAACTAAAACTAAAACTAAAATGGCAATTAACGAAATTAAAACGTTTTTGTTAACGAAATCTAAACTAAAACGAAATCACAGGACCAACGAAAACTAAAACTAAATTTGTGAAGATCAAAACTAAAACGAAACGAAAATAGATGCAACGAAAACTAAAACAATATTTAGCCGGAATAAAACAAATATATCTGCTTGAAAATGTTCCTAACTTAAGCGCCGATTCGTTGTTTGGATGAATTGTACATAATTCTGCAAATGATGTGACGTTATGCCATACATTACCTGTTCTAATAATTATTCATCTATGTTAAGACACACGAGGAGAATGATATGTGTCTCCACCCGGTTACCGTTTACCGCGAATTCGAATCCTATGTTTTTTATTTAGCAAAAATGTATAGTACTTACTTACTGCGAAAAGTTCACTTAATTAGTTCAGAAATGTTGAAATTTCTCTCGTCTTTGGCCTCACGTGTGACGAATGTCAATGGTAGACCATAATAATTATGGTCTACCATTGACATTTTATTAGAATTAAATTAGAATAAAAATATTATTACTTATAAACTATAGTTAGCTTACTTACACTAAAATCAGCTACCTAAACCAAAACTTTAATTGACAAAACTAAAACTAACTATAACTATAATTGAGACATAGAAACTACAACGAAAACTAAAACTATAATTGAGAAACAATCGCGACTAAAACTAAAAATGAAAACTAACAATCATGACTAAAACTAAAACTAAATTTAAAATATTATTAAAACAACACTACTTAGGTTCGGATAGATATCTGCCTTCCGCTACCCTTACGACGTTCCACAGTCCATCCCCTATCATCAACGTGTCCGCCTATTTTTATAAGTCAGCAGCTCCAGTGATTTCAGAGTGAGCATTGATTACAGCTTTGGCTCCAAACTCACGCTCATGATTCATGAAGTGTCTGTACACGTATTTTATTTGTCATGGACACCTTACCCATGTTTATTTAGTTACAGATGCTAACATAAAATGATTAATCGCAAAGCATTTTTATTCACCAATTTAATCGATTGCTTGCTAGATGACGTCAAAGTGACTTCCATGTGCGATTATTTCTAGTTTCTTTTCTCAATAATGATAATTATGAAGTGGGTTTTATTGCAACTACTTGAAATGTGACTTCATAAATTCGTCTTTTATAACTTTTTGCAGCGTTAAATGTTTTTTCACCATCAAAAATTGGTGGTTGCACTCATTAAAAGTGATATAACGTTTGTTCTGTTTTAAATATTTTAGTCAATTTTGGCGGTTAGATGCAAATATGAATTGACTTTCAGCCTGTAAAATTTCATTCAATATTTCCTACTTTTGGCCGAAATATGAGCAAATAATCGTAGGGGTGCACTTTTTTTGGCCCACGCTGACTAAATTTTTTCTTGTTTATTAGATATCTGAGGATGTTTATGAGGCAGTTCAATGGCGTTGGCGACAAGTGGGTGGAGAAATTGACTCCCTTAGCCGAAGGACAGTCGACCTTCAATATGCACAACCACCTATGTCGTGTTACACTGGACGCCATCAGCGAGGCAAGTCATCTTCTTTCGCGAGAAATCATCTTGTATAATTAACATAACTTTATGACTAACATAACATATCATACCTGACTAATTTTATCTGAGCAAGTGTTAATTTTTTAGATAAATACATTGCATTTCAAGAAATTGTAGTTTCATGCAGACGCTCAAGTGGTTACCTTACAATGAGCATATTACTCTGCACTGCGCAGTATACATTTTCTGTCTTAAAACGAGATCGTTTTCATCTGTTCGATAGTCAATCTGTAGGTGCCGCGCATTGTGAGTTCCAAAAAAATGCGCTATATGAGGTGTCATCATACATGCATTGAGTGCAACTTACTTACATACATACAAACAGAAGTATTATCTGAAACGTATCACCATCATGCAATGTATTTTTAGTAAAATCACAATGTACAGTAATCGATGGATGTGTTTTGCTATCGGGATTTTTGTATACTGTAGGTGGCCTTCAACTATGACATGAATGCGATCGAAACGAGTAGCAACGTTTATCTTGACCACATCCTAAACATCTTAAAAGGAATCGCGAGCAGTGGCAGAGATCCTATGGACAACGTTAGCATACATATGTATACTATTAGATAACGATCGAGATTTTTATATTTATTCTTATGCTCACCCATAATTGTCTGTGAGGAAGGTAAAGAGAAACCACTTCACTCATCTCATCCCCTGGTGGCGTAAAACCAATGGACCTACCTTCGGGAAGAGCACTCGATCATCATCATCATCGTCACCATCATGCGGCAATCATCGTTCGTTGGTTGATGCTTGGCCGAATATGATTGTGATAACGAAAGTAGTCACACGAATCAATGTCATTCTCATCTTGATCAATCGTTTCGTTCCTCATAGAACATGTATAGTCGACCTTAATCTGATAATTACCACCACCATAACCACAACCACCGCCGAAACAACCATCCCCATCATCATTGTCATGATGATGATGATCATCATCATCATCATCGTCATCATCATCATTGTCATCATCATCATCAGCAGCAGCTTTGTCGTTGTTGTAATTCATGTTGTATGAACTTGCATCGGCAGTGGCGTCCGAGCAAGAGACAGTTCCGCAAAGATGTCGCTGAATCGGTTGTCTTCTTGCGAAATCTTGGAGCGAAGTTGCTGCATCAGCGAAGAGCAACGATGGCCAGTGGTGAAGCTGTTCCAGAAGATGTGCTCAATTACATCATCAAAGTTAAAGGTAAGCATATCAGACGATCCAAATGGCTACACAGAGCAATCCAAGGGTCGGGTCGTAGAAGTGCAGCTACTTGATAAAAGACGAGATATACATGTATTATATATATATATATATATATAGAGAGAGAGAGAGAGAGAGAGAGAGAGACAAAGAGGCAGAGGAAGATACAGAGACTATGCACGACATGATTATCGCCGGTTCTGGTCATTAACTTGAATATGGCGTGACAATTAGAGCGAAAACTTAGGGCAACATCGGATTTAACACCGAACCGGGCTCAAGCTATCGTATAGAATAATTTCTCATTAATTTGCGAGTGAAATAAACGATATGTCAGTGGATTGACCATAAGCAGAGTTCGACCGTACGTACGGAACGTACGCTATTTTTTCTGCTGAAATGCGTACCGTACGCGTACGCTATTTTTGGCTAAATTAATAAATAGCGTACGCTAATTTTTCTACATTACGTGTCATCTTTATCACTATAATATCAACAGTATTATAAAGAATGAATGTATGAAGTTGCAAAACTGTATCTAAATTCTAATCATCTGGAGAATCTGAGTAATCTGACTCTTCTTGTACTGAGTCTTCTGACGTATCACTGATATCATCATTCGGTTCATTCCATTTCACGTTCTCTTCCACATAATCCACTTCTTCCACTTTGTTCGTTAAACGTGTGTTGGTATGGATATAGGCCATCTTCTCAATGGTCTTCGGATTCAGTCGAGCCCTCCTTTTATTATGGAAGAAACCAAATAAGCTCCAGTTCCTTTCAGCAGCACTCGAAGTTGCGGTTTGGCTTAATACGCGTATAGAAAATGACGAGAGAAAAAAAAGTGACGTCACGAGAAGCAGCTAATATTAAAGGCTGCTCATACGTACGGAATACGAACGTACCGTACGCGTACGCTATTATTTTTAATAAATTACTTACCGTACGCGTACGCTATCTTCTGCCCTAACGTACGGTCGAACTTTGACCATAAGCGTGTGAATTAGCTAGAGATGCAACGCCGAGGCAAGCGGGCCGGACTGGACTCTTATGTAGCGTATACCTAGTAATATCCGGTATTCATTTGCATGAATTTATGGAGAAGGTACGAAGAGTATCTTCACTGACGTATACGTTTAATAATATTATTATTATCCTATATAGCGGTCTCACTGTGTTGCGTTTTGCTACATTAGAATTTGACAATAAAAGATGTTAGTAAAATTAGCAAAAAAGGCCCCACATTGGGAATATATGCTATGAGATTGCAGCCAAACATTAGAGATGGAAATGGATCGGAATTAGCTGAAAAATGGATATTTAAATTTTTTATTGAAGTTGAGTTTGAAGAATAACTGGGAAACGAAGCCTTATAAAGCGAAACATGCATTTGATGAACAAATTTGGCGTCTATTTGACCCCGTTGTGACTTCACATATGTCTTGTGAGTTACATATAGATGGACCTGCGCAGAAAATAGTCAAGTTTAGAAGACCTTTGTGATCCCTTCTTGATTCTGTCTTTCTTGGTTGCTGCGGCAGGTGAAGCGGGCGACGTTTTGACAGACGAAGACATTTTGGATGACTTCATAACATTCTTCGTCGCTGGTCAAGAGACAACGGCCAACGCTCTTTCTTTCCTCTTCAGCGAAATTGTCAGAAGACCAGAAATCGTTCTCAGGTAGGTCGACCAATCGCATCAAGTATACCAGTCGAATCTTTCAGTTTCATCGAAAGATTTCTGGTGAGTTTAGGCCGTCGATTTGAAGCTCTTTCTCTTAGAGTTTGCTTAATCCTTTCTAACATTTGAATCTTCTTGCGCAATATGTCGATCGTAAAAGTTGCAATGCACAATCACCAGAGCGAACCGAGCGTAATGTGGTCGAAAGACACTGTAGACACAAGCCCTAATCAGAGCGAGATAATTTTTTTTATTGATAGTAGAGAGGGAGATATCTTTGAACGGGAGCCAAATTTTATTGAAAAAATAATGTTTAATTTGTTGGGAATAACTAGTCTTAGCGGTTAACAATAGTTATCTCGATTACCAGAACGAATAGCACTCAGTTCAAAACCCATAAACTCAAATTAGGGCGGGATTTGTAATCGACAGTAGTGCTGAATTATCTTGGAACATTAGCCAAATTTTATTGAGAGCATAACTTGTAGTCATTTGGAAATAACTCGACTCAGCGGGGAAAAAAGTTACCTCGAACTTTGTTAAGTCGCTGGTGAGCTTCACTCTACCTAACGGCATCCGCAGACGAATACCTGTTCTACACGCAGCTTCATGGCGACTTCCACCTATGAGGAAAATGTCGGGTGGTAGCCTACTCGCGTGTTGCATAGGATGTCGCCTGTTGTCACTATACAAGCTGAATATGATGCCACTGGCAACGGTTGAGAATCCGATGAAGGCCAAGCCACCATTTACTTTTTTAGTTTTCTGTTGCCCGTATGATTTTGCTCGATGAAGAGATTTCTGCTTAAAATGAGGCTTTAAACCATTGCGCAGTATTTTTATTTCGATTGAACTGCTGGTCTTTATTTTTGTGGCGGCGTAAAAATGTCTTAATGCAATTTCAATTATGCTCACTTTACCGATTTTACCCCTCGTTTTTCTGTGTTTTTTCTAAGCATCTGTGTATAAGCTGGTTCCCACAACTTTGTGCTTGGGCGTTATAGAAATTCTGAGATTACGATCAATTTTATTTTCCCATAGACTGCAAGAAGAAGTGGACGAAGTGTTGCAAGGGCGGAATACCATCACCTTCGACGATCTGAACAAGCTGGAGTATGTTGGACAGGTGTTCAAGGAATCTCTTCGTCTCTATCCACCTGCTCCAGGAACCACTCGTATGAACCTTCAAGAGGTCAACGTCGATGGATTTCGAATTCCGACGCATTCTGTGATAATGGTGGGTCTTTTTTTCTAAATGATTGGTGCCAAAATCAAGATATATAAAAAACTAGTCAAATATAGTAACTGATGGATTGCGTAATGAAGTAACTTGTGTCGAAATACGATGAGAGGAACACAATTAACCGCCTCATTTTCGGCGTCTATATACCCAAATATTGTTCGCTGTTGTAGATCAGTTTCTATACGATGCAACGTCTGTCAAAACATTACGAAGATGCCAGCGAATTCAATCCTGAGAGGTTCAGTGCAGATGCCGAAAGGTTAGACGGTCCATTTCTTGTGCCAATCTTGAATCTAATAGTAATAAAAATATTCGTATATTTTTCAAATTGACAGCAACACAGTATGATTACAGAAATAGTATGAACAAATGATTTTGGCGGCCATGCAGGGCAACCATTCCGTTATACATGAATTAATTTAACCAACTCCGCCGGTACGGGTATCGAACCCGGTTCCTCAGCTCTGCGCTCCAGTGTGTTATCCACCATAGTCTACGGCCCCACGGTCATGGATTTCAATTTTTAGCGACACGACCGGGCGGCGGTCGGTAACAATTGCAATTAAAAACTGTTGCAAGGCTTGGTTTTGTCGCGCTATCGGTTGATGCCTTTGATATTATAGGTCGGCGCGATAGAAGTTACGAATTATTATGCGCCGTGGCATGATTCACGTGACTTAAAGTCAAGCAATTTTAGCGAAATCTAACAAGAGATCGAGTTGTAGGAACTCGGCGGGTGTGATTCAAAACGATACCCAATCCGCTATGACATTAAACGAAACGTATAGGCCTACATTTAGGTTGATCAGAAGATGCTTAGCTGAGCTCAAACAAATGGCCATCTATTCTAGAAAGTTCTAGGTTCGTGCAGAGTCAAAGTTAAAGAGAAGCGAAGAACTGCTTTGTCTTCGCCGTTCTCTGTTCATCGGCGGTCTGCGAATACAGGGAAAGTTTGGACAATGCAAATAATTAAGTAGGTAAATGATTTTCATTTGAACGAGTCTTAACGCTCTTCCTTTACAGTAAGAGTGCGTAGGCCTACGCACAGCTGTATAAGGTAGCACAATGGCAAAATTGATACGTGTACAGTTTTAAAATGTCTTAGTTATAAATAGACCTAGTTTCCTTCGCTGGTTCAAATGATCCCAAAGGAGTGCTCTCCTCGCCTCAATCTACCGCGATCAGGCTTTCCCACTACACCCAGCAACTACGTATAGGCCTACATACGCACCTTAGAAATGGTCTACATAAAATAATTCCTGCATATATCTAATCATGATTGCTACTGTCATTATTTTTAGAAAACTATTTACGTATATGCCATTTTCTATGGGAGCAAGAAGCTGCATCGGGCAACAGTTTGCTTTGGTCAGTAACCTACATGTATACGTAACATAATCATAATCGAGTATTTAAGAAAGCTTGGGCAAATTATTTAATTAGATACAGTTTTCTAAGGCACTGGTCTATTAGAAGTATTCCTATAAGTAGGCTACAGTTTATACGTATACTTGCGTTTAATAGGGACACTTTTTGAAGTATGCTGCATCATGCATGTTATTACGACTGACTGGAAGAGTGCTAGAGAAACAACTGGAATGGAAACAGTGAAGATGAATTAAACGCATGGTTCAGACGGAATGGGACTTTCATGATTCGACGCTGGAATATGACGTAATCCATTGGCAATAAGTGCATATTCATGGTCGCGCAAGTTTTACTGTCACGGCATTTTGTACTTAGAAACTGCGTCTGTTTTTAGATCGAGTCAAAGGTCTTGCTGAGTAAGTTCTTCCAGCGCTTCAATGTTAAATTCAATCCGAACCAATCGCTGAAGATCGCAGGCGAGGCGGCCACCATGCGACCGGAAGGGGGAACGATCATGTCTATCTCCTTGAGATCATGAAACGAGGCTGATGAACGACCGATATAATTATCATAATTATTATATAATATTGACTGACGCATCGGCCTCATCTGCTGTTGTTGCTTTTGTACGAATTCAGAAGCGTCTCTGCAGCAGATTTCGACATTAATTCGATTCTTATCGATTGTATAGTAGGCCTAGAATGTTCTAAAGACAGAGCAGACGTTAGAGCAAACATGTGTAAGTTGTAACTACAAAAACTGTTACAGTTACTATAGACTTCGGAGTTTTCGAGATGTCTCATTATATCTGCTATATCGCCTCTGCGGTATTTTGCTCCTTTGTTTACATCATTTACTTTACAATCAATCAATCAATCGATGAAACTTGATATAGTGCCTCTTCAAGAAATCTACGCAGAGGCGCTCCCAGTCCAACCGTGGATTTAAAAGAAGAGTAGAAAGAAGATTTTCTATGTAAAAGCCGGAGGCCCAGATGTTAGGAGGCCCAGATGTGACTAACATATGGGGTCTGAACCTGACAGCGTAGTGATCACAGGCGTTTTTAAAACGCCTAAAGCCCCATCGTCCCTCTCTGGCCTTATCGTCCCCATCGTCCCCATCTGACCTCATCGTCCCCATCTGACCTCATCGTCCCCATCTGACCTCATCGTCCCCATATGGCCTCATTGCTGTCATCGTCCACCGTAACCAACATTTACCACTTGACTACCCTAGGCCTAATGTCATGCTTAGGGAGTATTATCGGGCTGGGTTGCTACCGCGGTCGATAAATAGGTCGATCTTGAGAACTGGTTTGAGGCAGGCTCTATCATTTAGGCCTAGACCTATATGTACTTTAAATAGGTCAGCCTTGCAGGAGAGCTGTCATTCTGCTTGTGATCGCAACATTCGCCGGTTGTAAGCCTAGGCCTACTGTACTGTTGTGTAGTAACTGTCGATAATAACAGAAGACATGACGATTGGCTTCTTCCTCGTTGTTTGGCCTTTGCTGGCCTTCGTCGGTCTATTATTTTCTACTTTCCTTCTCTTCACAGTCTACGTTTACGTCGTTCATCGTCGCTACGAACACCTTCCAGGGCCACCACACTCGAGGCAAGTGTCTATAGTGTAATTCTCTTCATCGTGTGTCTGTTCGGAACGCATGTGACAGACAGACAAACAGGCGGGCAGATACCGGCAAAGACAGACAGACATGCAAACAGAGACAGAGACTGACAGATACAGACAGACATACATACACTCAGACAGACAGACAGACGGACGGACAGGATGACAGATGGGGCTAAAACATAGTACATACATGCATACAGATAGACAGACATAAACAGACATAGACAGACATAGACAGACATAGACAGACGTAGACAGACGTAGACAGACGTAGACAGACAGTTGCGGTCTGTCAGCTTGACTATGATTAGAAGAATTTTGAATTGAGATTGAGATTGACAGACGGATGGGCTAAAACATACATGCATACATGTATATGCTGAGAAACAAAGATGCCTATGCCCCTATACTATACGTATACATTCCAAGCTTTAAAATATTATGCATATATACATACATGTAACTATGTACATAGGCCTACGTGTACATAAAATAATATTGGATACATGCACACATGCAAGGCAAGTACAAAAAGTCAAGTCTAGAACAAAAATATCCCACTAAGGCCGACGGGATAGAACACACACGAAAGAGAAGGTAGCCAGACTGACAGACACTGATATTGATTAATCAATATCAAAGATCGAAGAATTTTAAAGGATCAGATTCTAAAAGACTCTTTGCAGTTCAGTCTTAGAATCTTTGATAATAACGGTAATAAAATACAAATAATATTACATTAATAATAGTCAAATAATGATAGGCCTAAAAAATTAAAAACCTATCCTAATTACAAAATTAAAAGCATTGAGACCTAGTAAATAATAATAATAATAATATCATTCAATACCTATTGTACCCTGAGGGATTATAGCCTACATAACCCAGGTAAAAATAATTTATATAATGACGATGACGACTACGACGACGACGATGATGATGATAATAATAATAACAATAATAATAATAATAATAATAATAACAATAATAGTAATAATAATAATAATAATAATAATAACAACAATAATAGTAATAATAATAATAACAACAATAATAGTAATAATAATGTAACGGTTCAGAGGTACGCCTACCTGGTGTCGGCCTGCTGTAGTGTCTGCCTGTTGTGTACACCTGCCTACTGTGTTCTTTCTTCTGTGGTATCTACCTGCTGTGTACGCTTATCTACTATCTACTGTAATCCATCTACTATCTACTGTATCATATCTACTGTAGCCTATCTACTATCTACTGTAGATATCTACTATCTACTGTAGTCTATCTACTATCTACTGTATACTATCTACTGTAGATATCTACTATCTACTGTATCCTATCTACTGTGTAGTCTCTACTGTCTACTGTCTCCTATCTACTGTGTATCATCTACTATCTACAGCAAATTAGTATAAAGGGAGAGAGTCGTGTCAGCAGAGAGAGTCGTCATCGGAGAGTCGTCATCGGAGAGTCGTCATCGGAGAGTCGTCGTAGGATCGTGGTCGTCGCCGTCGTCTGGAGAGTCGTCATCGGGGAGTCTTGTAGATTCGGCTTCGGCCTTGCAGTCTCGGCTCCTATGAAGCACGAATAGTCGTCGTGGCTTGCGATAGTCGTCGTGGATATAGTCGTCGCAGATTTGCGATAGTCGCCGTCAGCCATTGACGTAGCATAGTAGTCGCCGTCAGCCATTGACGTAGCGTTGCAATTACTCGTTAGTTATCGACGTAGGGCGTATTGAGGGAGTGAGAAACGGACTGTTTCCGAATCGGCGCTACAGAAGTATTGTTTTCCGTTGTACATTAAAAGAGAATTATCAAACAAGCGTGTCTTATTCCAAGCGTCATCCAGAAAGGAGCTATTTAAACGTTAAATGGTTAGTCTTCAGCAAACCACTGAAGCCTTACTCAGCGGACTGCAACACGAACTACCCCCATATCGGACGGGCTGCAAGTCGTCATCCTGGTCACTGTCGAATAGGCCCCGTTCCGTTACAATAACAACAACAATAATAGTATAGCTAGGGAAGAATGATTCATGATATCAGCAACAAGGGGTGAAAGAGACAACGGATCGTTGGCCTGGATGATGACGGGTGGATGCAAGAACCTTGGCAATGGCAGAAATGACGTTTTAGAACGTTTGAATCTGCCTCAAGGCAGAGAACACGAAGAAGAAGACTGACAGATATTGTAAACAAAATGGGTCGTTTGAAAAGGTCAGGTGTGACCGCGGGAAGTTCGAAGAGACGCAAAGTTTGATCTACGTTGATGCGAACAAATCTTAAATTCTGGTGAGACAAACAGACAGACAGAGAGACAGAGAGACAGGGACAGAGACAGACAGACGGGGACAGAGGCCAAATCTTAATAGTACACGTAACTTCAGCTGGCATTGTGTTTCAGTTTCTACCTAGGTCACGTGAGTGAGCTACGCAAATACTATGTCAGCGGGGCGTTCATTGGCCAACTGTTCCACCAATGGTAATTATTAACATGACTTTCATGTTATTAGTGGATTTTTGTGTCCATGTATGCGCGATTTCGGTGGTAAATACACTGTTTTCCTCAAACATTGACTATTGACAGCCGTTGCTCTCACCGGTATGATTTTAACCGTAAACGAGAGCATCTGGTGAGATGGTGGCCAAAGGGCAATAGGCAGCACTTCAGGCGACAAATCCTAGTCCTGGACCTTTGAAACCTACCACTCTTTAAGTTTCTGTGATCACGGCGCTGATGGTGTCCCTCCAGTCCATTGGTCCTTGTCCTGCTGTGAGATGAAATCCATTCCTGTTGCTAACCTGTAAACTGAGCTTCACGGTATGATTCCATGCCACACAAGGTATGTGACATAAACCTTTTCAAATGGACACTCTGTTGGTTGAGCCTAGGAGATCATTTTGTTGAGTCCACATTACCATACCTCAAGGTCTTCTCTTGATTCCATGGGTGGGCAACTTGAGCCAGTGCTATGTGCTCTTTATATGACACAACGTTGTGTACTTTTGTGTGTGCTCGTGTTACCATAACCGTCATATTTTGCCGACGTTGGCTAATGGCTCAGAATCTCTTGGCAATTTTATAAAACCACCAATAATATTATCGCTTGTTACACCTCTGATCAGCACAACAATAGACAACTTAATATTGTAATTTTAGGAGTACACAATACGTACAGAAGCGAGCAGCTGGTAGTTCTCGAATTAGCAGTAGGCCTAATAGGCTAACAACATAATTTCATACATGTGCATAACGTAAGTTCTCAGTATGCTTTCACTCAAGAGGGCATATCGACAATATGACATAGAAACATAAAAGGCTGTGCTGCTGATGTGAAGGTCTGTACTGGGTTGATATGGTAACAGACAGAACACATGCAAAGAAATGGTTACGTGATTGACCTAAATCCATGCAAGAGACAGAATAGGAAATAAAATAATATATATATGTATTTTAAACGGGTAGATCTATAGGCAACTGAAGAGTCGTAGGAGAGCACTGAGATTATTTGCACACAAGCAGTCACGATGATAGGTAGATAGGTAACTCAAGAGTCATAGGACGATATTCATATTCACCAATCAATCAATGTCCCTTAGTGTTGATCTAGCATTGAAATCAACGCTCTTGAAGAAATCATTTGACTGTGGACGATCACTTCCCAGACTCGCGTGTCTCATTCATCTATGAACGATCTGCATTAATAAATATATATATATATATGATTGCTGCTGGACATCGCAGACTGCCAGAGAAGGTTAAACGCAGTTAGGCCTAAGTAAATGTTGCGAGTCAGGTTTCGATCTGCGACGGGCGCTGAAGCTTTGGTATACAGCAAAGCAAGACAAGAGCCGACGCTGCATGCAGCCCCACTCGTATTTAAGTTTTACCCAAAGAGGGGAAGCCGCTAAAAATCGATAATGATTTTAAAATATCTATGACATGTTTGGGGATATAAATAGCTCCATCTGCTCAGTCCTCACTTTAAATTTGGGTGCCGCACGTACCCCTAAATCGTTCTTGAAGAATTGAACAGCGCTCTTGACGCTCTATCTAAGTTTTGATTTGCCAGTTTAGCATATTTTTGGGGCCCATTCATATATTAAGTAAGCAAAAAAATCGGATTTTCGTATCCTCTACCTCCTGTTGCACTGCGTACATTTCGTGGACCCCTCCCCCATGCGTACGTACATTTGAGCTCTACCCCCACCATTGCAAAGGTTAAATAGCTAAAGACCAGTGATGGGCACCAACTACCTGACTAGTAGCTTTTGACTAGTAGTTAAAAACTACTTCCTAACTACTTTCAAAATATGTAATTATGACTACTATTTAACTACTTTAGATGACAAGTAGTTATAACTACATTTGTAACTACCACATAAGTAGTTAACTACTTTTATAACAACTTTGCTAATGTTATGTCTTGGTACATTGATAGTCACCAAGCAGTGTGCAAATTTATTGCCAGTATTAATTGCTGATCATCAACGTAAGTAATAAAAATGATCAGAAACACAATGACATATCTAATTATAAACTAACAAGGACAAGAACTACTAGCACATGCAACAAAGCACCCTGATCAGAGCACAGTTTTAGCAGTAACATAAGCCAACTTGTTACAATTACAAAAATGTCTAACCTGCAAAGTCCGGAACTGTATAACTCTTATAAAATGTTAATTTTCAGAATCAAAAATAGTGAATATATGACACTACAAGTGATATACTATATCACTGTATACCTCACCTTTTGCTGTCTGCATTAACCGTGCTTCTTCGTACGTTGCCAATCGCTGTTCAGATCATTTAATACGTCTATCCAGCCAGTAACGGAATGTCCAGTCTCTAACCGTTGTGTCTCTGTCTGTCTCTGTCTGTCTGTCTCTCTGTCTGTCTCTGTCTGTCTCTCTGTCTGTCTCTGTCATTCTTGACTTCTGTCACCTCTGTCATTCTTGACTCTACGATCACTTCTCTCAGTTGTAGCGAGGCTGCCAACTTATTGCTTACTGGTAGCCCCAACCCTCTAAAACCGCTTTTCTCTAGTTCTTATCTCGCAACAATCTTCAGGTATGCCATTAGGCCTTCTTTATAGTTCTGAGAGGAACACGCTTCCTCGCAATAGTAGGCTATGCGCAAATTTTAATGAAACAAATACATAGCGAATTTACTCATGAGATTATTATGAGCAACGTCCATGTTTGTTGTGAAATAACAGAAATTCCTGTTGGAACTAGTAAATAGGAAAAATGTAATTAATGTGAAATATTGTAGTTAACTTAAAACTACTTGGTAAAAGTAGTTATAACTATGTTTTTAGCTACTTCTTAAACACTAGTTATAACTACTAGTTAATAACTACAGTAGTTAAAAGTGCCCAACACTGCTAAAGACATCTATAAGCCATTGCTTTTACCACAGGCTATTTTTGTTAAGCATCATATTTAACAGCTTAAATTTGCTAACTGTTACGTTAAGCTTGTTTCTTTCAAAGGCATGAAATCTATGGTCCAGTCGTGAAATTCTATGCCTTTCAACAGTGCACGGTGTCAGTGGCCAGTCCATCATGCGTTAAGGTAGAATGAAGGTATACATTACTATTTATTAGTAGCAATGACGACGACACCGCCAACTACTGTTTTTAAAACCCCAGCAAATCCTTGATCTTGACTTCGTCATCGTCATTATCGATGTAATCGTTATTAGCTTCCGTCGCTATTGGCATCATTGGTGTTCATCATCGCAGTCTTGGTTTGCTTATAGTAACTGTTTCAATAAATAAAAACTGATGTTGTTGTGTGATACTCAGGAGATTTTGACAAAGAGCAAACTATTCATAAAAACGCCGAAAGTTTACAATCGACTCTTTAAACTATACGGTGTCAGGTGGGTTGATTAGCCTAGTCAATCCAGAATTAATGCAATGAAACATTGTTTTAGTCACCTATAAACTTAATTAGGCCTACTAATTTCTTTTAAAATATTTTCAGGTCCAACTATATAACATCAATCACCTTTCATGTTGCAATATACAGAGTGGGCCAGCATAAAGGAATCGACTTTGCGTGCACATGAATCCGCCAATATTTATAATCTATCTGTAAGTTTCGAATAAGTTGAACTAATACTAGTTGCAATTTTAAGCAAATGTTTGGAGCAGCTGCCATGTTCTGTCGTCGTTTGTGACGCAAAATAATGCAGTTAATATAGACGATGATCGAGTTTTGATCCGCGTTTTACGAACTGATAAGATATTTCATTTCATTTCAAATGATAAATGAGTTTCAAAACGTGTGTCTGAGTTAATTTGCAGTCAAGACGATGACCCGGGTACTAGCAAATCTCCCCTGGAAATTCAGCGCGAAACAGGCATTTCGAGGAGCATCGTAAGACGTATTGCAGAAGATGACCTTAATTTGAAGATATTTCGTCGTCGTGAAATTCAGCAGCTCTCCGAGTCTGACGCAAAAAAAACGATTGGAAGCACGCAAGCGTCTGAAGCAACGCACTACTGTTGATGAAATTGAAAGGACATGGTTTAGCGATGAGAAGAAATTCATGGTACAGACTCCTACAAACACCCAGAATGATCGTGTCTATGCTCGTATTGGCAAAATACGAGTTGCGGACCTAACGTCTGTTGTCACAAACGACCACAGAATATGGCAGCTCGTGCTGTTCAAAACGTTTACTTAAAATTACAATTATTATCAGTTTAACTTTTCCAAGCTAATACTAGAAATACTTTAATTTGGCATATTGAATATAGATAGCTAACAAATATTGGCGGTATTATATGCGAACAAAGTCGGTTCATTTATGCTGGCTCACCCTGTATAGTATATATATATATCATAAATATATGAATATATATATATATATACAGGCTATATTCTTTAATTTAAATTTTTTATGAAACGTTGCATTGCTTTCGTGAGGTTCTTTCAAGGCACTATATTAATGACCACGTGTAAACATAAACCTACTGATCATCGCTCTGAAAGCAACCTGTTTTCTATTATTGATGATGCCTAAATATTTGGTAGCACTGAAGGAGATTTTCGACTGTATCAGTGTATTGTTTAGTTAATGGGTTAGGTGTAATAATATCAGAACGAGCAACAGTCGACTGGATTGCTGGAGTTTGTTCTGAGGCTGAATTGATATTGAAAATATGCAAAGAACATTACATTAGTCCAGTTTCATGTTTATAGTTGAAAGACTATGATAGACGAGAGTGCGTACATATATAGTATATTTTAGTGTGATTTTACCCTACGCATTTTAATACACACTTTCCGTTAATCAAACGCCTATACTATTTGGGATGTGTTCACTTTTATTTAGGTTCATGGGTAAAAGTCTTGTTACCCAGACGGACCACTATGCCTGGCACAAACGCCGCGTTGCACTGAACCCAGCCTTCCACAAAAAGTAAGGGTGACCGCTCATTTCATCGCATTCATTTCGCTACAGTTCATTTCATCAGCTAAAGCATCCTGAGGGTCGGTTAAAGTCAGGTTATGCGTCGTGAGGGTCGGTTAGGGTAAAGTTATGCGTCGTGAGGGTCGGTTAGGGTCAGAGTTAGGGTTAGTGTTCTTTTAAAAATGCGCCGAAATGAATTGCGACGAAAATTTATGAGCTGCGACGAAATGAACTGAAGGGAACTAAAACTAAGAACGTCATAAAACGTTGATTTAGAATTTCATTGTAGGCCTAATGTTAGACGCCTTTTCAGGCGTCTGAAGACTTCGTTTGACCGAACATACATTGATTTAAAACATTTTTTCTTGTTTATTAGATATCTAAGGATGTTCATGAGGCAGTTCAACGGCGTTGGTGACAAGTGGGTGGAGAAATTGACTCCCTTAGCCGCAGGACAGTCGACGTTCAAAATGCACGACAACCTATGTCGTGTTACACTGGACGCCATCAGCGAGGCAAGTCATCTTCTTTCGCGCCAGTTCACAGCAACGGAATGTTGTCCGCTTGTAGTTGTGAACTATAACGAACTTCATCGGAAGAATTTCTTGTTTTTAAGAGGACCATTGGTCCATTTCAAGAAATAAGAGCTTCTTACAGGCCCTCATGTGATAACTTTACAATGAGCCTATAACTCGGCACTTGCGTCCTGTTACCTTTGATTCTATTCTGTTCTATCCAGTCTTCATCTGTTGGAGTTCATCGAAATGCGCTATAAATGAGATCCTATCGTACATGTACATGCATTAATTGAAACCATACATACGTAAGTACATGTATGCTATAATCTGAAACATGTCACAGTCTGTTATGTGTTTTCACTAAAATTACAACGTATATTAATAGACTGATGTGGTTGATAACGGGATTTGTGCTTCAAAGGTGGCCTTCAACTATAAGATGAATGCTGTCGAAACGAGTAGTAACGTTTATCTTGACCACATCCTTAACATCCTAAAAGGAACGGCGAATGTCGTCAGGAATCCTATGGACGCGGTTAGCCTTTGCACATGACCTTTTACGATTAGATATCGGCAGAGATTTTAAAATGTGTATAATTGTGTGGCATTCATCGCTCTTAATATGACAGAGCGTCGCTGATGATATATGATATCTGATGGTATGTGATATCTGATGATATGTGATATATGATGATATGTGATATGTGATGATATGTGATATATGATGATATGTGATATATGTGCCTATAGTGAAGACGAACGTAATATATAGTGACACTGTTCAATTTCATACTCGACATAAGCGAGTCGTCAAAAGCGATCGTCTTTATTCTTCTAACAACCGACACAAAACCCACGACCACCAGAACGACTACTGCTACTACCACCACCGAAACCACCACAATCGTCATCGTCGGCATCGTCGTCATCATCATCATCGTCGTCGTCGTCGTTATCATCATCATCATCATCATCATCGTAGTCATCATAATCATCATCGCAATTATCATTATCACCATCATGATCATCATCATCATCAGTTTTGTCTTTATTGTGCGTGATTCATGTTGTATGGGCAGTGGTATCCGAGCAAGAGACAGTTTCGCAAAAGCGTCACTGAGTCGGTTCTCTTTTTGCGAACCCTTGGAGCGAAATTGCTGCATCAGCGAAGAGCGGCGATTGCCAGCGGAGAAGCTGTTCCCGAGGATGTGCTCACTTACATCATCAGAGGTAAGCAAATAGGTCGATCCAAATAGCCAGACATACGATTTGCAGCAGAACCCTCTATGGACGTTTCTTAATGGTTCAGAAATTATGAACAATTCGACTTTACAACTTGACCATAGCCGAGTAATGAGCAGCTCTGAATTTAGGTGTTTTATGGAAACAATGTTCTGCACAAGTAAAGGAAGAAGATAAGTGCCAAGCAGTTAGACCTATGTGCACCATATAAATAATGCTAATTGATAGAGGAAAACTTACTTAAACACAACATTCAACTGGCTTGAGAGTTACGTGAAGCCTGGTGAAGGTGTGCAAATAATAGTGAACCTCAGAAGATGCCTTTGCAATTTTTTGGTGATGATGTCTTTCTTGGTTGATGCCGCAGGTGAAGTGGGTGATGGTTTGACAGACGAAGACATCTTGGATGACTTCATAACCTTCTTCGTCGCTGGTCAAGAGACAACGGCCAACGCTCTCTCTTTCCTCTTCAGCGAAATCGTCAGAAGACCAGAAATCTTTCGCAGGTAGGTCAATCAATCGCATCCATGCATTGCAGTCAAATCTTTCACTTTCATGGCAAGACTTCTGGCGAGTTCAGGTCGTCGTTCTGAAGCTCATTTTCTTAGAATTTGTTTGATCTTTGCTAACATTTAAATCTTCAAGCGATATATATATATATATATATATATATATATATATAAAATAGCTTACAATTCACGATGACTATAATGTACTGTATGTCCGCGTAATCAGAATATACAGGTGACAGAACGCAGCCACTAAGAGCGAACTTCACTCATGTCAATCAAACGTCATACACTCTAACCACGAGATTTGCTAGATTTGCGAGATTTGCTATTGAAAATAATTCTTCGGAATTATCTTCGAACAGAAGCCAAATCTTTTTATTCAGTGGGAAATAACTCGACTCAGCGGGTAACAAAAGTTATCTCGATCACCAGAACGAACCGTCGTCAGGTCAAAAGCAATGAACCCTAACGAGGGCGAAATTTGTTAGTGAGAGTAGAACGGGATTATCTTTGAACAGAAATCAAAACTTTTTATTGAGAAAATAATTTTAGCCATTAGGAAAAACTTGACTCGGCGGGTAGCAAAGGTTAGACCCTCTACCTTTGTTAAGACACTGATGAGACTTTAATCCACCGATCCACACCTGTAGGCGATTACCTTTTCCACAAGTAGATGGCGACTCGTTCGTCTTCTTCCGTCATCTGTTAGGAAAATGTTGGGTGGTGCGCATGGCGTAATCAATCAATCGATCAATCAATAATATTTGATGTAGCGCCCCTTCAAGATATCTACTCAGAGGCGCTCGCGGCCTAACCCTCGGCTGAAAAGGACAGTTTTAAGAGAGGCGTATAATGAAGATGAGGAGTTCTTAGGTAGGAAGCCCGTGTCTCGTAGAGGTCGCCTATCGTTGCTCCACGCTTTCGACGCCCTTTGGTCCGTAGACTTTGAATATGATGTTGTCAGCCATAGTTACGAGTCCGCAGTGACCGTGGTGGGGAGGGTTGCTTGCGTGAGCCCACCACCGATGACCTCTCTAGTTTCTGTAGCGCAATATTAATTTGCTCACTGAGGATGTTCTGTTCTAAACGACGTTTAAGGCAAATTACTATGACACTCTAGATGCTGGTCTTTCTTAAGTGACGCCGCATACATTTCTGATTACAGTTTCATTCAGGCTTACTTTAGCAATTTGCACCCTTTGCTTTGTTTTGACTAAACGCCTGTGAATAAGATAGTTCCCGCGACTTCACTTTATTGGGCGCAGAGGATCCGAGATTACGATCAGTTATTCTTTCGCTTAGACTGCAAGAAGAAGTTGATGGAGTGTTGGAAGGACGGGCTTCCATCACCTTTGACGATCTGAACAAACTGGAGTATGTTGGACAGGTGTTCAAGGAATCTCTTCGTCTCTATCCACCTGCTCCAGGAACCACACGGATGAACCTACAAGAGGTCATCATCGACGGATTTCGAATTCCAACGCATTCTATGATAATGGTTGGTCTTTTTTAAAATAAATAATTGGTGCTAAAATGAAGATAGGAAGAAACTAGACGAATATGCTCTCGGTGTTTCAATTGATAGATTATAGAACGAAGCAATGTCAAAAAGCGAGCAGAGGAAAATTTGGATGAAGAACAAATTAAGGGAGGCACAAGATTGAGTCAAGCAGCCTATACTGTAGCGTTCTAGTTAGATGAAGCAGCGCGCAGTCACGAAGACTACAAAGTTATGGGGTTGCAGTAGTCGAGCCTCTTCCGAATAGAGTCCGAGTTGTCAGCGAAATTCAGTGAAGCTCTCGGCTATCAAAGATTTACAGGGATCTCTTCCGGTGGCATAATTACAATTTGTGTGTCATTTAAACTGAGATGTATAAAAAAAATTCTTCCGGTGGCATAATTATAATTTGTGTGTCATTTAAACTGAGATGTATAAAAAAAATTCTTCCGGTGGCATAATTACAGGTCAGTTTCTATACCATTCAACGTCTGTCGAAAAATTACGAAGATGCCAGTGAATTCAATCCTGAGAGGTTCAGTGCAGATGCCGAAAGGTTAGTCAGTCCATACTTGGATCTATGGTCATGGATGACACTTGCAAATGACACGACCGGTCGGAACCAATCGCACCTTAAAACTGTTGCACGGGGGACTTGGCTTTTGGCGCGCCATTGGTTGTATATTAGACGCCGGCGCAGTAGAAGTTAAGAATTACATTTACAGTGGATCTATATAATGCGCTGACTTAAAGTCAAGCACTTTTGACAAAATGTAAGAGGAGATCGGGTTGCAGGGACTCGACGAGAGTGATGCCAAACGATACTCAATCAGCTGTGTCATATAACGATCTGTAGTCCTACAGGTTGATCTCAATTAAGATATAAGCTGAGTTAGAACCAATGGCCACGCATCTACTCCAGAAACTTTTGGAATCATGCAGTGTCAAATTAAAGAGAAGCGAAGGACATAATTGCAATCGTCGGTCTCTGTACATTGGCGGTTTGCGATTATAGGGAAAGTATGCAAGTAAGTAGGTAAGTGATCTTTATTTGAACGAGTCTAAAGGCTCATCACTTACAGCACCGATGCATGCGTGCAGTTTTGAACGATAGCACATTGGCGAGACCGATGAAATTGATATTATGAAGATTATTAACGTCTGATTTATACGAAGGCCTACAGTTTCTTTTGCTGGTTGAAATAGTCTCAATGGGATACTTTCCTCACTGGGATTTACTGATGAGGCACGCCTACTACACCCAGGAGCTACTACATATGCCGTTTAAAAAATAGGTCTACATAAAATTATTCATGTTTATGCATCTACTCATGACCACTATTGTCATTGTTTTCAGAAAGCTATTCACATACATGCCTTTTTCTGCTGGACCACGAAGCTGTATTGGACAACAGTTTGCTTTGGTCAGTATAGGAGGCCATATCCTATAATATACAATAACAGAAGCATTTATACTGTAAGATCACAATTCGGGTGTTTAACCCTTTAATTACCAGCCCATAGCAAAATGTAAGGAGTAATCAATAACGCTGGTCGTTAAAAGGTTAAGGAAGATTGACAAATTATTTAATTAGATACAATTACCTAAGGCATTGGCCTATTAGAAGTAGGCCAATGCTTACACGCGTATACTTTATAAGCATAGGCTACTTGCGCTTTATAGGAACACTTTCTTGGAAGTGTGCTTGCGTGTTATTACGGCAGTCTGGAGGAGAGGCTAAAAACAAACGGAATGGAAAGAGTGAAGGCATTGGCATTGAAGAATGGAAACGCATAGTTCAAGCGGAACAGAACTTCAGGGTTCGACGGCTGGAACACTGGCGTCGGCCAATGTATCGGTTGTGCCAGCGCAGAGTTGTCCCCGGGTCCAATTTTTACATTCGACCCATTCAAAATGAACCCGACCTGACCCGACTTACGTACATTCGACCAGTAAGGTCAATCCGATCCGTGGACAACTCTGTGCCAGCGAGCGAGAGCGCATTCAAATTCAATGCTAATTAATCGATTTGCACCATTCAGCTAAACTATCGTGTTTCTCGCATTTCTTAAAATGATTATAACATACGAGTATCTTTGCATTTGGCCACAGCTCGGGGTCCCTGACAACACAGTGTATGACGGACCGGACCTCGAGAGACATAGCGTGAGGATATTCTCTATAAAACACATCTGTCAATATCTTATCAAATCATTTATGCAGCGTTGCTACAACGATGCCAATGCATCAATCAATTCAAGTGAAATTGTAATATATATATATATATATATATATATATATGCAATAGGCCTAGTTGTCAACAGACGGCCGAGCAACTTTTACTGTTACAGCATTTTAAAAATGCCTCTATTTGTAGATCGAGTCAAAGGTTTTGCTGAGCAAGTTCTTCCAGCGCTTCAATGTTAAATTCAACCCGAACCAATCGCTGAAGATCGCAGGCGAGGCGGCCACCATGCGACCGGAAGGGGGAACGATCATGTCTATCTCCTTGAGATCATGACGCTGATTAACGACCGATATAATTATCATAATTATTATCTATACGCTGAAGAAGCCTGGCCTCTCCTCTGTCTCCCTCCCTGCAGCCGGACGCTGTGCCCCACGGATTTAACGCAGCTCGTTTCTTAGCTACATTGACCCAGTTAGAGCGCAGACCTCGCTATATAAAAACCATTACATTTACATTCCAGCCAACACATTTAGATACGCAGCTACTTGAACGCCATTTCTATACTGGACTCCACAAGTTGCCGATCACTCACCATGCCACCTCACCAAATCGCGCATCTCTCCGATAATTTAGATCAGGAATTAAACCTGTTACGTGGGTATGAAGAATTATGAAGAATTGGGTAATAAACATGTCGAGAGCGAAATATATAGGCCTATATCCCGATCAAATTAATTGATTCAGATGGGTGGAGTACCAGTATCACATTAAATGCGCTACAGTCTGCTAAACAAAAAATGTCAACAAAATTAACAGCTGCGAACACAACCAATTTGGCTGTCGCAGTTTTGGGAAGCAATAATTGGCGCAATTGCAGGCCTATCTAGGCTGACTATCGTATAATAACAGGAGCGTTGCATGAGTTTTGATGACTTTATATGAACTGGATGGAAAGACAGAGAAGATGATTTTCGCAAGGACTTTTATTGCAATTTTATTCTTAGTTGGTAAGCCCATCTTTTAAACTTGTTAGTGATAGATTCGTTATCACGTTTATGATATCTTGTGTGAAAAACTCGTAAGGCAAAACACGTATTAAAATCTGAATGGCTTTGTCATAACCAACCAGATTTTAATACGCGTTTTTTTGTAGGCGTAGGCCTATAGATACAGTCCAAATTTTAGTAGGACAGTTAGAAGTTGAAAATACATTTAAGTGGCTAGAAAAATCTGTTGTCATAACAGAGAATATGATTTTGCCAAGGACTTTTATTGCAATTTTATTCTTTGTTGGTAAGCCATCTTTCAAACTTTCCATTAAAAAAGACGTTATCTCGTTTACGATAATTTGTTTGGAAAGCACGTCAGGCATAACACGTAGGCCTAATCAAGGTTATTGAAATAATATGATGGAGAAATTGAATAGTAATAAGAAGATGACAATTGATGGAGAGAAGAAGGTGATGGAGAAATTGATGGAGAAGTTGACTAGTAGCGTCTCCTAATCAAGCCTGAAGTCATGTGAACTGGATCCACTTCCGCCGTTCATCATCCTTGACACCTTGCATGACATTGTTCCATATTTACTGTACGTATTTTTTTTAAATCGCTCTTGAAGGCCGTCTGCCTTCCTCGCAGTAGCGTCCCATTGTTTTCAATACACTCAAAAAATCTAGCTTGGATTATATCAAAACTATCGTCACATATCAAATCTTTCTTTCCTTTCAAAGACATTGGAGCGTCTTGTCTCTTTGCAGCTTCTACCGTATCTGGAACAGTCGGGTCTACTTCCGTCTAGGCAATCTGGTTTAGAACCCATCATTCTACTGAAAATGCTCTATTATCTCTTCTGTCAGACATTGACTCTGCCATGGACACATCCCATGTTACGCTTTTAGCCCTCTGTGAGGCTTCTTCAGCATTTGATATGATAGATCATGACATTCTCTTGAAATCTCATTTGGTCGGTGTGGTCCTTCTCTTCACTGGCTTCGATTCTATCTCATGGATCGCTCACAAATGGTCAACCTGTAGGTGACACCGAACCCCGTGGGTATCTGACACTATCTGCAGTAACATTTGGGGTTCCACAGGTCCACTTCTCTATATCGTGTTCACTGCTGACATCCCTCTTATTGTTCATGTACACTCTACAGTGGAACACCTTTATGCTGACGATGTTCAGGCTTTTGCTCAAGGTCTGGCGGCAGATCAACGTGTTCTTTCTCAATCTGTTGAGTCTCGTTCTTCATAACTCGCTTGCTGGATGTCTTCGACTCGCCTTTCTCTCAATTCAACAAAAACTCAACTAACTTGGCTTGGCACCCGTCAGCAGCTCATTAAACTTGACTGTGACCTAATCTATGAACGGTTCCCATTGTTCACTTTCTCTACCGGTGTTCTTAACTTTCGTTTTCTGAACACATCTCTAATCTCTCTCGGTCTAGTTTCTATCACCTGCGACTACTTCGAGCTATCAGACGCTCTATTCCATCGTCCATTTTCGCTTCTATGGTAGGCCTACATGCTTTTATCTGTTCACGCATTGATTACAGTGGCTCGCCTCTTATTGGTCTATCAGAATACCTCTTCAATCGGTGATAAATGCAGCTACCTGTCTGATTGCCTGCCTTCCTCGCTTCTCTCGTATATCTCTACATTCATGACTGAGCACTTACACTGGCATTCGCTCAATGCTTGCCTTTCATCCAGAGTGTTATCAACCACGTTATCTTTGTGACCTAATCCTCAGTTATGCTTCGGGTGCCTCTCGTCATCCTTTTAGTTCTTTAGATCGACATGACATCTTATATAGTTCGGACTCCGACGGCTCTGGCTCTATATCGCTCTTAAACTCTTTTATACTTTGGAATGATATGCCCTTTTTGACTGACACTTTGATTTTAACTCTGGGTGCTTCTGTTTCTGCCCGTATTCTTAAGACTTTTTATTTTCACACGAGGTTTGTCGCAATGAGAGCGCCTCTAATTCGGTTGTACTTAAAGAGGCGCTATAGAAATTTATGAATATCCTACAATGTTATCAGAAAATCGAAGCCTTCCATTTTGTTTGGTGTTGTTAGCACTGCTTCTGATCAATTGTGACATCACTGCTTCTAACCAATTGTTATACTTCCTGGCCTGAACCGCCCATGAAGAAGAACGCCACTCTTTAGAAAATCCCAAATGTCCTTTCAACATGCTGCTTCAAGCTGCTTTGTAGAATTTTGGTGACGACTCTTCCCGGAAGAGACTCTGTAATGCCGCTGTCATTTTTGTAGTCTCGTGAATTGAGATTTTGGCAAGGAGGTATAATAGTTAATTATTTCTGCTTTGGGTATACAGTATAGGCCTACGTCTTATGTTACAAATTCAAACGTAATTTTCGAATGGTTCTACAGACTATTAGGCCTACTATCGAATTGATGTTTTCCACTACCTTAAACATGTCCTTGGTTAATTTACAAAGATTAAATTTTGACTGAGGAGGTGTTTTCACTCCCATTGCCTTAAGGGATTACGTTTTGTTTATTGATTTATCTGTAGGCCTATAATTCCAATTTAGATCAACGTAGGCTTATCAGTGCGGCTGCCAGATTGATTGCTCGCTTTCCCAAGTTCCCATATTTTCCTAGTCTCAGGTTTTTCACACTGAGCAGTGAGCACCGCATCAATATCTTCATCGTCAACACTAACATTGCGGGACTGCCATTTGATTTTGCATCAAACGCAGTGACAATTAAATTACAAATTCTAACTATAATTTTTAAATTATTCAACCTTTCAGTTTTCATCTGCTCTCGTCAATCGGATCGCATTCCCATCAAGTAACCTGGCCGCCCATGATTATTGATTGTAGGTTATAGTAAATGACTAAGTAAATAAACCAAAGGATCTCACTTTCAGATGGAATATGTGGTGGAACAGAAGGTCGGATGAACAAAAAAGAGCGCGTTCGCATTGACACAACTAATGCAAGGCTGAAAGAAAGTACATGTGACTGCTATCCTTGTCCACCGTTTTGCGAAGAAGTTTGCTTAAAAGATACGTGTGTTAATTGCTGTCGCTGTTGTGTTTATTTTAGAATGAGCTTACCAGAGAATAATATTTCGCAAATGATGTATAAATGGTTTGCTCAAATTACTCGATAAAATTTCAAATTAAAAACTTGACTTTATATGCATTCAATAAGTTTTATTTTAAGTAGGCCTAATATCGATTTAAGATAATAAACAATTATGGGACAAATATATTTGTTGGGCTACTGCTAACTGAGTAAATTATATATCGTTAAATAGCTTCGTGAAATCAATCAATATATGAAGGAGTAATCCAATTGCTCGGGTTGGCTGCAGTCAATATTTTTGACACAGGATTTCTTATATATTATTCCCAAATCCTTCCCTTTCCGCATCATCAGGCCGCTTAATTGTGTGTTAAACTACATCCTCCTCCTAATAGTGAGACCTTCTGTATTCATCTCTTCGTTATTCTTTCACGCATCACTTTTTGTATTCTTAGTCTACTGCAATAGCATCGCACGAATTAAAGCTTTAGGTTCGATTACACATTAAGTACGAATTATAATTGCATCCTTGACTCATGTATTTTGAAACTTAGGTATAATCAACAGTCAAGAGGGATCGCGTGCCAGAGAGACACGTATTTCACCAAAGATAGGCCTATGCCTTGACTAGATAGGCCTGGGCAAACTAATCGATAATTAATCGAGTGTACTTTTTTACTAATCGATTAATCGAGGGCAAAAATACTCGATTAAAGGAGGGGAGGGTTTTTCGCCACAATAAGCTGAACTTAAACTACACTTTATGAATTTAGGATTGCTAGGCCGTCTGAGATGGTATACACAACCATAGTTACGGTATGCTGCAATGGTGAACTTTACCAATACGAATATTACAGGCCTACAAAGATTCTGGTTTAAATTCGCGAATATGCTGAATAAGTGTTTAGTAGGCTTAATTAGATGCAGTGGTCAATTTCAGCCGGAACGAACCGGAACGCCGTTCCGGCACCTTCTGGACAGCCGGAACGGCGTTCCGGCACCTAAGCAAGTAAATTAGGCAGAACGGCGTTCCGAGCAGTTCCACCAGGTTTTTACTTTTTGGCCCGAATTTTTGACTGCAGCTATAGCATTAGCACATACGAAAGATGGCCATGTTAAAGTAATCATGAGCAATTAAGGGGTGTATTCAGTGGTCCCGCACCTTATGACTGGTCGAAGCTCATGCCCCTGCACTTTCTACAACTTATGGGCTCGAGGGGGCATACATGTTTTCATTACTGGCGCAATTACATTGGCATCTTCTGGTTTGCTAGACAGCTGATATAAAATGGCTCAGAGACACCAGTTGTCATTCTAGATGCACTTTTGCTCATTCACATTGACGTAAGCAAATTAGTAAGTCTACGTGTATTTTAAACCGTTAGGCCTATAGCCCAAGACTTCTGCACTCAAGCGTACAATAGGCCTAGTCACTCCAGTCACCTGTCATCTCAAGTTCTCCAACCGAGCCATATCCAACGCCGCACCACGTCTCTGGAACGATCTACCTCCAGAATTCCGTACATTTTTAGTTCCTTCACCATCACCGCCTGTCATCCGACATCATCTGTTCCAAGTTCCCCTATCCATCACTCGCGGGCTCTCCACACTAAACTTAAGTCTCCCCTTTTCAAGAATTCCTACCTAGACTCCTTACTTCAGAGGCAACGATCTCGTTTGACAGGTGGGGGACACCCAATGAGAGGGGTGGGAAATGTGGGGACACACGTATAATGTGTCCCTCTCTGTAACAGCCGGGGGGGACTTGTCCCCCTCGATATCACCGTCCCCGCCTTACTTGATATTCCTCCTATCAAACCTCGACCAAAACGATCGACACCCTCCTTAACAACTACTCTACCTCCGCCGACCTCCAGGAAACCGGACTATGCCCGACCACGGATTATCCTTTGGATAACCCGTCTCATTTGATGCAGCGTTCGTGAATAAGCTGATGCCCTGCGCTTGGCTTCCAAGTAGCGCTTTAAAATTTGGAGGTTACGATTACGATAGCATAATTTAAGCTTTGTTATCAATAGTGTTTTTGATCAGAAAGGCCTTGCGACTTAGCCAATCAGTAAGTGACAGTAACCTACATCAAATCTTAGAGGCAGAGATGATGCTCAGCCTGGAAAGCCTGTTAATTGCGGCGAACAAGATATCGTCACATTATTCAGGACTAACATTTAAACAGCAGCCGATAAGACAATTCGGAAACGCAGTTTAAGATCCACGTTGTGTCAGAAAAGACGGAATCACATCAACATCGACATCGACCATTTTTAGCACGAGAGTTTATTGTGCAAATGAGAGATTGCGCGAAGGCGAATTTGTATCTTTGCTCTAAAAAAATTCCGTTCCTACTTCAAATTGGCAACATGGAAGGTATTTTTTTAATAACAAGACATTCATCTGAGCATGTAAAAAAATCCATCAAAAAAAACTTGCACATTAGGTAGGTAGTTGCAGTTTAACGACACTATGTGAGAGCAAAGATCATTAGCGTCGCCCTTCTCCTTTATCCAGGCTTGGGACTGGCACCAGCCGAGTACTACCAGTGGCGGAGTTCTTGCACATTAATTTTTTTTTAACACTTTATATACAAGCCTCAAAACAGACATGCAGAATATCATCAAACATGTCATTAACCTTGAAATTTACTTTGCAGTGAGATAATTACATGATGTTTATGAGTGCCAGTCAGGCCAAGAACTCAGATGAAATCAGAAGAAACAAGAATTAAACATTTTAGCAGTACATGACATTGAGTATGTAGGACAAAGTTCAATATTTGATATAACTGATACTCTACGTCGATAACTATTATTGAACATGAAATTTAACATTCTTCATCAGTGTTCATGAGTTCCAGTCATGTCAAGAAATCAGAGGAAACAAGAATTAAACATTATATGAATATATGACATTGAATATCTAGGACAAAGTTCAATATTTTATATAATATAATGTCAACTGTTTTAACCATCACCTGTACCCAATGATGCCGGAACAGTTGTAAGAGCATATGTCAGTAAATGATGCAGATCAACGTTCCTTGTCTGACCAATAGTCGAGCAAACAATTTTTCACTGCATTTCAGATCCACTGTTGTTGAAGTAAGTTTTGTTGTTGTCCTACTTGCCATGGTTGCAAATGTTTTCAGCTTATTGGTTTTTAAAGGTGTATAAAAATCTACACATCCATTTATCCTAATTCTGTCCTCCACAAACTTCTCTGCACAAGACTTTCCAATCTCAAAGGTACACTGAAGATCATTTCTGACATCAACAGGAGCTACAACGCCTGATGAAATATTTATCAAGTCTTCTCCTTTGTAACTGAATGGATCTACCATTGATTCCATTGTGCTAACTATTGCTTGAATTTGAACTTCTTCTCTTTCAATTGAAGCTTTATCAAGTTCCCTTCTAGTTTTGGTTTCTGAATCTTGCCCAACCATTGCCCTGCATTCTTTAGCAATTGCAGCTCGGTGATGGTGTGATAAAATCCACCGATTGACGGCTCCTTTATTCAAGGTAATTCCAGTCATTCCACCTTGTGTTTTGGAATCTTTGTTTAGTGTTTGTTCAATTAACTGGTCACATGCAATCAAACTAAAGAAAAAAGCTGCCCACCTTAATCTGTGCGGAGCCTCAAACATAAGTTTATGAGCTCTCATACTTCTGTTGTAGTGATGTCCAGAAATTACTCCATTCAGCAGCAACAATTTCTGACTCGATGAGGATATCCTGTAATCCTGAGTCTTGAAATCGTTTTTCAATGAATGCTAAAAATGACATAGCGGTGTGAAAGTCACCAAGTCTTACAACCAATCGTTTGGAAAGTACTTCATTCTGCCATCGGATCTGTTGAGCCTTGGCATAAATGGCTTGGTCAAAGACGACAACAATGCTTTTCAATCCGAGTTTGTCTGCTATATCCAAACTGCGACCAATATGGCATAAACAGTCGACAATTCTGTTGGACTTGCATCGATTACTGGTAGGTATCCGATTTTAGCCACATTCGGAATAATGGACACAAGTTTTGTGTTGAAACCAGTCCAGCCAGGTAATGTGATGCTGTTTGGCTGAAGCAACTTTGAAAAACAGAATGCATCATCAAGCCGGATACATTCTTTTTGAAGAGGCATTTGGATATTTCGAATGGTCTCCTGATTGAATTGAAAATTACTTCGAGCAGGCCCAGTTTTTTCCTTGGAATAATAAGCTAACAGGTTCTTAGGGGTGGATCAATGGAATGCTTCCCAGTTTTCTTCATTTTCATTGACCGTTCAACCACACATGGAATATCTTTGGATATTTGCTGAACAATGATGCCATTTGTATTGTGAGTTGTTCCAGCTCCAGATATTGTTTCTTCCATGAAATTATTGTTGTCCCAAACAATTGTAGTATGGACTTCTGGATAAAAATCAACTGGCACAATGCTGTTCTTGCTGAGCTCCATTCTAGCCAAAGCTGAATCATGCTGAAGAACGGTTGAATGAGAAACGCAATGTCCAAATCCATGTAATATGGAAATTAGGTTAGATGACCCAGTCCAATGACGAATTGTCAGTCCTAGAGCTAGATGCTTTGGAGTTGCAATTCGACCCTTAGATGACAAATACAATATATCCTGTGCAATTGACACCAGTTTTCTGTCATTTTCACATGAAGTCTCAACAAAACCATCATGTAAAACTTCATCTGAGGAATCAGTAATCCATGCTAAAAAATTATAAAGAGCTGCTGGTATTTCTTGCTTGGTTGATTGCAAATTCAGATCAGCGGCTGTTGGAGGCCAGACCTCACTACATCCTCGATAATCCGATATCAATCCCTTCAAATGAACAGCGGTCATGCACATATTCCTTATCGATTCATGGCAATACACATCTGTCTGCTTTCGCTTTAAATCAGCAGTAGTATGGCCTTCAAATTCACTTTCCTCTGATTCATCTGATTCTTGAGAATTCCACTGATCAATTAGGGATGTAGCTTTGTACGAAACATACACAATCTCACTAAGGTTACGTAGCGATGGCCGAGAAAACTCCAACTGAGGATATTTTGATTTCAGCTTTTTCTTCAAATTGAAAGTTTTCACTTCCATAAAAGAAGAATCTGTTTCTTTTAACATATTGTTGAAGATATCACAAAGTTTAACCATGCAAATAATTTCACCCTCATGCAGTATTTTTTCCTCAATAAGTACACACAATTTCTGGAAACACTCTCCGTCATACACAGTCCTTTCGTGTGAGGAATCGAATGGTTTACTTTCATTCATTAAAACAGAACTTGTGTAGGTTTGTGACATGATCTATGGCATCTCACTTCAATTGCTACACAGTCCTTTCCACGAATCTGGAGAAGTAAAGGCTCATCATTGCGTTTCAAGGCAGCTTCTAGAAGTAATCCACCTGAAACATAAGTGAAAACGAATTCTTTTGATAGTTCTGCTAACAATAAATCTTTAAAGCAAATACAAAAATAATATATTCATTTCATGGCAAAAGCAGACGATACATGTCAACTGCATACACAAAATTGGACTGCAACAGAGTCATATTTGGCAAAAAGATTGCAGGCCAGATTTTTCTGATTGTTAATACAGTGTTGGTGGGATAAATTTATGGTTATATTTTGCTGGCAGAGTAAAAGTCAGGCAGCCTCTGACAAAGACTGTAGCTGCGCTAAGCCAGTAGGAGTAAATTATGTAGAATGTGGGTGTCATTTGTCTTTACCTCAGAAAAGAGGGCCCTGTCTACCTTAACAGCCTATCTTCAGAACTAGGCGTTCTTTCTAGCAGGATCTCCGTTTACCGTAAGAGAAGTTCAACATTACATTGAATGCTAACGGAGGTTCTTTTCTTTGACAAATAACGGTATCCTCCACTTAAAATAATTACCGCTTGGAATCAATATGCATTTTACTCAAATCATGCCCAAGAATTACGGAATTTATTTACAAGCTTTGTAGTAACAAGTAAGGAAAGGCTGTCATTTTAAAACATAGGCATAAAAATATATACAATTTATGGAGTAAGCCTACCTGATGGTAGCTCACAATTTGACAACTTTTCTTTCAAACGTTTTTGTGAAATTCTTTGTTTGATATATTTTTCCTGCTTGCATATAATGCATTCTTCTGGTAAAACAATTTAATTGCGTCTAACACGAGCAAGCGTCAATGTTGATGTCACAGACTGGCATGTTATTTTCATGGCTGGAATATAACTGGCTGTTGCATCTATTCCATCGGAACTTTGCAAATGTATTTTCAATTTTGACATGCATTTTTCAGCCTTCTCAATGAGTAGCTTATCTGTAAATCTTTTGTAGCAGTTAAAGTGATACCGTAAGCCCTGTTTCCGATTCGAGCTATCTGTCAAGGTTGAAAAGTCGACAGCTATATCTTTACATATACCGTCCAATTTCTTCCATTTAGCAATGCATTCTAAACAACACTTCCAACATCTATCTGAAAATTCTATCAATTCACCATGTTCTGAGTTAATAACATGTAAACAACACTTTTGTGAGGAATCCATGTTAACAAACAGAAGTCGGAAAGCATCTGGAAACGGTTTAAAAGTAAACTCAGTTCAAAAATTGCGATAAATCAGTAAGTACATATCAGTAAGGCGTCATTTAACTTTAAAAATTAATTTCTCCAAAATGTGCAACTTTTCGTTGATGGAAAATGAAACACGAATAGTTCAATAATATATACATGTATTTTTAAAATTCCACTTTGCCAAGTGGAAGTATGAACGAAAAGTAACATTTTTGATGCTCAAACTACTGTCTACTAGTCAAAGGGAGCCAGCGCACACATAGTTTGATACAGCTAAGCATCATTAGGGGCCTACGCGTACGTAGAACATGCGCACGTAATATGTCGTAGTCGTAACCAAGACAGTATAGCACTACCTAAATCAGAGTAGTTCGAGCTCCCTTCTTCGCTGACAATTTTAAGAGGCAAGCTTTTAGGCGCTTGCAGGTCAAAAAGCAAATAGCTAGACACACGGTGAGTGTAATGACTGTGTATCGTTAAGAGTGGCAGGAAGTAAATAGCCTTTTGTTCTAATTCAATTCTGCTGTCAAAAAAATACATTCTATAATACGTTACCTATGCATTTTATTATACTTAAACCTCACTCCCATGAATAGAAATTCACCACACACAAAAGAGTAATAAAAGTTTTCAATCGTTCAAACATATTGCAAATGACTAAGAATAAACGAATTTCAATACGTCTGCTACTAAATTCTTGAGCACAGAATATATATAAAAGCAAAAATTGTAAATTCCCAAACAGGTTGATACAACAGGTTACAGAGATATAATTATTATCCACCAAAAGAATCTGAAGTTCTACCAGAAAAGGGTAAGCTGTTAAATAATGCAGTTTAAACAGCTACAACGAATGATAATGACAACTTAGCCAATCTCATACTGCATCACATAGCAAATTACTAGGGAGTAATAAGTATTTACTCCATAGCAAAGTTATACTAAACACTCGATCAATGATATACAGAATTGCCACTCTTCGCCATGCAGCTGGCTAATAGCCAACTGCATGCCCAGAAGCCACCACGTGGAGGTGGTGGCAAAAGGCTTCCGCAGTTCGCTCAGCCTTGAAACCCCCACAGAAATTTCCCATTTCATGAAATAGAAATTTTTTATTTTGTATTTCCGGTTACTGCAACAGACAAGGACAAAAAGTAAAAGAAAGAAGAAAATCCAAATGTCAAGAGAGACATATATAACAATACAGAAAGAAAGAAGAAAATCCAAATGTCAAGAGAGACATATATAACAATACAGAAAGAAAAGAAGAAAATCCAAATGCCAAGAGAGACATATTTAACAATACAGAAAGAAAAGAAGAAAATCCAAATGTCAAGAGAGACATATTTAACAATACAGAAAGAAAGTAGAAAATCCAAATGTCAAGAGACATATTTAACAATACAGAAAGAAAGAAGAAAATCCAAATGTCAAGAGAGACATATATAACAATACAGAAAGAAAGGAAGAAAATTCAAATGTCAAGAGAGACATATCTAACAATATGGAACAAGTAAAACAAGGAAGCAGATATGGAGAAACAACAAGAAAACAGAAGATCAGAACAAAACCGAGTAACCACCCCTTGAAATCAGAAGTAATGTAAAATTTATATGAAATGGTCTCAAGCTGTAGACAAAGGAACTACCCAATTGCAATACAATAAGACAAGGCTCTGCAATTTGTCATCACCTTGCTGACAAAAGAAAAAGCACTTAACTAGTTAACTACAGATTCAACATCTCAAGTGAGTCTCTAATTATTGCAGTCTCTGAAAGAAAACTCTAAGCTATTGCGACAGTCTGTGGAAAAAAGCAAGCAAAACATACAAACTGTTAATAAACTAAACTCACTGGCTAGACACAGTCCACAAATCAAAAAAGACTTACCAAATGCTTAACTAAACTCCTACACACCCGACCAACTGACTGTACTCCCTCAAAAACCTGTACCAGGGCAAGAGCAACCAAACAGCGAAGAAGCTACACAAGTCGACAGCTACTCCATAGACACAGATTCGAACCCAATTGGTAACAACACCTGGTGGCCATGGGAAACACGAGAACCCGCATTAGCCAGACAGAAAAACATAAGAGGAAAGGAGATAGCCAGAGGTATGGCAAGACAAAGAGAAGGACAAAAGTAAGCAAAAGTCACGACAGAAGTCAATGGAAGCAGAGAAATCAGTGTATGTATGTATATAAGTATGTATGTATGTATGTATATAAGTATGTAAATAGGTATGTTTATATGTACATCTGTTTCTATGCATATATGTATGTAAACTTATTAGAACATCTAACAAAAATCATTTTAAGTTTAGTGTGTAACAAGTCCTTAACGCAATAGAACCAAGACGATGTTGACGCTATAAATCTAAATCTAAAAGCACCATCAGCTGATATATAAGTCATAACAATGGCACAATAGAAGTTAAAGGACTACCAAAGCACAATCAGATAAATGTAAACTCAGTTCACAGATAAATCTATCAATCTAGAAACCACACAAAAACCCAATACAGAAACCAGTAAAACTTAAACTCAGCTCACAGATAAATCTATCATAGTGGCAAAATACAGGTGACAGGAACACCCACAAAAAAAACAATTAAACATAAACTCAGCTCACAGCTAAGTCTATCATAGTGGTAAAATAGAACCTACAAGACCATCAAAAACAAAAACTCTCCCTTTACACAAAAATAATAAATCTATAAAAATTGCAGAATACCAGTCACAGGACTACCAAAATCAAAATCACTCCCTTCACACAAAACAATAAATCTATCAAAATTGTAAAATACCATCCACAAGGACTATCAAACACTAAAACCAATAACTTTCCCTTCACACAAAACAACAAATCTACTAAAATGGCAGAATAGAAGCCACAGGACACCAAAATAACTAAACCCAAAAACTCTTCATTCACACAAAATCGTAAATCTAAAAAACTGGCAAAAACACAACCAGCCAAACGTAATCAAAGTGTAGCGCTGTGCAAAAAGAGTCTTCAGTTGCCTAGTATTCGAACCCAATGTTGAAAAGCATTGCAATCTGATAAACCACGAAGGAGGAGGTACAGAGTACCCTCAAATAAGAAAGCAGATAATTTCAACCATCTCCTATACACTGGACTCAATCAATCCTGCCTATCTATCTCCAACTCCATAATATTCCGTATCTTCTTTCCATTTCACACAACCCAAATCTTTCACCTTCACATGACTTCCCAACTCTTCCCTCTGTCCAACCAGTCTCCTCCCCATCTTCCGGAGCAGGCACAGCCATTTTGGCGCAGCGCCACGCAGGAAATAAGACAGAGAGAAGACAGTTTGGAAGATGAACAAGAAACAGGTTGGAAAGTGAAGAAGAGATCAGAAATCATGTGAAAATGAAAGAAATGGAATGTGTGAAACAGAAAGAAGATGAACAAGAAACAGGTTGGAAAGTAAAGAAGAGATCAGAAATCATGTGAAAATGAAAGAATTGGAATGTGTGAAACAGAAAGAAGATGAACAAGAAACAGGTTGGAAAGTGAAGAAGAGATCAGAAATCATGTGAAAATGAAAGAAATTTAATGTGTGAAACAGAAAGAAGATGAATAAGAAACAGCCTGTTAGAAATGAAAGAGATTGGAAATCATGTGAAAAATGAGAAAATAAAATGCATGAAATGGAAATAAGTGAAAAAGATACAAATTGGAAAAGGCAGAATAGATGAGAAGAGTGAAGTGTGTGAGAGACAATGAAGATGTAGGGAAGAGACCTGGAAATGGAAGAAACGAGACACAAAGTCATCATGAGATATCAAAGAGAAAGACAATGAAGGACAATGAACTTAGAAAGGGAAACAAGAAATGCTGTGGAAAAAACAAATGCTGTGGAAAATGAATCAAATGGACAGTGTAAAAGAGAATGAAGATGAGGGTAAGTATTTGGAAGTGGGAAAAAAAGATAAAAAATCACAAGAAAGAATTAGATTGCATGAAAGAGAACGAAGATCTAGGGAATGCAAAAATGAAAAGATTATATGAAACAGCGGAGAGTGAATCAACCTTCCATCTATGACACATATTCATGTATGTATGTAATCTCAGTTTAATGACACTGTGTGATAACAAAGACCATTAGGCCCTCCTCCGTTATCCAGGCTTGGGACTGGCACTGTCAGGGTGCAAAAAGTGCACAATACACATATTCATACACATATTCGAAGTACGCAAATGCACAATGCTCATGGTCATTCAAACAAAGAAAAGACAAATCTGACACAAATGCACTGCAGATGGCCAAGGCTTTAGTCCCCTTCTTGTGGAATGCACCGCTCGTTGACCAATGTCGATCGTTTTGACCAATGTTGATCGTTTTGATAAATGTTGATCGTTTTGACCAATGTTGATCGTTTCGATCAATGTTGATCTTGATCTTTGCAGAACTCGCAGTTGTTCACGGTTGCCAGGAGTTCCACGATCGATCAACGAAGCGGGAACCCAAACAAACAAAAATACAGACAAACGGAGATTAAGAAGTGGTCTCGCTTTTCTCCCTGAATTCTCTTAGGACAAAAGAACAGCCAAGGGAAAGAATAAAGAGAGGAGACTGAATAGAAAGAGACTCAGAACATACAGTGTACTAGTAACAAATGCTAAATACTAATGTCCAGAGTACTAATACCTAATGCTAAATACCAAATACTAATGACAAGAAGACTAGTGCAAAAAGCCAAATACTAACACTAAAGCCAAAGTACTAATGCCAAGTGCAAAATAGAAAATACTAATGCCCAGAGTAATAGTGAACAAGGCTAAATACTAAATACTAATGCCTGGAGTGTTAGTACCTAACACCAAATACCAAACAATAATGACCAGAGACTAGTGCCTAATGCCAAATACTAATGCCCAGAGTACTAGTGCCTAATTCTAAATACTAAAGACCAAAGTACTAGTAACTACATACCAAATACCAAACACTAATGCCCAGAGTACTAGTGCTAATTCTAAATACCAAAGTCCAAAGTACTAGTACTTACATTCCAAATACTAATGCCCATAGTACCAGTACAAAAACCATGGGGGACAATAGGAATCTCGCTGATGGATAAGAAATGGAATGAGGTCATCAGAAAGATGCTGTGAGGGACAGATAAAGAGAGGCCAGGATGAGAAGGTTAGGTCATGTAATAATAAGATAGGGTGAGAGCTGAACGAAAAGAATCACGAGGTCAGAGGTCACCGGAAGCCACAGCTTGGGACAAGAGAAGAAGAGATGGGGAGACATGATAGAACAGGACCTGAAATCCCTCAGATTGAAGTAAGACGGAACAAATGGAAGGAATTAATTCAAGGCCGATAGAGATACACATACAAAGTATCACTACATAACACAAACAGTACTATATAAATCATCTCATCAATGTTCCCTGTGATACCCAGTAACCAATCTGTCTAAAGATCAAATCAAAGTGCACCACAGATCAACATAACTGGTTCAAAACAAAAGACAAAAGGTCTCAGCAGTTATATAATAAATAAGCTGTTGTCAAGCGTGAAATCCCCTAACTGTGCTAAATAGAACATATGGAAATAAAAGGAGCTTCATAAATGTTTGGTAATTATAATTTACTCTTGCTAAATAGAACATATGGAAATAAAAGGAGCTTCACAAATGTTTGGTAATTATAATTTACTCTTGCACTAAGAAGCCAGTAGGTTGCTCTCATGGGGTAGGTACAATGCCTGATACCAGAATACATACATCCATATACAGGTAAAATATATTAGAAGCAGGATCGAACTCCATTCATATAGTCCAAACCATTCAGGTTAAGAGCACCAAAATTTACAACCAATGTCCAATTGAATGGCAACCCTGGGCAAGCTGCACATAGTACACAGGCACAAAGAGCATCTCAGGGTAGATATCTTGAAGAGGCGCTACATAAATGTTTGATTACATTACATTAGCATTACATTACATTGCAAAGAATTTGGGTTAAGGGCACCATAATTATAAACCATGTCCAACAGCATGGCAGCAGTGGCCAAGCTGCTAAAGTACAGACACCCATAAAACAACAATCAAACTCAAAGATAAATCACATCAGCTAAATATAATGTACTAGTAATTGTAATGTAATTGTAATGTGCTTGTAGTGCAACTGCACTAGTAATGTATTGCATGGTAATTTATGGTGATGTATTGCATTGTAATGTATTGTAATGTAAATGTCATGTATTGTAAAGAAAGAGATATAGAGTGCAAAGAATGATGGAAAGAAAGAGTCAGAAAGATGGCTGCAGGATCTCGGCTCCACCCAAAAGAAGGCGAGTCACCGCTCAGCAAGGAACCTGGTCCACAGTCCGTCAGAAGGCAGAGCGCAGAGCGCCCGCCAAGCCAACAGTCGACGACCGATGTTGCATGTGTACGGCCCCCTCAGATCTAATGGCTGGTGGTCCACATGCCAGGTCCTCAGAGCACAGAGCAGTTGGTCCATCCCCATCTACAAACATCAATTAATCCATCTCAATACCAGCAAAAGAAGCGCCCGATCGTCTTACGTTGTCTCTCTGGCTGCTCGGAGGGCAGGATGTCCTGCAGCTCAGGTCCAGAGAGCACGTCCTCGCTCAACCGCTCGGCAGACTTGTCCGGAACACCGTGGAATCTCCTTCGCCTCCTCCGTCTCTTCTTCGGCTTCGGATGGACTCCTCCGTCGGAAGGACCGACTCCAGCATCCCGTTCACCAACGGTAGAGGCCGGTGCGGTGGCAAACTCTACTGGGTCCAGGATCTCCAGCGCAGGCACCTCCGTGAAGACGACACTGGAGGCCACCCGGTGCACGACCGGCGGAGGCAAGACGCTGGTCTTGCTCCTTTCCAAAGCGGGAGCGACTCGAGCGCGATCGAAGTTCTTCGTGGCAACGCGAAGACGGGCGCTGGTTGCCCGAAACTTATCGCTCGGCAGGCTTGTCCGGAACACCTCGGGATCTCCTTCGCCTCCTCCGTCTCTTCTTCAGCTTCGGATGGACTCCTCCATCGGAAGGACCGACTCCAGCATCCCGTTCACCAACGGTAGAGGCCGATGCGGTGGCAAACTCTACTGGGTCCAGGATCTATAGCGCAAGCACCTCCGTGAAGATGACACTGGAGGCTACCAGGTGCACGACCGGCGGAGGCAAGACGCTGGTCTTGCTTCTTACAAACATCAATCAGTCAATCTCTACACCAGCAAAAGAAGCGCCCGATCGTCTTACGTTGTCTCTCTGGCCGCTCGGAGGGCAGGAAGTCCTGCAGCTCAGGTCCAGAGAGCACGTCCTTGCTCGACTGCTCGGCAGACTCGGCAGGCTTGTCCGAAACATCGCGGGATCTCCTTCGCCTCCTTCATCTCTTCTTCGGCTTCGGATGGACTCCTCCGTCGGAAGGACCGACTCCAGCATCCCGTTCACCAACGGTAGAGGCCGATGCGGTGGCAAACTCTACTGGGTCCAGGATCTCCAGCGCAGGCACCTCCGTGAAGATGACACTGGAGGCCACCCGGTGCACGACCGGCGGAGGCAAGACGCTGGTCTTGCTCCTTTTCAAAGCGGGAGCGACAAGAGCGCGATCGAAGTTCTTCGCGGCAACGCGAAGACGGGCGCTGGTTGCCCGAAACTTATCGCGGGCCGTGGCCATTCTCGCATCCCAGTCGATGACGTCCACCTCCATGAGAACGGCCGGACTGTCGTGGTCAGGTGAGTCGGAGAGCACGGGCACCACTTCCGGCTCAGTCTCCTCCTCCTCCACAGTCTCCAGTGGTCCTCTCTTGCCTGGCGGACACTTGGATGAACTGTAACAACAAACAATCACATCACATTAGAATTCTGGCACGTTACGACAGGTTCGACTGCTTCGAAAACAAGCGGTCTGCAATTTATAGCAGTCTAGTTTTATAAGAATGCATATTATGGACAGTGGGACACTAAACAAAATCAAAGAATATGAACTCAAGATGATAATGCTGACATAACATAGCAAAATACAATGAGACATGAAGAAGCTCTTATACCACATATAACATGAAGTGGCCTGATTTACATATGGTTTAACATAACCATCAAATTACTTGCCTCTGCCTTTGAATGGCCAGTAACAAACAAACTTCTCATGGATCCATCTATCTAATTACTCGCTTCTATGTTAAACCATATGCAAATCATCCCACTCAAGTTGTCCCTTCCATTGCTTCAAGCATACTAAAGGAACATGGGTTGGCTGGATGTCAATCATTCTTCATTAAATTCAAATGTCCACTTTGTGCATTTAGATCGACCTTTCTTAGGATGAGGCAACATTTACTAAATACTATCAAGTGATACGAGTTCATCAGATATCAGATCACTTGCATAAGTGACCTCTTAGGAATGCACAAGATAACTAACTGGGTGACATGACCTAATATTTTGCCTGCAAAATGTAAGGTCATTGTTTTTAATGCAGCTGGGATTAATGTCACTTAACCTACCCTCGAAGCATTATAGTTGCAGTTCTCCTTCCCTCAACCGTGAAGTCACAAATTAGATGTATTAACTTATCCAAAACTCACTAGCCTAGGCTGTCACTAGAATGCCCAAACATCATCATATCACACCCTTCTCAAATCACTCCTAAACAAACTCTTAAGAGAATCAACATCAAACCTACAACTCCGTACAATAGTCCCAGTATCCCCACAAACTCTTCAGCATCCAACCATTCTCGACCTAAAATACCTCCATTTTGGCAACTGGTCAGCCTCCTCTCTTGACCTGGACCCTCTAGACACCAAATTAGAACCCCCTCTGAAATACCCCTCTTACTTAGACCCAGTGCTCATGAATGAGCTGGCATTATGCATTGCTTTTAAGTGTAGCTTTCTATGATTATAGGGCTGCTAAATAATTATTTTGCAAATCCTGGATGCCCACATAATCAATAGCAATGACTTTACCAATTAACCCTGGTCTGGTGGTCACATCACTTGATAGTGTGTATAACAAATGTTGCCTCAGTCTAAGGAGGATCAACAGCCTACTGAATTAGGTTTTAAAAAATTAATCAAAAGACAAGTGGCCTGTACAATGTCTACACAATATTAGAATCAACTTCAAGAGCAAAATGCGTATTAAATTCCAGTAACCTATCACAGGTTATCAGGCATATGGACCACGCATTAGCAGAGTTCAATGAATACATTCGTGCAGATGGTATTTATAAATAATTGGGTTTGTAATGGCAAAGTGAAAATGTGCAAAAACTTGAGCTTCTACTGAGATGATGATGATTAAATTTTAATCAGTCAGGACGTTTGCTTAAAAATCCAGGACAATTTTGGATCAATCCTAGACATTGGACACACAAGTTCAATTCTTGTCTACCAAGTTAACCCTGGATGGTTGGTTGGCAGCTCTAGAAGTTTGGAGTTTACGATTATGATTAGCAGAACAAGAATAACAATCATCTTTGGATGTTTGGAACGCAAGAAATGTACAAACCAAGTTAATCAGTTCTTAAAATACAAACAATCGCAATCATAACTGTTTTAAATGAATTAAATACCCTGTAACAAAATGGTTTGCACAAATACTCTTTTTTGTTACACTGCACAAAATACTCATTACTTAGTAAGACACAGACTACATATTTGGCTGCAAGTTCCACAATCCCAATGCCATTTAGAACGGTGAATGCACAGCAGCGAGTCATCCCGCATGCGAATGCTGCGTGAGATGGTTGACGAGTCTCGTCATGCTCAAAATCATTTCAATCAATCAGTATTCGCTTATTCAGTCAAGCCAATATACAGATGCAACTTCTTATCCCGATCAGTCGGTCCAGCTTAATCAATCAATCAATCAATCAATTTGTTTATTTATAGTCACAACGAACAGTTTGCTCAAGGCAAAAAAATAAAGAATGCCTTAAAGACCACAAAGCGAATGACCAGTCACCTGTCGTCGCGAAGGGGTTCCGCAGGTTGGAAACCAGTCTCCGCGACCTTCATCGTCCGCCGACTCCTCGAGCAACACGTCAACTCCAACTGATCATCATCATCTCCAATGGTCACCAGCTCCGGAACGACACTCCCTCGTTCTCTCTGCAGAGAATGACCACACAGACAATAAACCAGCAAGCCTATAGACCTCCACAGTTGTAATTAACAAAATGCATCAAATAGACACACAAGGCTTATTATGTGCCCAGCACAAGCTCATTTCAGAGGTTTCATTAAAGTGTGATACTTCAACAGATTACATTTTAGTTACAGACTTACAGTCAATGGTTTTCCATTTTCAGTTATAGTTACAGGATTACAGCCATACAGTTAGCATTAGTTTTGATTATAGTTACAGCCAGCTATAGTTAACATTAATTTGAATCAGAAGTACACAGCTAGCATTAATTTTAATCAGAAGTATACAGTTAGCATTAATTTTAATCAGAAGTATACATTAGCACTAATTTTAGTTATAGCTATAGTGGCAGTTAGCATTAATTTTAGTCATAGTTACTGGATTTTTATTTTAGTTACTACTTACTTACAATAAGGTTAAGTGAAATTGCCTACAGATGCAGCAACTGTGCATATTTGAAATGTATTATATGATTTGCTTAAAGCTTTAAAATGTGCTGAAGAATGCGTGCATTCAGCTTCATCAATACACTTAACTTTGATGCTAAATATTCAACAATTCTGCTGATAAAGAGTAGCCATTCGAACGCCATCTGCTCAAATGTTGTGAATTATTGTGAATAAAGGATAAATTAACCTTATAATTAGATAAGCTGTAACAGCACTCGATCTTTTAAATATATTATTCCTCAGTCTCGACAAAAACAAATATGAAATATTGCATCACCAGCATGGCTATCTGAAGAATTCCTATTAAAATATACAGGGCATAGAGAAATATTTCGATATGATGACACCTAGAAACAAAGGTAGACGCAGTGAAGCCTGCAAAAATCACCCAACACATCGAAAAACAGCCATTGCCACAATTGAGTCTGTAAATTTTACTGCACAGTGCACATTAATATCTCACCAGCTTTTAATGTCATCGACAGATTTCTACAATAAACCTTTCAATCACACTCTGAAGCGGAGACTTCTTTGTATTTAGGATAAATGACACTTGAGATAATTGAGCAGATTGGTCGTATTATACCGGTCATGAGCGTGGTCACGTAACGTGAACCATCCCTCATTAGCAACAACATTGCTGATGATAGGCCTACACACGCTTTTATGTGCGACTATTTGTACTTTAAATAACTCCAATCAAAATGTTCGATGCCTGCAGTCGCTCAAAATCTTTAGGCCCTACACAATCTTGGATAACAAGATTATTATACTATGCAATTTATAAATGTTACTGATTTGCGCTACACAACTTTGACTCTATAGAAATATTCACCAAATAAATAAGTTTAAGACAAGGCGCCACATGGTCGTGGGCTAATTCCCAAATACAAAATCTGGGGCGAACATGGGCTAATAGTTGTAGCGCATTTCTTATGTTCTCATATTGTTTGTCGATATCGTACCTTTATCTTGTTTTTTAGTTAAAATAATTTTACTTGATGTAATTTTCGTCACAATCATGGTTAATAATATATTAAAGCTACAATTATTGTTTGGTTATGGAAATCAGTCTATGTTTGCTTACGAGCATTTTCGTTACCGTTAGGCCTATCGTTAACATGAATCACGCTGGTGCATTTGAAAAAGTTTGCTTTATTAAGTTTAAAAAAGACCGTTGCACTGATAACTTAAATGGGGATTTCGCTATTTGCCTGCAAGGACAATGGAAGTGTGGAGGCCTAAATTCGATGTAAAAATGTAGATAACTGTCTAATTTTAACTCACCGCAACGTCCCGCGGATCCGGCTGGGAACGAGACCCAAACCAGGACCGAAGGGAACGAGGCATCTTCTCTTTAAATCGAAATATTGTAGAAAAATAGCACGACTTTTGAAAATCAACCATCGACGGCAACTCACAAAAGCGCAAGGGAAGATTTCGAACGTTATGACAATTGGGCCTGCAATTATCAGACGACGTCATCCATTAACAGACGTCATCAACAATAATTAGCTAAAGTTTGCGCTCAAGCTTATTTAGGCCTACTCGCTACATATGGAGGTCCGTGTAGGACTGTGGGCCTACTAATAATAATATCGCTTCGTATCGCAGCTTTAGATTTACATAGCGCCTCTAGAAAATAACTATTCATCATATTGGCCCACATATATAATAATGATGAACATTAATCGTGACTGAGCCTAGTGACATCTTAGAGTATAGTAGACCTGTATATTATATTGATGGACATAGCATCAATGTCAACTGTAGTCAATAAAAATAGCGTTGTAATGCGAAAAACTGCATTGCTTCGGGTACATTAGGGACATCCTATACGCCTTTAATAGGGATCACTATATAGAATTACATACATAGGCCATTGAAGGCAGTTTGATGACTGCAGGTCTCGTTGAGGGGAAGAGGAATCGCGGAAGGCCTAGAATATCTTGGATTGGCGATATTTCGATGCGGACTGGGCTAACGGGAATTGGACTAATGAGCGCAGTATGTGATAGACGAGGCTGGGCAGCAGTGGGCACCACTGATTCATTCGTGTAGCGAAGTTCGCTACATGAATGAATCAGCGGTGCCCACTGACCATCGCGAAACTACGACAGCGACATGATAATAATGAGTACGGAATCATGTGATCTGTAATCAAGCGTTTGGTCGGTGATCTCTATTAATAGCATATCCATGATTACACCTCAGTGATTGGCACGTTTTTTGTTGTGACCTCTGTTAAACCATCCAGTTGGAAGTTGGTTAAATTAACAAAGTTTGGAAGCAAAAGTGTCTGGTAAGTTATGTCAAGTATTTGCACTTCACATTTTAAAGAAAAGTAAACTAAAATATGCGGCATATAATGTTTGGCTATTGCGGACTTGATTGGTATACATAGCGCCGATGAATAAGCTGGTCTTCCTGTCGTGGCTGTTGTTGGCGCTGAGAAATGTTCGAAGATTTACATTACATAAAAATGGGTAATTTATCGTTTTAGCACCCCAAATTCCGACCAGTGTCCCACAACTTAGCTGATTGATGAAAAGAATCGTGACGATCGAGTTTTACTATTTTTCTAGTCATAATGCAATGCAGTCTAAATAGATTTGTGTTTAGTCACATTGTATTGAATTGAGTAACAGTTTAAACATGTGTGAATTGAGGATTGAGGAACTGAAGTTTGGGAATGTTCCATTCTGTCGGTCCTGAGACTGAGAAGGCGCTATTTTCAAACTGTTTAAAGTATAATGAAATCACCTTGCATGGATGATCAAAGTTGTTAAAAGTTGGAGATAGAACATGACTTGATATCAAGAATAATTTGTTCAGTGGCCCTAGTGTCAAAATACTTGGACAACACTGCCCTAAATAGTAGCAAATAGACGTATGGCATTAGCGTTTCATAGGATACAGTAATCTGGCTTTTTGTTTAGAGTTGGTTGGTTTGGGGACAAGCGCAAACAGAGTCCATGTGAAAGGCTTCATACTACCAGTTGAATATCTAGTTGGGAAAGTCTTCTTTGGTGGGATTTTTTATTGTTTTGGTAAATAAATTTCGTTCATTTCACGCTTAATACACTTGTCAAAGAATAGACAAATTTAAAAATAGTAGACAGTTTTAAAATGGATCGCACTGGATTGAGTAGGTGCGAGATGTGCAGTCGACCTCTGGAGCTTTTGTGTACAGCATATTTTGCGTATTGTGTTCATATAGCTGCATATAGTGCTAAGCTAGTAGGCTATCTCAATTCTGTTCTATTATTATGGAGTTTTTAAGTAGCGCTCCTTCAAGGTGATCTACTCGGTCCAACCACAGCTAAATAAGAGCTTTTAAAATATTAACGAATGTAGTGGTGTGATCTCTAGGCAGTAGGTGTAGGGAACTATGAACACATGAAGAAATATACCCAACAGTTTAACATCATTTAGGCTAGCGCAGAGAGCGCCTGTGAGTAGATATATTGAAGGGCGCTACATAAATGCTCGATTACTTTACATGACAACTGTTTTTATTGACTAACAGTTGACATTGACATTGTCCATCAATGATAACAGTTGGACATAGTTTAGAAACCTGTTGCTGTTGATTCGTTCTGCTTTTGAGTTTGTTTATGTCCAGTTTACATGAAATCTTGCTCAAACATACATGTGCTGTAGATCTAACTCATTCCGTTTCCGGTGCAGTAGTAGTTACTACTTCGAGTCCTTCAACATAATGAATTTTGCTGTCATTCTATTTTGCTTTTATACCATTTTCATGGGCCCTGATCGATTAGGCAGTAAAAATAAAACATTCAAAATATTTGGTCTTTTATGTAAATACACATTATACCTTTGTTTGTATAATTATATATATATATCTATCTGAGCTTTTGTTATTACTGAAATTTGATACTGCCCTTCTTCCAACATTTTTTGCTCAGAAGTACACACACACGCCTCGATGGTGCAATTGCAGTTGTACTGCAGAGCAATTGTGTGCGAAGGACTTACTCAAGGTTCCTACACAGTGACTCCAGGGTCGAACCTGCTCACACAGCGCACATTGAGCGTTACGGGCTGACCGCTCTAACGATCGGCCACCGTGCCACACAAAAGTGCCATGTATTGTACAATTAATCATGAAACCACTCAAACTATGCTGAAGAGAGACCATCTGAAAACCTATTTATGCCATTACCTGCAATTCTCTATCACAATACCTGCAACTTGTCTGTTTCACACACCATGAGACCAGATGTACATAAAAATAAACCTATTGTCCCTATTAATTGAGTCTATTTTTTATATGCAAACATTTTAGATCACTATTCAGATATATGAAGACAGTATTAATAAAAACTTAAGATCTACTCTTTGAGTAAACATACTAGAATTGAATGTTTTGTGTATTAACAGCTGTGATTTCTTCGCATATAAAGGCACAACTCCAATGGTTTGGCCTCTCATCCTTGGTGTTGCAAGGACATATGCACCGTATCTGGTCTGGCCTATAGCGGCTGGCATCGGGATTATAGGGTACAACCTGGAGTCTTTCATTCGTGGTGACCGCCAGACCCCATGGAAGGAGCACAGCATTGCAGAAGAGCGAGACCTTCGAATGGTGGAGGAGAATCGTGACAAGGACATGACGAAAGTGGACAGTCTCAAAGAGAAGAAATTTGTTCCAAAGACAATTTTCGAGAGAAATCAATAAAACTTTCATGATCAAGTGTAAAGTGATGCCTCGAACAGTTCAAACTGTCAAGTCAAAGTTGTGATAATATTATTAAACAAGCACGCTATATAAAACACCTTTTATCTGGTCCGTTACAAGGGAAGACTTGGGTGTTGTTGTGTAAATGGTTAGTGCTTTTCATGCAGTTCGTTGCTGCTCACTTACAGGCTAGTGGAAAAGTCAACTCTGTGTCCCTTATTGGACTATATGCAGGGCAGCTATTTCCCGCTCTACAGTCATTGAGTCGGCAATGGACAAATCCCATGTGCACTGTGTGTGCTTTAGAGTGCTATTTGCTCCCAAGCTTATGTTGGTACCTATTAGAGCTGTACCGATATCACTTTTTGCCGATTATTCTGATACCGATTATTCATTTGCCGATACCCAATTATTTAGCCAATTATTTCATTGTGTTTCCCAAGATGTTCGGTTCCAAAAGATAGACCTACTGCTACTGCCTATTGTTGTGATACAAGCAAACACTTGCTCTGTAGGAGACATATGCATGTAGTTGGGGACTAATCTTAGGCAGGCAATACAGACTAGACACACCGCCCGCCATCGAACAGTGCCCAGGGTAATTAAAGGTCAAGGAACGGCTGGCCTATTCACAGCCACCAATTTAGTCTCGGGTGATTGGCAGCTAGCATGTATTCGTTAGACATGCCTCCACGATGTACATTCATCGGTTTCTGTTGAATTGGCCAGCCGTTCCTTGGCCCCTAAACTATGACTCACTCTCAACAAGACCTATGTTGACACATTCCCACGGTCTATACTAGCACAGTGGGTGGTCTCACCACTGGTCTGAAGAAGTCATTGGCTCGACGACACGATATGAGAACGGAACGAAATATCGTCCTTCACAGACCCAGTGATGTTGCTGTCATCATTTTGCTTTTATAGACTGAAAATAATATTAAAAAATTTAAAAATAATTTTTAATTTCGGCGCCGATTATCTTGCCGATATCTCTATAATCGGCCCGATTTATCGGCCGGCCAATTAATCGGTACAGCTCTACTAACTATATACAACTTGACAATGGAGGGATGTTTGAAAACCGCTTGTAAAACTGGAAATCATAAGAGCATAGGCCAAGCAGGTTACGAAAAGACCATCATGGTCATGATTAATTGTACAATACATGGTTGCTGAGATGAAGTGAGAAATGACTAAAGATGTTGTGAACAGTTTCCAGCTACTATGTTAAATTCACCGAACTGGATGTTATCCAGTTTTTGCCACAAGCAAACTGCTCAGAGCACCACCACCAATTTCTTAATTGGGCATTTGAAAAAGCCTTCAACTCTTGATTTGACATGGTGTAAACACACAAGAAATCCTCTACTCACTTATCATTGATAATGGTATGTAAGACTATCTGAAAACCACGTTTAGTTTAAATTTTTTCCACATTCATCTAGCATTACATCAAGAAATTAAATCAACACAGATTGCAAAGATGCAACTGTCATGTAATGTAAATTTACATTAACACCATTCTATCATGACAAAGTCTTTTTTCCCTTCAGAGCATTTGGCACGAGATCTTACACTCAGTCCGTGCTCTAAATCCCATCAATATATATAACGTTGTCTGCAAAAAATAAAAAGCACATCACAGTCAATGTTTTTAATTTCAATCCAACAAACATAAACCATAGTTCAGCACTAACTGTCTGCAAATGTAATTGGCTGCACGACTTGCTAGCCGCAAATGACACACACACACAGAGACTGGTTTCAAGTTGAAGCCCACAGTTTGTAAAATACTGAACTCTGGCCAGTCATAACATTTTATAACAGTCCATTTCCCCATACTTGTCATTATTCAACCAGGAAATCTAATAATCTTTCTATGTCCATACCTAAAACTAGAACCATTCTTGGCAAACAAAGCTTTTTCAATTGCTGGATCAAATTTTAACTTGCACTCAAGTTATGAGGTTATGAAGTTATGTATATGGAAAGTATGTATGTATATGACTATTTATATAGCACTTTATAATAGGGCATAACCGGAAATCGCCTCGGACATTCGCCTCGGCCGAATATTGTACAATTTGGAAGTATTCGTCTCTGCAAATATTACACCCGCAAATAGCTAAAAATAACTATTTTGAAAAAATAAATTTTTTTTTTAAATAATTTTTTTTCATCAAATAAATTTAGGACTAACAGACTTACTTATAAGTTATTGATTAATTAAACAAAAACTTAACATTCCATTGAGTTTTTTTTTAAATAATGAAGTTAATTTAACATTTTTTTATTTCTTTTGGTTGGGTTGCATTCCTCAGATGGCAACCAAATCAGTAATTTCCCGCTTGAATTGGCTCCACCCACTTTCCGGTAAACATTAGAGAGTAAAGATGTCGTTGATAACTTCTTATTTCAAATTTTATAACATGGTTTTACATTTTTTTCACAAATAAAGTTATTAAATAATAAATATATTGTTATAGCCTAGATATGCTATATGAAGGATATTGCTATAGACTCAGCATTGACTATAGATAGTTCTTTTTAGCTGTGCACGTGGCAGGCTAACTACGCTTTGGCCATGGATGGTACTCGCTGCCGCTGGCCAGATTTGCTGCTACTATTCGGTTTGTACCGGATCCGGCAAATAGTTCATCCAAATACTCAGATTCGGTACTCAGTGGAAATTGTCTACTTGGTTATGCTCTACTTTATAAGAATCGCACGAAGGCGCTAAACGTAGCTACTCGACAGATATAAACAAATGTGATTTAAGCGATTTAGAAAATACTTCCTGAGCTGCAAGCGGTGCAATGTTGCGAATTTCTAATGGAAAAGCGTTTTAGTATGATGGTCCAATACATGAGAGGCATGGTGCGCCCACATCGATGTATGGGAGCGTGAAACATTAAGTCCTCATGAGCCACTAAATGCAAGGATCGACTTCCTGGCTGGATGGAGACGGGAACATAGAGCTCTCTGATGTACTCTGGGGCCGCGCTGACCATCGATGCCCTTTCCATGAGGATGAATCTTGAATGTGATCCTGTCGTCAACTGGGAGCCAGTGCAACATATCGTACACTTAAGACAATACTGATAAAACAAGCAAGTGATAAAAGGTTTCGAATGATGGAAGTGTAGGCTTCAGCATGTTAGACCTGTTGAAACTAGAAACTTCAATCTTCAGACTATCATGAAGTCAGGTGCACACACAAAAACGAACAAGCATTAAAAGTCCACTAACCTGTAAGATACAGAAGGCTAATAGTTATTGTGTTACAGCATCCAAGTCAATCTTTGCAACTTCTTTGGCAATGTAAACTCCAAGAGCAAATAAGGTTACGCTCTTAACGACCTGCCTGAAAGAACATAATATTAGGACACAAAATGTACAGTTTTCAATGTGAAATTCTCGCTGAAAAGTCTTGGGAAGAAGCCTGCCTCTCTTCCGGATAAGATTACTTATTTGATAGTCCCTCTGGTTGCATGCAGCAATCTAATCCTCTCCATCTAGGTGGCAATTCTGTTTGAAACTGGCAACTGCAAGCAACCATTAAAAATATTAGCAGTTGTCTATTAAGGACATCCGTGGCATGCGATGGTTACACCAAATGATACTGATGCTACCCAAACCTGAATTTGGTACACAGGTTATTTCAGTACAGCCTGAGTCTTGTTGCCGATATCCTTTATGGACAACCCCATACTAAATCTCTACAAGAAGAAGTTCGACCTCTCAGCCTCTGGATCTACCAGTGAGGCCATCTATTACATCTAGGCGTTTATACTTGCATGCAATATTTATAATTTTCTTGTTGGAACCGCAGTCCCCAAAGTCTTACCGTAACACTATTGTAAATCATATACAACAGATGGTTTTAGTGGCCCCAAATATTTCTTCGTGGTTTCTAGTCATAAGTTAGACGGACTATAAGAATTAATCTCTGGATGTGATGAAAAGAATCATACTTAAATGGAAGCTGGACGTGATGAAAAACAATCATACCTAAGTAGAAGCTGGATGTGATGAAAGGAATTCTGTTTCAATGACTTGTGTTCATCCCTTCATCAAAACTCGTTCCCTACGCTTAATGATGCAGAAATTTCTGGGGCCATTAAAACCATAAATTACCCAACAAAGACCAGTGACAAAATCGTCATGTGTAATCGTCGCTATTAAATACAAATTCTTGTCATGCGTGGTTTAAATATACGCCCGATCTCGAGACAATGACCCACGCCAGCTAATGTTGCACGAGTGTAAACTTATATGGACTATTTATATGTATAAGCCAGCTACGAAACTGGTTAAAGCCGTAGCATTTCAACAAACAGATTTAGATGATAAAAAGCTTCATTTAAACGAACCAGTGGAAAGAGTCGTAATACAGGCTTTTTACACCATTTACCAAAGACTTCACGACCTTGCCGTCAGCCATCTTCACGAGAAATATCGGTTTTTCAAAACACCTAGCCATAGACCAATATGACATAAACTTGATCATACCGATATGTAGTTCTTTAGCGCCCTACTTTCAACTATGCTATCATTACTATAGCTAGATCATGAGACATGTCGTAAAATTTATTCACATGCTCTCACCAAATAAAAACACTAATTGCTGAATTTAAATCGTACTTACCAAACTTCTGAAACGGCACATGAACGCCAAGAGCAGAGCGCTATAGAACCTGTCAACGAGCAGCCAAAGCGCTTTTGTCGAAAAAGTAAAAACCAAACAAGACGTCAAAATCATTGGTGGTGACCAGAGCACGCCTATGGTGTCCTGCATGATCCACTCCCATATGGACGGGCATCAGAGTATTCTCTTAGGTCTCGTTCAAATAAGACTTCTTGGCTGGAAGGGTATTTACTATTTATAAGTAGGATGCTGTATATGTGATTCGTTGACTAAAATGCCACAAGATGACATGTGACACTATTATTTCATTAATTCAAATAATCAACTCAATTAATTGATTTTTGTATGTCCCATTGGCCACACGAATTTGAAAGTGTATATTAATTATATTCATGAGATTAGAATCATAGGTCAGCGCTCGACGCCCCCTACCGTCGGCTGTCAACTTTGAGCGGTGACGAAAGATTTACAAAAGCCGGAGACTGAGCTCGAGTAGGTGATAAAAAGATGTCAGGCATCGATAAACTTTTGGATTTGTTGGACAAGGACATTCCCGAGTGCAAGAAGCGTCTTCAAGAGAGCCACATCAACCTAGATGATGTGGCAACATACTGCGAAGGAAACTACGCGAAAGTAAGTTAACTTATCTGGTTGAACTAATCTTGACTGACTAGCAAAACACGGAAGTGATTTTCGTGCTGCTGTTACTGGCGCAAAGTAAGTAAGTATCAGATAATACAGATGACAAGACTAAAGAAAAACAACGTTACAACGACTAGCAATGTTGTCAATGTGCAACTTTGGAGTCTGCCAATCATTTCTGTGCTAATATTTGATGTAATAACAGTCATTATGAATTGCTTAGTGCCATCACATGACAACTCTGTACTGTATAAACCCTTCCTAACATTTAACAGTAAACTACTTCAAACTAGCAGAATTTCATTTACAGATGGAACATTAATTGAGTTGGAAGGTTTAGCTGCTGTTTAGGAAACCTATAAAATCACAATGTGGTTTGTCAGTTTTTAATTGAACAGAGATATTATTATTATTATTCTGCAATTTGAAAATGCAGTGGAAAACTGTCCTAAGTCAGGGACTGGGTCTAATGCAAACCTTTCAACCCTCTTACATTCGTCAACTCCTTACAGTCCAACTACCTGGATCAATTCGCTCATCGTCATATCTTTCTCTATCTCAACCTCCACTTTCAACATCCTCTGCTACTTTCCATTCACGACTAAAGACCAGTGTTGGGCACGAGACCAAAACCTCAAGACCAAGAGGTCCAAGACCATGACCAAGACCGGGTGGTCCAAGACCAAGACCGATACTATTTTTTATAAACAATTCAATTTATTAAGACGCTAAAATGGAATAAGACGCTTAAAACATTAATTTTATTGCTGAAGAATACTGATCTTAATAACGGTCCAGAAAACAGTTTTACCGGCCAGTCTGAACTTTTGCGAGTTCAAACCTTGGCTTCAGCCTAAGAATATCACATATTACCTACAGTAGGCATACAATCGGTAGGTACTATAAGACATCTGAGCAATTAGATCAACGTTCCGTTTGAACGGAGCAGGCCTACTTGTACTATGAATTGTAGGTTAACAGTGACCACTCGTGGCCGACCACATAATTATTAGATTGTTCCTAAACCTTGACATTCGTGATAGCAAATTTTGAAATGGCTGGTTCCGTTGCAACTGCATTTTTTTGCCCGTAATAGCTTGTATATATAGATGGTCAGAATGTCATAAATTGATAAAAATTGCGTAAGGCCTAAACATCCAGTGTCTCTGATAAACAAAAATAATCGGCAAATATCAAAGAAATTGCTCTGATACGGCAAATGATCAAGAACGCTAATCTAAGACGGAGACCAATCCCAAGACCGTTCCTTTAAGACCAAGACTGACGCAGTCGAGACTAAGACCAAGACCAATGGTCCAAGACCGAGACATTCGAGACCAAGACTGCAGTTTTCCGGTCTAGAGACCTGCTCGAGACCAAGATCGCGGTCTCGAGACCACATCCCTGCTAATACCAAACTCTTCAATGTGTCCTATCCAGATTCTACTCCTGCGCCACCTCATAACTACCCTCATCACTGACTACCATCGTAGTACCATGCTGTCTGCTGGGCTTGACTTCCCAGATTTCGACTTGGCACCAGAAAGAAATTAGAGGATTGGCTATTGGGGACTTGATTTGGTCCAGCGCAGGTGAATAAGTTGGTCTCCCTGACGTGGCTTTTGTGGGTGCTAAGAAATTTTCAAAGATTTACATTACATTACATGTACCCTTTGACTGAAATCCACTTCTAGTTTTCATTGTTGAAGGAATTCATAGACAGCTGTGAAATGCCAATACATAATTATGGTAATAGTGAAAAACAGAGCAAGGTAACCAGTGCACAAATTGAAAGATTTGGCCTAAATAGCAAGCAGTAAAAGCATCAGTATTGTTATTGATCCTTTAATTATTTATGTGTAAGTCTAAAATGGACTCTGACTAGAAGTGGACAGAGATAATTCAGACAGCGTTTAATCTTCATGACAAATTTGTATTAATGATGATGGTTAATGTTGTGTTTGAGTGCTCTCATAAGTGTTATTGATTGCTCAAAATGCATTACTCTGACGTAAGTGGTTGTTCAAAATGTTTTCACTTCATATCAGAGCTTTCAAAGTGGATTGCACTAGGAAGTTGGGATTTATTTTGGTCTTTTATGTTGCATGAGAGCATTTTAGAGATAGCCTGCCATTGACATTGCCATGGAAATTGTCGTAATTACAGTTACACTTATAAGTCTTGTGATTCATGCTGAAGTGTGGGTGGAGAGGTTGGAAATTCAAATCCCCATCAGTACAGAAATGTTAACATTTTTCTTTTATATGGCATGTTTTAAGAACATCACAAAGGTGCTGAAATGCTTATTATAGTGTATATATTCTGCATAATAAAATATATATAATATATATATATATGTTTATCACATAGTAGGAATGCAGCATCTGATAATACTGGAAGGTAAAGGAATTTGAGGCTGGGTCTCCACAGTCGCTGATGCGACATTCGCAGGGAATTATGCAAGAGAATAATTGTGTCGTTATTGGCAACCAATCAAGAAGTTTAGTATATCATATAATTGCTAAATATAGACTTTAATGCAACGTTAATTAATGCGGCCGCCTCGGATAGGCTATGGAAAGGTTATCTGGAATTCGGTGATGGAGAAAACAATAAGTCGGACAGAGAGAGTATGTTATAGTACATCAGGTCTGATGATGGTGAAGTTTGACTATGTCTAATATCTGCAGTCACCAATAGTATTCGCTTGGGCAGATTTGAGCAGATCATCTGTCGTAATCGAATCTCTCTATCATCGAATTTATTGTGCTCATATACTCTTGTGAAGTATTTACACGTTCAATGGCAATTAAAGATAAAGGACACTGGTGCTCTGTTTATGGTCAAGTGGTTGCACTTCTTAGCTGACAAGGTGTGCCCACCACAATGATTGTATGTATATATATATATATATATATATATAGCTGATAAATTTGGAATGACATTTAGTTTTAAGAGTGGTGCTATAAGATAATATTCAAGTTTTAAAAGAGTCATTGGTAATTTTCAACCTACTACTGTATGGGCTGTTGAGTGTGAGTAAAGAGAATTATGCAGATGCTTTCATTAGTGTAAATGTTGATGGCCCAGAGCTAAACTATCTTATGTTTTTAGGAGCAGAACCTCTTTCAATTTTACTGGAAGTTCAAGGTTCAAGGTCATGTGTGTTTACGTGTTCTGTAGGCTGCGGATAAGAGGAAGGCACTGGAGGAGACGAAGGGTTACATGACGCAGTCATTGGCTAGTGTTGCCTATCAGATCAACCTCATGTCAACCAATTTCCTTCAGCTGCTGGACCTGCAAGTGGAGCAGGTCACTGAGATGGAGTCCTCAATCAATCATCTCTCTCAGGTACTTGTAGTGCAGAGCTTACGTGACACAGGCCTTCTATTGGAACCTTCAATAATATTCGTTTTGATTGTAAACTAACACACTGCAGCATAATTTGTTTTTAATTACAGGTATTGAATGATATGATGATCACAAGTTATTACGGGGGTCGAATTTAACATAAGTGTCCATCGCAGCTTACATCTGATTTAACCAATGCAGCATAATGAATGGAAGGACCAGTCAACCTTCCCACCTGCTGCTCTGCACGTCATTACTCTGCGACCCTTCTAATAATCTACTGATATCTCTTGTGTGCATTTTATATATATTACTGCTATCAGGAATTAAGTACTTGTTTTTTTACATTACATTGTATATCTCATGTGATGTCTTTACAATGTCAATTGTTTGAATCATCTGTTTTTTATGTATTTCCATTTTTTCCGTTTGCGTGTTGTCACTAATCGATTAATTATTACTAAATGGATGATTTTCAAATTTGCCTGTGGTGTTTCAGTGAATTGTGGTGTATTGGGGAATCTTTTAGATTATCTACATTCTCTGAAGAATATCTGTCACCTCTCTTCATTTTTACTACAAGGCTAATCCTTTATCAATGATATCAGTCACCTGTCACTTACTTACTTGTACACAGTCTCTGAACTTTTTCAAAGGTCGTGTCAATTCACAAAGAGAAGGTTGCACGGAGGGAAATTGGTGAGCTGACCTCCAGCAAGAACTACTACCGGCCACCTGGTGTCAAGGCTAACGGCGTTGTAACACCAGAGAAAAGCGAGCCAACGGTTGCATACGTTCGCAAACCAATTGACTTTAATGCCCTCGATAATCTTGGAATTTCAAAGAAGGTAACGCTTCATCGATACTTTAATGAGATTGAAATCTATTTACTAAGTTGCATTGTTATGCTTCCACTGATTATGTAAGCTTTTCTCACACCTCCAAAGAGTATGTTGCTATATGTTTTAAGGTAGCAGGGCATTACCCACCGGATATTACCCCTCTGCCATTACTCCTCTGCCTCTTTTCCACAATGAAACTATGAACACGAATTTTATTAGATCCATTCTTATAAATAAGTAGCATTTTATAAGAACAATGTCAACAATTAAACTATGAACACGAATTTATTACATCATTATTAGTCATCATGTCATAAAACGAAATCAGTAACTTGAACAACACAAACGATCAAACAAGTTTCTTTTGTTGACTTGTTGTATGCATCATGGTAGGCTATATAGGCAAACAATTAAGAAACAGCAAACAAATCGATAACACATACTATTCAGAGGTGAATGGAAGAGGTTAAGTACTTAGGAATTATTGCTGTGGTTAATGGCAGCGGGGTAATATCCTACGGGGGGGGGGTAAAGGCAGGGGGGGTAATATCCGGGGGGTAATGTCCTAGACCCATGTTTTAAATGAATTAGGTCACTTATAAAGATGATTTTTTTAGAAGTTATGTAGATAACTGAGCCTCTACAGGTTTTACACAGAGGAAAGGCCAATAATACCTGTATGGTGATCATTATAAGTGGATATTATGATCACTGCTGATACAGCTATCATCTCTTTCAGTTCCACTTACCTTTTCGTTAGTTCATTCATTTTTTTAAAATTTATATAGTTCCCACTCAAGAAGTCAACTCAAAAGCACTTCCAGCACAGCCATGGCAGTACAAATCAGTCGTAAGCAAAGTTTCTTTATTCCTTTGGCAACTGTAGCATCTCTACGGGAGTGTGTTCAAAGTTGAAGGGCCAATGACTTAGAAGGTACAATGCTGCTTGGTTGAGGTGCTTCTGTGGTGCAACCACAAGCTTGCCATTATAGGAAGATTGAAGGCCTTGATTGGCACATAAAGCTGAAACAGTACTGCAGAGCTACTGCAGATATAACAGTTCAAAGCCAGGAAGCCATGGATGAATTTTGTCCAAGACCTGACCTAGATACATGTTGCAGAAAGTAAGCTATGAACTAAAAATGATCAAAGAATGTTAATGAATGGATTAAGTGAGTACTCAAGCAAATGCTATAAAATGATCTAATGAGTGAATGAACTGGTGAATGAATGTATTAACAGTTAGACTTGCCTATCAACTGCTTTGTTGTCTTGTGCCCCAGTCAACTACAGGTCAGACACGTCCACCTCCTGTTCAGCGCAAGCCTTCGGTTTCCAATCGGGACAGCGGTGCTTCGCTCAGTCACTCCCCATCCACTCGGTCTTCAATCTCAAAGCCTGCAGCTGCAGGGAAACGCCATGATGTGAAAGCCCCAAACCCACTTACCATTCCAGAACCACCTTCTCCATTGTATGATAATGGCCCACCACCACCCCCACCACCTGAAATGATGTCTCCAGGCTTACCACCACCCCCAATGACACCTCTAGCTTCTCTAGATAGGACTAGCATGGTTCCAGGTGAGCCGTCTCAAGATACCAGTAATTCAGTTGAATATCTTGAACTTTTTTTATTTTTCTAGCAATAGGAATTATTTATTATAATTATTGGACGTTTTACAGTATGTGCTTAACTTCGGTGTTTTCAGAGATGAACTTCTTGTGGGAATGTCTTGTCTTAGGTCAACCTATACAAAACATTTGCAAATCTCTTTTTAAATTGTAACATGAAGAGACAATTTTTGTTAAATAATACAGACATTTATTTGGGTATGTTGTATGTGAATATTGAAACAGAGTCATTACATATTCCACATTTCATTTGCAAGTAATTTCGAATATGCTATCTCAGTACCAATTGCATAACAACATATTCTACTTGTCTTATCATAAAAAATTCATGTACCTTCCCCCTCTTTCCTGTATTTGTAATTGCTGTAGTTTTGTCATCAGCAGGATTTGTTTTTTCCAGATTCTCCTGCTCTTCCACCGCCTCCACTAGACAGTGATGAGTCAATGACAGATGAGCCTGCACCAGTGGAGGAGTATGTGCCTGATTATTCAGCTCGATTGAGTCAAATGATTCGCGATGATGCTTCCTGGATTCCTACAGATTTCATAGAAAAAGGTCCGCTTTTCTAAAAGGAATTTTTCAATGTAGCACGTCTTGAATCATCTGAGCTGTCGCTGCATTGTCTCATTTTAATATGCCATATTACACTAAAAATCTCCATCTGAGTTACCTTACTTACTGTAAATATATATATCGACAATCACAAGGAGTTTTGATCAAGTTAACTAATCAAAAGAGCTGTTAATAATGTGTATTTCTTTATTCATTTTCATTCATTTCCGAAATCTGATACCGCCCTTCTTCCAACATCTTTTTGCTCAGAAGTGCATGCACACGGCTCGACGGCACAATTGCAGTTGTACTGCAGAGCAATGGTGCGCAAAGGACTTTCTCAAGGTCCCTACACAGTGACTCCCCTGACGAGGCTCGAACCCGCGCGCTCAGCACACACTGAACGTTACGGGCCGACCGCTCTAACCCATCGGCCACCGTGCCACACATTTTATCATGAAGTGCTGCTAATGGGAACTAAATACAAAAGCTAGAACAATGCATTTGCAGTGAATTATTGATAATGGAATATATTGAATTTTTGAATTTCTGCCTGTTTACAATTTTTTTAAATTGATGCTTTGATGATGCAAATAGATTTTTGGAAAATCCTTTAGAAAATTGAAGAGCCCCATAAAGTTTAGAGTTTATAAGTTTTCATAACTTTTCTTCTGGTTAATGTTTTCATCAATTAGACTTTGCTGTTGAATCATGACACATTTTTCCAGTGAATTGCAGTGAATATAATGTATGTTTTTGTGTATAATGCTTGCGAAGAACGATGTCTCTCGTATGTTTTACTAGCGACTGTTCAGTGGTCAATTAGTAAAGAGTTCTTCTGCTGTTCGTCTGTTTCAGTGGTGGCCGTCTACAGCTATGCACGGGATAAAGCGGATGAGTTATCTTTTAGCGAGGGTGCAGTCATCTATGTCATCCAGAAGAATGAAGATGGTTGGTGGGAGGGTGTGATGGATGGTCAATCGGGACTCTTTCCAAACAACTACGTCGAGCCGTGCATCTAAGTCTATGTCTTGGACTCTCATAGGTCTTGCTTCTCTAACTTATAGACAACACTGGCTTAGGGTCATTTTCTGGGTTCTCACTATTTAGATCAATTCCAAATACAATCTGAACTCATTTATGCAGTTTACTTACCAATCCGCTTAAAGTCATGTGGTGTTATGCACCCCAGAATTAATAACATGCCATACTGGATAATGAACAATACCAGGTGGCAGGCGGTGGTGTAGCGGTATGTTCTGTGCCTTCTAACCATTGGGTTGGAGGTTCGAATCTACCTCAAGTCACTCATAGCAACCTCAGATAAGTTGCTCACCCAGATTTTTTTACAGAGGGCCAAAAGCCCACTAACATGCAGCCATATTATCACCAGTGGCAACCTGTGAAATTTGTCATTTCATTTCCTTCTTGACGGGAACCAATGGTTTACATATTTTAAGTCAGTAATATTTTTATTTGTGTGCAGGATATGCATTGTGCCTTGATGTCTTAGCGATCTTGGCTTGTGTGAATATGATTTCTTTTAGCGAGTTGCATGTAGTTTGAAGAAGTTTGAAGTGAGTTTTTGTAATGCTTGTGGGGTGTTGAATTGTAAATGTATTGTAGATGACCTTATGTTGGTGCAAATGCTTTCGTTAGATCATTCCATTCGACCAAGTTATTGATTATAGGTTATTTTATCTTGGTTGCATGTTTGTTGTTGTTGTTGCACAGTACTTCTAATGAGCTCTAAAGAACCAGAATTATTTTGTAGCAGTTAATTGGACTCTTTATAACAGCTTAACATTAACTGTTGGTTGCAGAACTTTGCTACATGGCTGCTGCTTTAAATCTATAAGGTGCCTTATGCAGGGTTTGCTCAAAATGGTGTTTTTTCCATGAATATCCCAGGACAGATTCAGCAAATGCTGGCCAGTCTTAATCAAAATCCCAACTGCTGGCAACCGCTGTCATATTTTAGATATATGATATCTAAATGAGCTTCTTGCTGTAAAAAACCTTGTTTTATACACTGGATAACTTTTAAATATTGCTGTCAGTTTATTGGCTTTTTCTATGCTGCATTTGTATAATATTTGTTACTTAGAACAGTGCTTCTCGAACTTTATTGATGCTGTAGATCGATAACTTGGTCTAGCAGTTAAGGGGCCGTCCACAAAGTACGTACGCTCAGAGGGGGGAGAGGGGGGTCCAGGAAAAGCGTATGTTTGCGTATGGGGGGGGGAGGGGGGTCGCTCAAAAGAAGTACGTATGCAGAGATAAAAAATTATGATGTGAAATACGTCGTATCTGTTGTCCTGTCTAATTATTACCAACATTCTCTTTTATAATGTTAACAAAATTTCTTAAATTTTATTTTGAACTAATATATGATCTAGTAGCATAAAATGAACAAAGTTTTATACAGTAAATTAATAAATTTAATGATAATGTGCATAATACACATTAGCCATTAGCACACGTATTAAAAAAAATTAAGCACATTAACTGCTCAAATAAACATTTAATTTTTTGGCTTTAAAAACAGAATATTTAATTAATTAAAACTGTTGTAAAACTTTTAAGTCAGTCACAAGAATTTCTATGTGTGAGTTTTTCAATCTGACTCAGATGCCGACTTGAGCCAGTCAAACAAATTTTGAATGACAGGTATATAAGTCGGGGGTGGTGGTTGCAAAAGCGTACGTACTTTCGGGGGGGGGTGTCATACGTACACCTTGCAACAGGGGGGAGGGGGGGTCCAAAAAGTCAAGTTTTCGGCGTACATACTTTATGGACGACCCCTAAGCTGTTTCCCAGCCTAACTGAAGACCAATGCTTTTAGTTATAGTAAAATTTAGATTTTGTAATATTGTTACTGTTTATAACAACAATTCTTTACATGGTGAAAACTGTTTATGATGTAAGTTAATGTCAAAACATTTTGTATAGTGTATAAAATTTGATATTTTATTTGAATAGGTCTGTTAGCATTCCAAGGCTCTCTAAGTCTGTAGCCAATCATTTCTTGACCATGGACCAATGTTTGAGTAGCACTCACTTTGAGCGACCTTCTATCACACAATGTACACTTGCCAAGATGCACTTTGTAATAAAGTTAAAATAAGATATATTTATTCTGTGCGCGCAACTTTTGTGAGTTATTGATTCAGTTTTTCAGGAAAGTTGTTGTTAGAAAATAGAATGTGCTTTTTAAGGTTATCAAAACTCTTTTAATCTGATTCCCTGAGCTACGAAATGCTCGAATGGTAACACAAGGGCATAAAGATCGTAAGGACACGGGTTCAATACCCACTAGCCCATAAGCTTGACTCAGCCCTCCACTCCCTAGGGATGACAGTAAAGTGTGCCGATGGGTGCCTTCAACATATGAATATTATGATAGATGACTTTAAATACTTGTTTGTGTAATGTTACTGGATTTGCAGTGGAAACGGCCTTGGTATTTTCAACGTAGTAAATATTAGTTAGTATGATATTATAATAGTGTATGTGAGAATCTCAGGGGGTCCCGAGTACAAAGGTAAGAAAGGGTATTCAAACAAGGAAATCTGGCATGGGGTCATGCCAGAAATGTGGACAGCATTTAGTGCATGCTCTTAAATTTAGTGCATGCAGTTATTAAATGCCTTAAATACGCCAGTCTGTTCTTTATTCGATGTAATTACCAATTCACCAGCCCTTATGTACGACTACGTGCAGATATAAATTGGTAATATATGGACTGAATGAATAAGCTTAGTATGAGATTTACTAAATTTAGGTGCAAAACATCATGCAAGACTCAGAGGCACAGTTATCATCGATGTGGATATGTCTTTAGTGTGCAAAAGGAAGCCAGGTCAATTTCATGGGGTGTTTTGGTTTTTGGGGTTTTCATTATAAATTGTCATAATTTCTGCATTTTACTTCATTAATTTTTTCATTTTAACATTTATATAGTACCCCTCAAGAAGTCTACTCGCAGTCTAGCTCCCAGCCCCAGCATGGCAGTGAAAATCAGTCTTAAGCAACTTATAAAACAGAGGTGCTCCTTGTCAACAGTTGCATCTCTAAGAGAAGTGTGTTCCAGATGGAAGAGCCAACAATGGAGAAGGCGCCAGGAGCAGATGAAGAGTGCAGAGCTCGACTGCCAGCCAATGCTGAAACATTGCAGCAAGGCTCCTGAAGGTAGGTCGGAGCAGAGCCAAGAACGCATTGCCATGTATACCAGCACAACTATGCTATAGCTGATGCGTTGCGAGATGGTATTAAAGCCAGTGCAAAGAATCAAGAATGTTGTAGGAGACGGGAGTGTATTTTGAAAAGGGCACAATGTGTTTCAGTGTTTAAGTATTGCACTCATTTTGAGGAGTGCGAGGGGTTATTTGAACCTGTAATGGAAAAACTCCTAAAAAGAGTCAGATACCAGGAACAAAAATTCTCAACAGAACTTGCCTAATTCCTCTTCTCCATATTAGAAAACCCCAGACATGTCCTTCACCAATTCCTACCGTCTTCAATTAAGACCCAGAGCAGTGAGCACACAACCATAATTATTCTCCCGCCTAAAGAAGTCCATCCATAAATGAAAGCACGCAGTTTTGGACGATTTTTAACCCCCCTTCGTCACACGTCACAAATGCCGTGACCCCTCAGATATGACCCCCCCGCCCCGTTTCCGAAAACGTTTGACCAGAGGCGGCGAAACTGAAAGGTCGAGGACGACAAGTCCACTTCTCCTTTTACGTTTGACCCCCGCACATTTCTTACCACTCTTTGGGTGTACCCACCTCTCAAGCAAGTTCACCGTCGCTGCATTTGTCCGTCCATTCTTTTCGACCGTGGCTTCACTGTGTATAACAGAAGACCTATATAAGTCTGTTTCCAACGTCGCCTCGGATGAATTTTTGTTGAAGAGTCGCTTTATAACGTTATTGGTATTATTGGCCCCTGAGGTGTAACAAGGTTTTGAAAATTGGGGGGGGGGGGGGGCATAATTTCTAAGATATTGCGTGAAGCGAAAAAATGTTTGGCCCCAACTTTTTGAATTTTGCCCCTCCCCCAAAAAAGGGGGCACAAATTAGTTTAACAAAGGTAATCTTAAAATGCCAATGGATAAACATAAAAAGAACCGAGTTGGGGGGCACTGAGCACTAAAAATGGGGGGCTTTGCCCCCCCCCCCCACTTTTGAAGCTGGGGAGCCGGTGCCCCCTCTGCCCTCTGCTTGTTACACTCCTGACTGGCCCTACATGTATGATAACATTGTGAAAAGTTTACAGCGGCGCTTAATTAACAGATGACTGAGGTCCTTGGCAGAAGACGTGACGCTTCAGAAATGTGTAGTTTACGATGACGTAATTTAACTTTCAGCAAATCAGCTGAATTCATTTCCGTTGGCTGCTGTATACGTACATTTGTAGATTGTCTAGGCTCGTGTAATGATCTATAAATTATAATCTGTGACGTTACTCGTATTTGGGTTTTCGAGTTAATAATTCTACGAATTTAGGTGGAAAAATACTAGGGTAATTTAGTAGAGATATTCCATGTATACCTACAAGCTGCGCGCGATACATTTAGCATAATGTAAATCTCTGAGAAATCTCAGAGCCAAAGAAAAACTGCAGCAGGAGATTATTTACAGGTTCTGTATCATAACTATAAACTCTACAAGAGAAGGTTATTCGGTAATTTCGTAATACTAGCAAACCGGAATGCTATGGTTTGACTGTCGATCTCATACACATCTTGACTTGAAACCTGTTCTATTCAGCCTTCTTATGCAGTTAGTGATGCTGGAGTTTTTCATGATAGTAAATTTTCAATGTCTAATTATTGACTATCACTAAAATAAGCTTGTTTTTCATCACCGACGAATACGTAGAATCAAACGCTGCTGAAATGGGGATTGTCTTTTTGTCTTAGTCAGTTAGTGTATTCCAGGATTGGCTACTGTAATTTGATACTCTACGGTCTGTCAAAATCCACCCTTTCACGGCTTACCTTTGTTATTCACACTGCAGCTCGTCTAGTCGAAAATCGTGGCCTTATATATATAGAGATCACATTACCCACGCTTTACGACAACTACGCTGGTTGCCCATCCTGGCTTGGATGGATATAGATCTGTTAAAATCTGTCTTCTGATGTGCAAAGTATGGTCAGGTTCTGCTCCTCCTTACCTATCATTTTACCATGTGCTGCTCTCAAGTCAAGATGTGCATTGCGATCAAGCTTCAAAAGAAGGCTTTGTAATCAAAGGAGAAATGTACATTTCAGAAACAGAATGTTTGACGTAGCTGGTCCAGCTCAATTGAATTCATTTACCAGTAAAAACTCCAAAGATTCTCCTTGATTAATATTTTTTTAAACTATTAAAACTTAAACTCATCTCATCTCTAAGTACCATGACTGATCGCTACATAAGACTTTGTTTTATTAAAGTCTGTTGTAAATATTAGTGTTATTGTTCAGGGTCGCAACTGGGGGTGGGGGGTGCTGAGTGGTGCTTGTGCACCCCTTGGCTTGAAAAGTTGACCCACACAATTGATCCAAATCTGATGACAACATTCTTGTGATGGATAGCGAATTCATATACAAGGAATTGAAATTAATATATTAAATTATGCAATTGTTTGGAGCCTATCTTTATCAGTAATTTGTATTAAACATGCTATTTCTAGTATGTTGTTCGATCTGATTACTCATTATAGAACATGCATTGATTAACAGGTAAACTTTCAGTATTGAGGTTGGTATAGACAGGGTCTTTGTCAAGGTTGTTTAAGGTCATGTTAAGCATCATGAGAGTGGGTTAGGGTCAGTTTACTGGCATCGTGAGAGTCGGTCAGGGTTAGGATTAGGGTTAGTGTCATCATTAGAAAACATGGTGCCTGCAGCATGCCAATGTTTATCATTCGGACGCCCGGAAACTCGCTAGGGGCACTTAATCCTTATATTTCTAGTTTGCTGATTAGCATTGATATGAACCAAAGGACTATTGATAGGATTGACCATATTATGGTAAATTGAACAAAAGTAGGTCAATTAAATTGTACCATTAAGTTGAAAATATGTGTCTTCTCACTCTTCTGTTCACCTTTGAAATGTGAACATTAGATAATGTGCATAATAGCAATTAAAGAAATTGACATTTGAATTACACTGCCAAAGAAGAAACTATTGGGTACAATGAAGTAAGAATAGGGCTGCTTAGCTGAAAGATCTGGCACCAGAGTTTTTCCTGGATGGAGACTGGGTCTTTTATGTTGGGCACACTGTGGATAAGTCTAGACACAGACAAATGAGCAGAAAACTACAGAGAAAGACATTGATGAAAGTTGCTAAATGTCATAGAATTGTGTACAAATTGACTATGGCAGTGAATGGGTCAGAGCTTGGAGGATAATGACTAATGCTGTAGTGAAGACCTATGAGGACTCAAAGCCTATGAACTGCAGAGGCGAGCATGCACACTTGTCCACAAATTTCCACAGACTTAGCCAGCATAGAGTTTTATCATAATTTTTTAATAATTAGATTATATCTCTCTGTGTCTTTTCTGTTTGGCAGGTGCTTGGTAGCTGGATAAGTTTTTATCAGCATGTCACCATTTCTGTTAGGCATACAGATCGTCTTCACTTTTCATGCTACATTCGTGGCCTATTTTTTGTCGTTTATCTACGAACTCTACTATCCAGCTCCTTGTCTTTCGATTACCAACCAGTGCCTCAAGAATTATCTGACCAAGGTGCCAGATCCGCTGCTAAAGGTATGAGCACTGCCTGATCAGCTCTCCTTTGTCCATTTTTCAATGTTTTTTGTTTCTGTTAACTAGTGTATTTAACACCAATAATTGTTGTCAGGTTTCTTGATACTTGATAGGGCCATTATTCATTTAATACCAAGTCGTCTGTCTAATAATCAGCCCTCCACCCTTTTGAGGTTGGTAAATGAGCTACCAGGTGAATGATCCACCCTTGATGCCATTACATCAATTGAGAGGAGTTGCAATACAGGCATCTATAAACATGTTATTTCATTTGTTTAAATTATATAATGTGACAGAGCAGATTAAATCGTAGATGTCACCAATCAGGTCATCAGAATTCAAGCCAGGATGAACAAATGTTTGATCTTGCTATTGCTGTAGATGTAGAATAGTGATCATGGACTCGAAAATTTACAGCTCTGCTTAGAAACTAAGCGTTGGACTCTAGCTTGTAATTTTTAAACGTTTGTATTGATCAGAACATTTCTATTGTAGGCCTACATTATAAGAACCTCATGATTTGTTTGGTATATCTATCTGTCTGTGTCTGTGTCTGCTTGTCTGTATCTGTTTGTGTGTCTGTGAGGTGTTGTTATTACAAGAGGATTTGGGTTTCTTTGAAGCTCTGGGTTTACTCATCTACAACGCAGTATCCAAAAATGGAAGTGATCTCTATCCTATTTGGGAACTCAATGACTTCAAACCAAACGAAAGTGTCACAGAGTAAGACTCAGAGTCAGATAGCTGAATAAATGTAGTGAAAAGAAAGAAGATTTAATTAAAGCCTGTGATATGGATCAGTAATTGCCTACTGACTATTGATATATAATGGCTGAATATCTTGAACTTAAATGAACTTAATGAAAGCATGTGATCTGGGCTTTGCTGGAGTGCATTCCATTCTCATGTATGTGTGAGCACATTTCTTCTTCAGGCTTCTGTTGATGAGCAGGATTTTGACATGGATGATTCTTGAATTTTCATCCCTCTCCCTCTGTCGCTCGCTTTCTTCTTCGTCTGAGAACATTTAGTGTAGCACAACTGCATTTAACATATAGATATAAACAGGTGTACTCTAAGACAGTCAGTAATGTATGCTGTACAGATTCAAAGGTAATGGTACACAAATGGCCGAATGTTATATCCATTCTTTCATGTGAATATTCTAGGTAGCTGATAAGCTATTTGTTCTACCTGAAAACAAGAAATAATTGTATTTGACAATTTCTTTATTAATTCTTTTGTACATTCAAAGCTGCAGTTGTAGACATACCAACTGGAAGCGTAAGCACTGTCTCTCTAAGGGAGAGCAAAATTTGTGTTTCAGTTTGTGTGACACAGTCATCTTGATGATATCTTATGCTGTTGGCGTTAGTTATTCTCAGGAGTTTTGCTGATGAGATTTGCTTACTGTGGACTTTACAGTCTGTAGTTGTAGTGACTGCTTCGTTAAAGCACAGCTATGGTAATATACTGTGCTCATAGTGACTTAATTTTCTTCATCGTCTGATAGAGATGTCACAGTAAGAATTCCGTTAGGGATGCACAACAAAGGCACGATGTTTGTTCACATATTTCTCGCTTCCACAGAAGGAGGAAGAGGAAAAGAGACTCCATTTGATGCTGATTGGGTGATCATCCGAACTTTAATACTAACTTATTCCAGTTATCCATCAACCACACTCAACTTTCCTGTTGAAAAGGTGATTGCTAAATCAGTATGCTTTCATTGTTACTAAGTATCGTTAGTCTTGTTGTAAAGACCTGTTACCTCAAGACCAGGACTTTGTACATTAAAACGAAGACCATTGTCTCAAGACCATGACTTCAGACCCCAAGACTTTGAAAAATCACGATCTTACCCAGACTTGTGATCCGTACTAAAAAAATTGTCATGTTGGACAACCCATTTTTTAACGAGAACATGATGCTTTTATTTTATTCAAGCAAGACACCTCTAAATGCAAATTGTGGAGAATTCCTAATTCATACTTACAAAAGTTCTTCATGTGAAATGTTATTCCAAATGCCTGTTGCATTTTATTAAAGTTAACTCAGAATTTTTTACCAGGACATGCCCTGAGGGCGTCATAAAACTTCTGTCATGTGAAAAAATACCTTCTACAATTCTAGAGTCACGGGCACTGGATGTAAGCGTGCGATTCGTGAGTCTTTTCAAAGTCCACCAATGGTTTAAATCCGACTTGCAGGACTTTCAGATAAAGTGCAACTGTAGCTGCAGATGTTAACTTCTGACCAACAAGTATCTAGTTGCCAGTAGTTGGTGTCTGCAAATGAAAGCATGCCTATGTAATGTAATGTAATGTAATGGAGCACTTACATAGCACCACTCAAATCAGAGGCACTCACAACTTGACCCAAAGCTAAACAGAGAAAAGAAAGTCTTCAGGCACTTCCGGAGAGAGAGAGAGAGCTCCTTCCGAAGAGGAAGGGGGAGGCTGTTCCAACTGGTGGGACCTATGTAGGCAAAGATCCTGGATTGGGCTGTGGCAGAGTGCATGACAACCTAATCCGGCCCTCGACAGTCGAGTCTTGGTCTTGCAAACCTAAGACCAAGACTTTGAACCACAAAATCAAGATCAACAATGAGAGCAGGAATCTTAAATTTTTTGTAATGGGTGTTGACTATACAGTCTATACTTGGTATCTGCAATATTCAGAAAGTTATATTGGTACAGCCATGATGTAAGTGTTATTGGGTTTACATGTAGGGAGATATTTTATATGTAGTTGGCACATGTTGGATTACTCTAAACACCTAAAGATAGCTGTTAGCTCTGTTTGTGGAAACTTTTTGGTAATGAAATAAATCTTCCGTTGAGTGAGTTTTAAGTTTTTCTGTGAGCAGGAACTGGTAGCTCAGTGGCGATCGCATCTAACGTTGAATGTGATGATTGATGATGTCACTTTTCACCGTAAAGCAATTCCGGTGGAAGTAATGAAGTACATATGGTGAGGTTCCTTCTCTTCTCTACTTCTTCTCTTCCATTCTGCTCTCCTCTATTCTTGCCTAAATATAATTTATGCTGTGCTTGATGTCTTGAAACCATGGTCGGTTACTCTTTTCCAGCAACATATGCTTCATCCATATTCAGATATTGGTCTTTTAAAATCATCTCTACTGGTGAGAAGTGCCATTACTAGTTCCTCTAAAGGTGTCACAATGTCCAGCTGCATACCTGTGTGCGTGTGTGGGTCTGGCGCGTGAATAATGAACATGCATACAGACATTGACTGCTGTTGTGATAATTTTCTGTAGCTGGAGAATTTGCTGATTATGCAGTATGTCATGTGCTAAAAATCATCTTTTAAGTTAACAAATCCATAAATTAAATAAATAATTAACTAAATGTGTGGGGTGTTATTATTATTAAACGGACAATTTCTAGAGCACCATAACGTGGCCACGCTGCTACAAGGGTTATATGCAGATATGTGCATCTTTTTATCTGCCACATGCTAGATGTGTTCAACTGGATCGTCAGAGGATTATATTCAGGTAAGCTGCTTTTGTCTAGCGATGCTTGTTGGGCCTTACCCAGAGGTGACACTGCACCCCAGTTGGTCATGACCGAACGTCTCTAATGCACCAATGAAAACCGATAATTGGTTTAAATCGGATTTTTAATCTGATAATTGCTCTTTGAGGCCATGTTGGCATTGGAAGCACTCCTGAGTAGTTACCTTTGTGAGATGTTATATAAATCTTTGTGATGAATGAATGATGTTCTGGTGTATGGGTTTATTCAGGAAAATAACATGTATATATTTTCTTGCGTGGTTTTGATTGTTTTCACGTGAGATTACAATTTGTAGGCCTTACAAGGACCAATATCTTCCCGTGCTCTTAGTAGATGAGATCAGCTTTAGTCATAAAGATCTTCTGGTGAGTTGTTCTCTCTTGTTTTATCTACAAGTATAGCTTTCTATCTGTCTGCGGTTTATTGTAAATGAGATTTTAATATGAATCGTTCATAATAGTTGAGAGTACTTGGACAGCTTTTGAATTTGTAAAAATGTCACTATCGTTTGGAGCTTGGTAGGAATGGTGTTAGGGTGTTAGGATTGCAGCCATGATTCCGGCCGACGATCATTTGAACATTTGGATATCCTGCTCAGCAATATTGAACGTGGCCAGTATTTAAATCTCCTGCAGCTGTTGTGTCTGATTTCAGCCATTGAACAGCACGTGCAAAGAAATGCCACTCACGATCAGCTACAGGCCGATCTCGTACGGCAAGTTTCGTCTGGGGGTGCATTTGAGAGGGTTTATCAATCAGGAAAGCCTAGGTAAGTTTCGTCTGGGGATGCATTTGAGAGGGTTTATCAATCAGGAAAGCCTAGGTAAGTTTCGTCTGGGGATGCATTTGAGAGGGTTTATCATTCAGGAAAGCCTAGGTAAGTTTCGTCTGGGGATGCATTTGAGAGGGTTTATCAATCAGGAAAGCCTAGGTAAGTTTCGTCTGGGGATGCATTTGAGAGGGTTTATCATTCAGGAAAGCCTAGGTAAGTTTCGTGCATTTCGTTTCGAGTTGTGCATATATATATATATATATATATATGCACAACTCAAAATTGGCGCTATATATATTATATATATATATAGCGATGTTGAGTTGAGATAAACAGGTATCAAGTTTATGTACCAGATGATTCACTACAGCCAAATTAAAATTTTCGACACATTACAAATTTGATAAGCAATTAAATGTGTTTACTTTGTGAATCAGTTGATTATTTGTATTTTTGAATTGTTGATTGTTTCTGAGGATTTGATAACAGATAGTGATGAACCGAAACTTGGTTTGGAACTTGACTTGCCCTGAGTATTGTAGTGCTCGGTATTACTCCGACTCGAACAGACAATGGGTCCGAGAGTTATTTTTTCCGATTTTCTGTTTTGAAATGAAAATCTGATTTATTAATTTAAAAACAATAATCGACCTAATTAAAGACCCACATACTGTTATTATTAGTGCTTACGAGTTACAACTTCATAGTGTAAACTAAGGCAAAACCAAAAAATTCATAAAAGTTGTGCAAATTGCAGAACTAAATATCAAGATAATGAGACGTTTTTAAATATTGTAAACTCGAACTCGGCAAAATTGAACATGCAATACTCGGTACTCAGATTCGGCAAGATATTCAAACTCAGTTCATGCCTAATTACAGAGGCATGGTAACAAAGTGTGTGAATGAAAGTGATTGCTTTATACTAGCAGTTACTTGATTGACTTTATTTTGATGACCATTTGCTTGATTAAGACTGCTGATTGATGGATTTCGTGATGTTCTTGTGTGTTGAAGGGATGACGGAGAAGGAACGAAATGATCGGAAGGAAATTTACTTCAACAAGCTTCCACACGTTTTTCTAGCAGTGATTCTTTTATCAATTTGTGTGAGGCTATTAGAATAGATAATTTTTTACAAGAAATAGCTGCAATTTACAATAATAATCAATTGCAGTACATGAAGTACTAGTAGCAACCATTCCAGATGTCAATTACTGTTTTGAATAACTTTTTGTATTCTAAAAAATAATATATAATAATATGGCGGCAGTCGGTGATGAGCACAGGAGTAGAATCTTGATGGGATAGCTTGAAGAGTTCAGTTTTCAGTCGTGAGTGCAAAGTAACAGAGGATAGTGAAAGCGGAGGGGAGGTTATATTTGGATGTGAAATGTGGGGATGAGCAAACTGATGGACTTCTTTTGGGAGTCCGTTTCAAGTGAGGGGAGAAAGATACAGTGTTCAGATTTGTTAGGCAATTGGCTTTTATCTGATGTTGGGGAACATTAGTTATGTGCAACAGACAACGTTTATATTATGATTGACAGTCTCGTTTGCCGGTCTTAATAATCGTTCATTTAAAATCCATATTTTCTTATATAAACCGTTTCCACACGAACCATGACCACTGTGGAGCTGATCTCCTCAGATGGTACCAGGCCACGTCGGCCTTGTGCAAGTGTGGCGAAGTGCAGACGATGTTTCACATAGTGGAGGACTGCGCAATATCAATATTCCCGGGCAATCTCCAGGCTCTTCACAGAGTCGAGGAAGCTGGAAGGGCCTGGCTCAGCAAGTCATGCACTGGCAAATAATAATAATAATTAATAATAATAAACAATATTAATGAATAATAATAATAGATAATAATAATCATTTGATCAGTTCTTGTTTTTCTTCTTCAGGTGCTACTTGACTTGTTGGCTATTGAGAGTGAGCTCAGATTTTTGCAAGAGAGGAAGACAATGGCTGGTCTTTCGACTCAGGCAGGTAAGAAATATAAGGCGTTGAGACTCTGCACCTCATTTTTATGCAACTTTTGAGTTATGCAGAGTGTATGGTTCCAGTATTTAGACAGTGGCACATACATATTAGTATCAAATGGTATTTAGATGAAGGTACACAGATACCAGTATGGATTGGTATTTAGATAGGCACATATATACCAGTATGAATGGTACTTTGATTAAGTTATGTACATATATGGCAGTGTGGAATGGTATTTGGATAATGTATGCACATACATATGAGTATTGAATGGTACTTAGCCACAGGTAGATATGTACCTGTATGGAATAGTATTCAGACATTGCATATCAGTATGCATGGTATTTTGATAAAGACATGTACATGCCAGTGTTGGGCATGAGACCAAAACCTCGAGACCAAGATCAAGAGGTCCAAGACCAAGACTGGGTGGTCCGAGACCAGGACCAATGCTCTTTTTTTATAAACAATTCAACTCATTAAGACGCTAAAAACGGAATACCGTGCTTAAAACATTAGTTTTATTGCTGAAGAATACTAATCTTAATAATGGTCCAGAAACAGTTTTACGGCCAGTCTGAACTTTTGCAAGTTAAGCCCTTGGCTTCGTCCTGAGAATATCGCACTGTAAATTACTTACATTATACGATAAGTAAATACTTTAAGACATCTGAACAAGTAGATTAACGTTTCGTTTGAATGGTGTAGGCCTACTTGCACTCGGAATTGTAGGTTAATAGTGACTGTGACTACACGTGGCCGACAACATAATTATTAGATTTTTCCAAAACCTTGAAATTTGTGAAAGCAAATTTTTAAATGGCTGGTTCTGTTGCAAATGCATTTTTTGCCCACAGCAACATATATAGTCTATAATATTATAGATGATCAACATGTCATAAATCGATAACAATCGCGTAGGGCCTAAACACCGGTGTCTCTAATTGAAAATAACCGACAAATATCAAAAGAAATTGCTCTGATACGACAAATGTCCAAGAACGCTAACCTAAGACAGAGACCAATCCCTAGACCGTTTCTTTAAGACTATGACCAAGACCAACGCATTCGAGACTAAGACCGATGGTCTGAGACCAAGACCGATGCATTCGAGACCAAGACCGCAGTTTTCCGGTCTCGAGACCGTCTCCTAACCAAGACCGCGGTCTCGAGACCACATCTCTGGTACATGCATACTAGTGTGGAGTTATATTTAAATATTAGGGGTGCATACATGCCAGTATGGATGGTATTTAGATAGAGGTACTATGTACCAGTATGAATGGTATGTAGACAAAGATATGTACATACCAGTGTTGAATAGTATTTGAATATTAAAGGTACATGCTTACCAGTATGGATGGTATTTGAATAAAAATACTTACATACATACAAGTATGGAACAGTAATTGGATAAAGGTACATACCCTTATGAATGGTATTTGGATAATTTCATATACATACCAGTACATAATGGTATTTAGACGACCTGAAAGATATAGGATGCCACTGGTGTAATAATGAGAATTTAGAGTGCCAATGGTCAGTCTTGAATTAAGACTCTACTGGTGTGACTTCCTCATTACTCAATTGCTGTTTTGAAAATTTAATGGTGTTCAGGTGAATACACTCTGGTATGAAACATTATTTAGATAGAGGTAAGTACATACTGGTATCATATGGTATGGAGATACATACCTACTAGGTATTATTAATTCATTTTGTGGATTTATATAGCGCCCCTGCATGGAATCTTCTCCTAGCCGTGAATGTGGTGTTCACCCGTTGATAAGGGCACATACGTACATTATAGTATAGTATTTAGATAAAGGTACGCGTACATGCCGGTGGTATTTAGATGAAAGTACATCCTTTCTCATGTAGTATGTTGAGTGCAGGTGTTGAACCATTGTTTGTTGTTAATTTGTGTTTCTGTTGTTAAAACGATAGCCGTCTGGCACAGTGTCAGCATAGTCATCATTTTCCTGTATATGTTGGATCAACAGAAGCACGTCTTCTATCTGATTCTATTCGGTATCATTTCACTCGTTGAGGTAAGAAATGCATCCTTTAACCTCCAAAGGAGCTATAGTATATTATCGTGTGAAACTGAGAGAATAAAGGTGCAGATGGGATGAGAGACAAGCAGAGGCACGTAGAAAGATACAAGCACAGACAATGGTGAAAGATGTGCATTCATACAGAAGTGAAAAGACACAGAGAGGAGTGGGAGGACGAACAGACAGAAGGGCATGTGAACATACAGAGGAAAACAATCAGTAGAAATACACAACCACACGTGAAGAAGCAGATGGCAGAAGCAGAGGACACAGACACTTTTAGAAACAGACTGATGGACAGAAACACAAACAGGCAGAGACACCCAGACAGTTAGAGACACAAACAGACTGACACATGCGTAGAATCCTTGCGCAGCATTATCTTGCAAAGCAGCTTTGTACGTGAATTGTAAAGACATGTAATTTTTTGATTTCATGGATTGATTGTAAGTAGAAATGTTAGCTGTAAACAATTTAAACTATTATTATAGTAGATGTGATAGTGGCCAGTGTTTAGTGGTTGACATTTGGGGTGTGCGATTGGCCTGTGGTTGTTAGCATTGGTGGACTCGTCAAAACAGAAATTTGTTTCAAAATTCATTCATTTGTGACGAAGGTTTATATAGCGCCACTTCAAAGGTTATTGCTCTATTACGCAGGAGCACTCTCTGACACTTCATACCCATGCATGCCTATTGGGTTAACTCAAGGAACTGCTTCTCTTCCATTTCTTAGTCGTGATCTAGAGAATTGTCGGGGTAGTGTTAAGAATTGAAACGGTTTTTGTGTTCATTAGATTTGGAAACTGTTGCTGGTATTTCAAGCAAGTGTGAGCTTAACCGAATGGCGACTGGTGTTTGAAGTAAGTCTCTCAATGTCTTTCACTGGTGACAGAGGACATTCATTTATTCTCTATTCAGTACATGTCATCATTGTCATTGTTGTTCGTTGCGCCTTTGGTTGTCACTGTGCTGGAGACTAGTAGAAGGCAATTTAGGTATAAGGACTGAGATGTGTAGAAAAGCAGTATTCTGTGGATATTATGACTGACGACTTGAATAGAGGGAACAGACTTTACAGAATTTTCTGTCTTGATTAATGGTATGTTCAATTTATATGATTCTTGTTAGTTATTTAAGTTGAGTTCCTTATCAGCTAGTTATCCTGCTATCATACAATTTAGTTGATGATGATAAACTATGATGATCCATGATGACTGATGTCAGTTGTTATTTCTGTAGAAATCTCGTTTGGGTAATAAAGAACTTGTGACTCAGGCACTCGATGCACAGGTAATACCTTCTTCTCTGTTTGTTCTTCTCTTTTTCCATTTTGATCTTTTATGGTAACGAGTGGAAAGACATAAATGGAAGCCGTCAGGTAGGAGTAAAGTCTTGCCTGATACGACTGCATACACTATTTTAATCTAAATGATTGGAAAGATTCAGTCTCAGATGAAACGGACAACCAGACAACAACTGTGTTACAACGTCCATCGGCTATCTCGTCAGCTGTTCATACAAGTGAACGCTTTGGGGGATATGGTCTATTATGAAGTCACAGAGCACTTGTGCATGATGCCTTTCATAACATCTTTGGGCTCAAAGTTGGTGTCTGTAAGAGAGGGTATAAACCAAGGAAGGTGAGAGCTGTTCGTAAGGAGAACCATTGGTTTGTTGACTTGGCAGTGGAAGACATGAAGGAAGCATAGAGTTCATTTATCAGATTCACATTTCAGTGTGACCTAGTGCACGCGCGTTACAGATTTAATCAATAAAAGAACTTCTCTTGGAAAAACTTCTGAATCTCAATGAGATAAGGAAGATGATGATTGACGAAGGTAATTGAGTTGTTATGGTGAAGTCAAGAGTGTTGCCTTGGCTACAGCTGCTGCTGCTCTCAGTTGTTGCTATGGCGATAGCTACTACCTTGCCATGTCTATAGTGAATTTCGTGTTTTTCAGGCAATGAGGTATTTGTCGTATGTACTGTATCCGTCATGGGCTGCTGTGATCATCTACACTCTGATGAAAAGTCCCCAGAAGAGGTGAGCAGGAAGTGTGTAACTTCACACGGTCATATCATGCTGTATGATAAGAAGACATCTGACATTATCACTTTTTGGTGGTTGGCAGCGATAATGACTTGAAGGCGGTAATGATGTGCCAAACAGATTTAAGGCAGTGGCATGAATTTTGGGGCCGTTCCCAGAATTTGTTTTACAATACTAAATCTCAATTGGTGAATTTCATTGCACACAAATCTTATCTTAATTTGTATGCTGTTGGAGCTGTTCATATGACTTCAGTTATTGTACGTATTGTATTGGCCTAATTGGTCATTGCAGACACAAACAAACACACATGCGTGAAGATGCACACATATACACACGCATGAGTCTGCAATCACACGCTTGCACACATGCAACGCAAGGATTTAGACTATGAGTTTTACCAATTTATAACCTCCTGAGCTTATGGTGATGATAACAAAGAGGTGATGGTGATGATGATGTGTGGTTTGTTTTATTGACAGCTGGTATTCGTTGTGCATTCAGAGCCTTTTCAATGGTAAGAATTAACGTCTTAGCCTTTTCATTTGAGATTATAGCACAGTGTCAAAAAGCTGGCCTGCATGGTATTTCTAGCCTGCTGACGATAAGTTTTCTGACTCACAGATCCTTGCCTAAAGACCACGTACTTTTGCAATAACAATTCAAATATTATGTCCTTTTTTTTATATGCACATTTTGTAAGTAAACCTTTTTAAAGTACAGCTAAAGATCAGTGGTGCTTAAAACCCAAGTCAGCGGCTAGGTGGTAAATAGGAAGGTCTTCAAGTGCCTCCGAAACTGATCAGATTAAGGAACATATGATGCTCGTGACTGATAATGACATTGAAGACTAGTTTGGAACCAACATACAAAATATTACCACTGGCCCACCATTACAAGAGGTTTAACCCCTGGGCTAGAGTCTTTGATGAGATGACTGCCGGCTGATTCATAGCCGGCTGTGATTAATGGCACGTTGTCTATGTTTACTTGTTGTCTATGCTGTTTACTTGTTGTCTATGTTATTTACTTGTTGTCTGTGTTGTTTACTTGTTGTCTGTGTTGTTTACTTGTTGTCTGTGTTGTTTACAACAGCATTTTATGCAAATGACTGATTATTGATGGTTGTTTGGCTGCTATAGGATTTAATTACATTGGATTTCTCTTCAACCTGCCTCAGGTGTTCATCAATTACAAGGTAATCATTGGGGGGTGTAGAGTAATGAAAAACACATTAGGGTTCAGAGCTGAGGAACCACGTACAATACCCAGCGACGACATTGGTTACATAAAATTTACATGTATAGTATAATGGGCGTCTAGCATGGCTGCCATCATTTGTTCTTACTATCTCTGTAATCATACTGCATTGCTGTCAGTTTGGAAAAAAAAACAAAATTATTATAATTAATTTTCGTCATGAACAGGTGCTAAGATGAGGTGGTGTTCTGCTGTAACACATGCTCTGCAGGTGACATGGCTGCAGCTTTGGTAACTCAGAAGTCCAATAGGTACAAATCATTTGCCTTATTCATAAGAGAGGAAATGTGTGTATGGCGGAACTGCCCATGTTGTGCCCACGGTGTCTTGGATGAGAGTTTGCTATTATTAGGCAAAGTCTCAATGGTGTATTTGGTGTCACAACTGTCTGAATTGCATTCAAGGAACTCCAGTGGGTCACTGGACCTGTGTGCTTTGGCATTAAACCACCACATATGGATTGGTTCCTAACACGGCTTAACGTTATGTAATCAAACATTTGTCAACTGTCCTTTTTGAGAGGCACCTGTATGGCATTTATGATTTACAGGTGTTGTTTTCCACTTCTTTAATTGTGGCATTTATTTGAATTTCAGCTGAAGTCAGTCGATGATTTACCTTGGACTGCATTGAATTTCAGTGTACGTACTGTGTCTGTAATTGCACTGTGTTGCTGTCAGTTTGAAAATAAACGAAAATTTATTTTCTAGACTTTGTGTTATTTAATGAATTGAGAACATAGCAGCTTGCAGACAAACTAGTTCTTTATTAACTGTGGTGTCATCATATTAGTGGAATAAAGAGGGCACCTTTGAATGCATCTAAGAAGATGCTATGAAAATGTTCAGATACAATACATACATTACTATTAGGAAGGAATGTGTTACCCTGCAAAAAACAGTGAGATAATATGAATAATTGTCATTGTCATCTTTGTTTTTTATTGTGTTTGGAACAGAGATTCTTTGGCCAATGAACACAATGCAGATGATGTGTTCTTGTGATTCAGTGGCTAATAGAGGCAGACACTTCAGTTGTTTATCAGATAATTAGTCATGATGCTATTTAGTTTCTGCTGATTACTCCCTACTTATAAGTTGAAGTAAGTTAGCTTGTGTATGACATGTGGATATTGACTGGTTCTTTCCAAGAGATTGTAACTTGGGAATGGAGTTTGGCTTTGAAGCCATCATTCATTGCTGCAGGCGCGGTGCATTGCTGCAATAGCAACACCACGGAAGTTTTTAATGCTCAAACAGCTTAAAGTAAATCTTGTGAATAGGTAGGAAAAGGCGGCTTATGTCGTCAACCGTAAACCGTAAAATGATACAGTTTCGATCTTTACGTTACTAGATGATCAGCGCCATCCTACTGGATCAGTTTCGATTCGTTATGATGCCAATCGATGTTAACGTTTATTTCCCAGGAAATGACTTGATCCATGTGATCTATGCTTTTCAGCAATGGTTTGTATCATTTACGTTCATTTTAATTCTTATCTTCTGTCATTGTTAGAGCAGACTATTGTATCTATTGTATATTTGTATGTCTTATTAACCCAGGCAGGACATTGATGTGCGGCACGGTGGCCGATTGGTTAGAACGGTCGGTCTGTAACGCTAAACGTGCGCTGAGTGAGCGGGTTCGACCCTCGTCCGAGGCGTCACTGTGTAGGGACCTTGAGCAAGTCCTTCGCTCACAATGACGCTGCAGTACAACTGAAATTGCGCCGACGAGGCGTGTGCACTTCTGAGCAAAAAACGTTGGAAGAAGGGCGATATCAAATGTCAGAATAAATAAATTGACATGAATCTGTGATGTTTTAGTAGTATATGTAAGTGGATGTTTATGGCAATCGTATGGTTAATCGCTCATGCAGCATCATCTGCTAATCTTAGGAGAGTTATATGAATGGCTGATCCTGAGTTTTACTTATGTTGGCTGAGGTCTCTATGCTCCTTCTGATCTGTTATATATACTCTTACTGCTGTCACGATTTCCATCTGCTGATCGTATATGACACTCATCTGGAATGAGTTTCTAATTTTAACGGTTTCTTCCTATCCTTAATTAAAGGTGTATGCATTACCTATTATTATCTGAATTATATCATTACATGCATTTATGCGATCAAATAGAATGGAAAAGGAAATGATGTTGGCATGCGGAGAAGGAAAGAGAAAACGAGGGTGCCCAAGGAAGAAATGGATGGACGAGAAACAAGAAAGAACCGGAATGAATCTGGAGGAATTCAGAGACGATATCTCGGAGAGAAAGCAATGAAGAATGTTTATCATGACAGTCGCTAGAGTTCAACGAACTGAAAGCACAAGGTGACAAGGTGATAATATGCATTACGCAGTTGTTCACTCACTTTAGAGCACTGATTCCCAAAGCCCCAGGTCAAATGTGGTCCATCTGCTGATTTTAGGTGCCCCATAAAACCTTTCTTACGATTGAAACATTTCTGACCATTATTGTGTTAATAGTTATAGAAAACAATTTAGCAGCGCTTGTAACTTTTGCAACGACATCTCTAGCATCAGCCAGACATTGACGGACATTGATTGTCTGGCTTCAAAGCATCAATAATTGCGGACATTTAAGTACCACATAATTATTATGATCCATGCAGAGTGTTTCTTTTTCTAATTCACATGGGATTTTTACATCAAATTGAAATAATGGCAACATGATTTTGTTTTATATTTGAAGAGCTGTTACCGAGTAGTTTATTTTTCTATGGAATGATAATGAATGAAGGTGCATGGTTTGCTGGGAATTACACAATGACTTGGTTTGGCCTTTGGAGCAAATTTTTGGGAACCACTCCCCTTATTAAGTATGTTCTGTTGTAACTGATTGTTGGCTGTAGGCTGTACGCTGGTGGTGGTTAGGAGAGTCAATGAAATGAAGACCAACTGCCCATCTCCAACAAGCTATCAAAACAGGAGTTAACAGAAACCACTCAAGCTTGATAAAGGGGCTCTGTCTGTCAGTCTGTCTGTATGTATTAATGTCTGTCTGTCTGTCTCTCTCTCTCTGTCTCTCTCTCTCTCTTACACACACACACACACACACACACACACACACACAAATACACATTTCAAAGTAAACTATTCTATGAAATAAAAAGTTATGGGACAGACTAGCAAGTTGGTTTAAATTTAAATTGAATATATTCTAATGTGACACTGTTCACGATTTGAATAGCAGAATAAGAGGCTCTGTCTCCTTTGTTACAACAGAACTGTTTAATAAAGCGTTTCGTGATATATCGGATGTGCTTTCCTCATTATCAATGTACATGATTTGAACAGTGTCTTTTAGACAGGGTTTGTCGTCTAATAAAGATGATAATTTTTCGTTGATTAATTCAGGCTGACATGTAGGGCATGTGCAGTTAGATTATAATGACATAGAATTAACAAATGATGGCAAGTTTAGCAGAAGTTGTATTCAACTGTACCACAGTCATGTAAGGCGTCCGTCTGTCCTACATTTTATAGTCGAGTTTAAGGCCTTCCATCTCCTTTTCCATTTCCACTGCACAAAGAAGTGTTTCAGACAAGTAGCGAATTCACGCTATTCTCGCCACACCTGCAAGAACAATGGAAAGTTTCCAGGCTTCATGAAAAATGAATTTCTATTTTCACAAATATTTTTCACAAATTGTTTTTATGAGAGTTAATAAAATGTAAGAAAGAACGATTGCGCAGGACATGTGCTCACGTCTGACCCTTGTGAACTTGACCCATTACCTATAGAATCTGGCCTCATCGAGCGTCTGTGAATAAGCTGGATCCCGCGACTTCGTTTCTTGGGCGCTGTAGAAACCAAAATCACGATGATGACCACTCCGATCATTACGACCGTAGTCTTGGCTTTCCATATTATCCGTCATTTGTTATAGCGTTTGAAACAACGGCTTTCCATCGACGCCAAGCCTCTGCTGCCTGCGAAAAGAGGGCTGGGCCTTTGCAGGAGCTCTTCTGAACCACCGAGATGGTTCACCATCAATCCGCTGATGCAGCCTTCTGTAATTGCGTCAGTCCGCTGTATCCCACCAATTTCTGTTAACATGAGTAAATGACACTAAGTCGAGTACGAATTTATATCCTGTAAATTCAACGGCAAAGAGATATGACCATAATTAAAAACCATAACATATATAAAAGGACGTTATGTGGGTTCGCTTAAACTCAAACTGGAAAGAAAACTTAATATAGCGCAGAAGCGATACGTGCGGTTCAGACTGAGTGTGATTTTCTATTTTCCCAGATTAACAGGCGCTCTACGCCGGGCGCATCGGTAGATATTGTGCGTTCTATGAGCAATTAAAATCTCTGGGTTTTTACTTATTTATTCTGTTAAACTCGTTTAAAAGTTATCTTGTACAACATCAACCGTTGCGGGATTTCGCTGTGGGGACATTTGTCAGCCTAGGGTGTTCGGCAGATCGTTAAATTTTGAGGTGAAAGTTGCAGCAAAGTTTGTGTGGGTGGGGTGACCTCATCATCGAAAGCCAATGACTGCGTCTGTTGTCGAAACAGACCGATGCGTACAATAGTAAATGTTTCGGAAAATGAGATTGAGCGGATCTTGGATGCGGCAGCGTTCTACTTAGACGAGCAGTTGAACTTTGATAGAAACTTTGGATTTAAGTCGAATGAGCTATAAAGTCTCGTAACGACTACAGGCCAACTCACTCTGGTGGGTGTCTGAAGTTATACTTTGTGATATTGTGACCAGTAGACCTACAATGATTATCCTGGGTTAACGTTCGTTTCAGTAGCTGGTGAAATAATGGGGTTTGGTTCAGATAGATATACTGCTACTATCAGTGGACTACTGTCTGTGGTGGAGCAGGATTTTGACCGATTAGTTTGACCCAGCGTGATGTTTAACTGTTCTCGTTTTACACAAATCGATGCCCAGCCATTAAGCCAACTTTGTAAGTCTGTGCTGCTACCTTTTGGATCCATAGTTATGTCTGAAGATTTATTTGCATCTGCAACATTAGTTACATTGTGCTGACTTTCATGGTTTTTGCAAATTTAAGATATATGATGACACTGGGTCTTGACCCCTTGCCTAATGATTTTTTGATTAAGTGCCTGACTACCTGGGAATGAGCTGTTTCCCGCGACTTTGCTTTTGTGGGCGCTGTAGAATTGTCGAGTTACAACATTGCCTCCATCAAGTTTGTTTGATATTTGGTTTGGAAAACCATGAGCCAAATTGTTATTTTTAGATATTCATTTTTTCCTATTTCTTCACAGAAGAGCTAAAACTTTGCCCAGACAGTGTGTAATACAGCCCCAAAAGGGCCCAAACATTATCATTGCAGCAGTTTTATTTACTGCTCCATCAAGACAGTGTACTCAGGGGCACTCCCAGCCCAACCCAATTTATCATCTGACTGCTTCCACCAATTTGGGACACTGGGGCTGAAACATGCACAAAGAAACCATAGTTACTCACATTCACACTTGTCCAACTAATGTTTGCTTCCTATCATGAGTTATCTATGTTGCAATCAGCAGAATATCTGATTGCTTTGACTAATGGGGTTTACACATGGAGAAACCCTATTTTCATATATCTTCTCACTCTTGTCATCAGTTCCTTATGCCAGTCATTTATTGGTGATGGGTATGAATAAATTTACTTCTCTGTGTTTTGTCATGTTACTCATGTCCAATACTCTGACTGCTTCCTTCTTATGGTTTAAGTGATATTCTGACAATAAGTATCATATGACTCATAAATAGTGTGAATAAAGTTTCAGTTGTCAACCGAGGCATTCAGCAGAAATCTTGAACTGCTTCCAGGTAACATACAGAGGGTCCAAAAGGTCCTCAAGCAGGGAGAAGCCATATTTTCGCATTATTTCTTGCTTAAAATGCTGTATAACTGGTTTAACCATCTTCTTTGCCCCTCTTATCATGAGTAGGTAAGGTAATATTAAAACACTTAAAACTTTTAGTAGCACCAGTCATAATTTTGATAAAACTGCCAAATTTATTTCAACCTGACAAACTACAGAATGATTACATAGAACGAAATGATGACAAGTCATTGCGTGACTTTGTTGTTCTGATATGCAAGTGGGAGACCATAATCCGTCAGCATTCTGATTTGATTTGATTTGCCAGGATTTAAACTCGGTTAACTCGGATTGGAGATGAGCAACAGCAGCATTGTTGTGACCACCGAGCTTTCTCAAAGGCAGAACGGTGTAGAAGACGACGATTTTGAAGGTCATCTGACAGTCACCGAGGGAACTATCTCAAGGTCGAAATTGAAGCCAGGGAGCAGGAGGAAGGCACGGAAAGTCGGACTGGCAGTGGACGAGGACTTTGACGACAACGCGAGCGTGAGTTCAAGCATGTCAAGCGCAAGTGAGCATTCCGTGAGAAGTGACACAAAAGTCAAGAAGGTCAAAAAGCATCACTGTGAGGTTCATTCAAAGTCATCAAAAACAAAAGGTAAGGACAATAATTTGAAAGTCGATTCTGAGCAAATGGGAATCGGCCCCGGTGGAGTAGACATGACAGTGGACAACAGGGAGACAGTGGAATCGGGCGAACGGAAATGCACCTGCCGAAAGAATGCCAAGAACAAATCGCAGAGCAAAGCAAAAGTCACACGTCCGGAGCCGGAGGGCAGTCTCCTGTCCGACCCATCCAAGCTTAGTTTTCTGGATGACCTGGAGCGTGTCATTTACGGTAGTGAACCGCTTTTTTCCGATGTGGAGGACGAGGATCCGTCTCTCGAGGACCAGATCCGGGCAGAGTCGGAGCGCTTTCATCGACGAATCATCGATCCGGAGAACATCTTCTCCGCAGTGCAGATGTTGAATACGAACACGATGATGAAGCTGGCGATCATTCAGACGGAACTGAAAAATGTCAAGGATGTATCTCTTCGAAGGGTTCGTACTTTAGAAATGCTTTTGCTGTTCCATCCAAAGAGATTGCGAAATAAGAGGACTCATGTAGTTAAATTTGTGATACAATTAAAGATAGATTACAAGTCTATGTTACTGAATACAATTTCTCTGAGATTGTAATCTGATATTTATAAAGCACCACTTTAAGAAAAAACTCAAATCGGGTGTTCCATTTGTGCATATTATTATATTTAGTTGCTGTGTACTAGGGCTGTACCCAATAGGTGATTTTCACTATTCGGGCGAATACGAACAATTGTACCAACTATAGTGTACAAAATTGGTCTACCAACAAATTTGAAAATTTCGTATGTGAGCAAAAGTTTCAGTTCAGTAAAATTAATACATTAACTATGAGTAAACAGTAAACTACAAGTAATGTTTGAACCCTTCTGCCTGTAGGCCTATGTGTAAACTAGAAATAAAACTAATTTAATCAGACTTAGAAATGAGACGGCTGAAACTGCGATACCTTGGTCCAGGCAGTAGAGAATAATTTTGCCGCTTGTGCATAAACATATATCACGTGACCACTATTCGTATTCAGTCCAACAGCTACTATTCGGCGGAATACCGAATAGCTATTTGGCCCACTATTCGGCTCCGAAGCGAATACGAAGCGAATATTCGGTACAGCCTTACTTTGTACTAATAAATTGAAGAAATTACTGTAGTAGCAACAGTTTCATTTGAATCTACCTGCGTGCATAAGGTATTATGGTAATGGAATGTAAGATGTTAATTTCTATAATGCTCATCGTCAGTAGCAAGCTACTTGTAGAATACTTTGCACACACACCAGTTGGTTGCCTAGTTTGTAAATATTTTAAATATAACGTGGCCGTATCAGTTTAAACCGGTTTACTTCAGAAACATTAAGTTCAGCCTGATTTGGTTATAGCCAACAATTGACTTAACTGCAACTTTTTTAAATGATGCACCTTGATTTAATAAAAAAAATTGGTGCTGTGCAACATGACATATGTTCCTGTATGATAGTTGGTGTTCTGTGCGTTACATTGTGCTCTGTGTTACTGCAGGGGCGTCAGTCCCCCCTTAGTGATGGAGGCAAACCCCCTCGGTCCCAAGGGTATGAAAGGCAAAATATTCCTCCCCTAAGACTAAAACAATATTCCCCTATGTGAAATTGGAGGCATTTGCCTCCGGACCCCCCTATCTGTAGGTGGCGCTTCGGCGTGTGGTCACACCGGTTTTGACTCGGCTGTTGTGGATGGATTTTTACTGTTTTCGTAAAACTGTCCTTTTCAGCCAAGGGTTAGGCCAGGAGTGCCTCTGAGTAGATATCTTGAAGGGGCGCTATATCAAGTATTTTTGATTAATTTTGTTTGATTTGGAAGCCCTGTGTTACTGTATGATAACAGTGAATTAGATTATGCTTTGTGTTCCTGCATGATAGTTGTGGATTAGATTTTGCTTTGTGCACTTGATAATACCAAATGTGCCTGTGTGATAACAGTGCATTGGATTATAATTCAATTCAATTTTCATTTAATGAGAAGACCAAGCTGTCACAATCGCAACTCACTTTACAATTACATGTTCCTGTGCATGAGATAATGCTCTGATCATGCTATCAGTTAGTCATGAATGAATCCCATTTATTTGATTCTATTTATGTCAATGGATTTGTATTAAACAGTTTTGCTGGCCATCACCCACACACGAGAATTTTATTCCAAGTAAACACTTACTCAGGCAAGTAAGAAACACCTTTGAGAGGCTCGATACATATGTATAGAAACAGACGATAAGTTGTTTGACATTGAAGAGTCCTGGAACTTTGCCATCAGAAAGACACAAGCAGAGTTCAAGCAGGACAGATGCTGGCCAACTAGTTCATGGAAAGCTAAAAAACCTGCTCAATAATATTATTATCTTTGCAGCTCAGTTTGTTATCAAGAACTGTTTGGGTTCTGAGTCACATCGCATAGTTTCCAAGGAAATTTCCAATAATCGTTTTATACACAGACTCACCCACACACACACACACACACACACACACACACACACACACGGTGTCATGTATTATTTTTGTTTTTTCGTTAGTTACCATATATTATTTCTAATTTGATTGTGTAATTTAAATTTCTTGGTTGAGAAGGTCAACCTCTTCATTTTTTCTAAAAGAACTGTGAGCGATGTTTGAGGTTTATCCATGTTCATTTCCTAAAATATTATGGTGGGGTTTAGTGAAATCGTTTAACTTTCATGCAGTAGGGTATAGCCTACTTTTGAGAGGTTTAATAAAGCTGCTTTATACAGACTCTGAACATAAATACTTTCATACTTTTTGATTTGCATGTACGTAGATGGTGGAAACTGTATAGAGATTGATGAGCAATCTGTACATTCAAATTACCTTTGTAAAGCAAGGGTTATGGAGAATGGACACCCCCGGACATTCGACCTGGACAATTGCTCTCTCTCCCACGATTTCGATGGAGATCTGAAATGTAGTTTGTAGAGCGCAAAGCCCCTAATAAAAAAGAAAATCTGCTTGGCATCTAGGGTGACGGCTAGCATGCATTGTGTTTGTGCTGTGTTTTTAGTCAGAGGGTGAGATCGTGTCTGCGGCCAAGCGAGCGGAGGTGCTGCGGGAGAGCTTCGAGCACACAGAGAATTCATTCAAATCCTACACGAGTCAGCTCAGCGAAGCTTCTAAGGCGATTGGACCGCTGCCAGAGTGGTATGTGATATTATTATGCTAGAGAGGTATGTGATTTTAGTATTTATTTTGCCTAAGTTCAAATGTGTGTTATGATGACTGCTTTTAAAGTCAAGCAGAAAACCGAGAATGAGTATTATGGACTGGACGATGCAAGGAGGGTCACAGCAAGGTGAATGAGAGAGGCAGAAAATTTCTCATATTGGCGAAGTTTGACATACATAGCTGCCTAGGAAGGCAGACTGGCAGAGAAGCAGAAGAAGAAGTTATAATTGGATCTCTTGTCATCATGACATATGACATCCTTGGTAGGGAAGACCAACATTAAATCAAGATTCTGTTTACATTGTATCCTTTTGTGGTCATTTTCATAACTTTATTCAAGTATAGATAGGACCATGCTTCTCAAGATGATCGGTGATCATTGAGGACAACAATTTAAACATGGGGTCTGGGAAGGACATGGTAAACCTGTTCCCAATTTCTGAGCCAAATCTAAAAAGGGTGCAATTTCGTAGCACTTATAAAATCGTAAGTTTGATCTTTGTTATCATATGCCTCTATGGTGAAGTGAAGAATTGCTTTCTATTTATCAGCCGAATGCTAGCACCTCAATTTGAGTTCACTTTGTATTCAGAGAAAATGACACATTTGAACTTTTATTCTCAAATTGTGTAGTCTTTAAGTGAGGCTCTATGTGCCAGAGAAACATTGTTGTGAGGCCAGTTTTGACACATAGATGCCTTATGGGCTATAGGTTTTTTTGATTGTATCTGGTTGTTTATTTGTACAGCCAGCAGACGTCTGTACAGAGCGGCCGAGGGAGTGCTGATGATAGGAAGCAAATCCTTTCAGGAGATAAAGAACAGCAGAGATTGGGAGCTGCTGATGCGATATCAAAGAGGGTTTGCCATCCGTATATATTCTACTGTTTACTATGTTGCAGAATCATGTGGCTGTACATAATGGATTTTCTGCTGTTTGATTGGTGCTTGTACACCAGAACCTGTTTATTATATTGTTAATAATTTTTTGCATTCACACAGGTGAATCGGCTGATCAGTTGTCGTGTGAAGGGTTGTTAGTTATCCAGATGTTTGAAAGCCAGTGAGAATTTAGTGAGTTTTGAGGCTGTTTTCATGGAAGAAAGAGAGGTTTTGAGCACAGGAGAAAGAATGGTAGTAGATGATTCGTTTGCTGGTAGCAGCAGAATGGAATGTGTAAGAACAAGTTAGGCATTGAAGGTGGCAGTTTCAGATCGTTAGTGTCGCTCTCCTCCTTTATCCAGGTTGGGACTGGCACTGCCAGAGTGCAAACAGTGGCAGAGTTGGGATTGAAGTTATGTAGGAGTGCTTAATGTATTGGTCATGCAGGTCAGTGAAAATCTTTGTCTGAATTCTACTAGGAATCCAATGCTTCTGACCGTCTTAGATGGAGGAGTTTGATTGAGATGTTGCATGCAGAACCAATTGAGACTGAGTTTTGGATACTTTGAAGCCTTTTTCATTTAATATATGAGATGACCTTTAAATAACTGGGTTGGTGTGATGTTCAGTACCTGATAAATGTACTGCATGCAAGAGTATCTATCTGATTGAAAACAGCACAGTTTGCAGATAGATGTCTGCTGAACATTATGTAGCTGTGATTCAGTGTATTATTTCTGATTGTGTTTGTTTGCAGAGATCTTTCTATGGGAAGCGTTTGGTCAATGAAGTTGACCTGGAGATTGTACAGTGTGGTCTGGAAGTGGCAGAAATGTATGTATGAAGACAATCATATGATGACTTCTAGGAACATCAAAATGGCTTATGTTAAATAAAAACTCTAGTTTTTTATTCATATAGTGTTGTGTCAGTAGTTACCAACAATTTAAAAATGGGGTAGGGTCTGGGAAGGTCTCTGCGAGCTTGTTCCCAAAAATAAATTTCTTAGCCAAATTTTAAAGGGTCCAATTTTATAGCATACAGTGAGATTAAGATTAGGTTTATAAAATACAATTGTAATTTTGATTTTTCTTATCAAAAGCCTGTATAGTGAAGTGAGGAATTGCTATCAATTTTGATTTCACTTCATATTCAGTGAAATTAAGTATATTTTCTAGAAAACAAATAATTCAGAAGCATATATTATATTTACCAGTTGTTAAGTGATGTTTCCCTTTGTCTTTAGGAAAATCTGTGAGCTTGAAGAAGAGCAAATGGTGATCTCAAACGCCCGAAAATCTCGCAATACGTCTGAGGTTGTCATTGTCTGGGATACCCGAATATTTAAATATACAATCCTAGGAGAAGTATAGTGACGTAATTGGTACATTATATTGAAAATGTAGTTGTGAAAATACAATAAACTTGAATAAATATTTTAAAGATGAATTGATGTTATGATTTTCATTGTTATTGAATGTCTGTGTGGCATTTTCAGTGAAACAGAGCTAAAAAAGAAATATAGTTTATCCCGAGTATAGAGAGGCACATTTCCTTTGCTCTGAAGCCTTCAATGGATGAATCCTAAAACCAAGGAACCAGCGCATGTGCCAGTGTAGCTTCACTGCAGTTGACAAATTACCATTCATAAAGATTATTTTGAGATACTGTAAACATGGCTGTCTAAACACAATTTGAAATATGTTGGAAATATTTCTTGAGCTAACTCTGGTGGAACCTCAACATGACATTGGACATTTGCTGAGTATCAGGTTTTTCCTGTAGAATGGAGAGAGGAATGGTCAGAGAAGGTACTGGTTACTTCCCATCATATGCTGCAATAAAATTCTCCTAGTTTGAATGTCAATTCAATTCCAACATATGTGTACTTTTTAAGAACGTAAGCAGCGTAGACCCACAATCTTCGAACACAGTCATCATCATGCATCATGAGCACAGTGCACGTATATGTCCGACAAGCAAAGTGCTTTTATCGAATAGACAATCGTGACATACAGTTACATGCTAACTAACAGGTTGTCCTCGGCGAGTGCTTGTTTTTCAAGTTGCCTTGTGTACATGTGTCAATTCCGACAGACCACTTGTTTGACTGCTGTATTGAAAGGTAGGCAGTGTTGTGGTAATGTTTTCATCAGTGCTATGTCTGCTTTGTTGAAGAGTGTCAGACTACATCATGTTCTGTGTTGCAAATATATTTTATATATAAAGGGTTTTTATCTTTGTAGTTTGAAGAACTGATACGTAGGTTATCCCAACAACAAGCACAGGTATGAAAAATCAAAATCATCGTGTTGTTTGTATATATTTATGAAACTAAATGGATGAATTTTTTCTCATCAAGATATGTCATCTGGTTGTAAATCTGTAAGTGTGTTTTGGCATACTGCATTGATGTTATTCGTTTATCACCTTTGCCTTTTAAAAAGTTTTGAACCAAAATGTTGATTCTGTGAAGCAGAGGTTGAATAATTGGGTCTGACCACAAATGATTCATGTCAACTATATATTATTTCTACAGCTCAAGTTTTGCAAGTAGGAACAGAGGAGTGTGTGAACAGAGGAACTGTGGAGTAAATGGTATTACTCTGCATTTTATTATTTCTTTTTGTGTAATTTTTTTTCTACAGGCAGACAAGCAAGCTCGTGAGGCAGAGCAAGCCATACTATGTCTTGGAAAACAACTCAAAGATTTACAAGGTTATGTTAATATTCCCATATGAATAATTTATTAGTGGCATACATAGTATCCATTTTAAGCATGTCTCATCAGAGTGAATCACAGTGGAAACTTGTCAGCTAAGATCTGTTCACCTTGTCAGCATGGACTAGGCATACATAAAATGGTGCATGATCCAGTATTTAGCCAAATAAGTCAGATAGATTGATAGATGGATGGACGGACGGACGGAGTGATGGAAAGAGAGATAGATAGATAGATAGAGAGAGAGAGAGAGGGATGGACGGACGGACGGAAAGAGGGAGGGAGGGAGGGACAGAGACAGGGACAGAGAGATAAAGAGAGAGAGAGAAAGAAAGTTAGAGAGAGATGGTTGATGATACTGGAAGCATCTCTGAGTAGTCCTCTTGAAGGGATGCCATGCAAATTCCTTAAATCAATGAATGAATCTATAGATTGACTGTGTGCACTGTGTTTTAAAATTACAGATGAACGCAGTGCAGTAAAGAAGAAGTACAAGCCGATCAGTGCAGAAATGAAGGCCACTTTTGCTGAGCTATGCATCTTCTGACTCGACGTTAGGCTTTTGGCTCAAGATCAAGTCATCAGAAATGGTGTGTGGGTCATTAGTTAAACTTGGGCACAGACTTAGACAAGCAGAGCCGTGGATATGTTGTTCCTGTACAACTTCAGTGGATGTAGAAGACTCATAAGTTTATTACTGATCAGATCATGTGTTGTGAGATTATGTGGCTTTCCTAGCGACATCGCTGATAGAGTGGAGTTCCTTGCAAAGTATTTCCTGTCGTGCTCCGTGGTTGAGTATTCTTCCGGTGTAGGTCCCTGGCTGATGCGGACTTTGGTTAAATTTTGGGCTAAATAACTCTATTCAACTGTGTTTTGGCATAAATTTATTGCAAACTTAACTGTTGAGATCATGAATTGCAAGGAAAGTTCTTCAACTATAGAAATTAATCAGCATCCCTCTGGTATTGCTAAAGGCAATGCATTGAGTCTCTCTGACAAAGAAGTTCATTCTGCCACAGAGGACCCTATGGCACTACTATTCGGTTCGTACCCGGATCCAGCATCTTTTCATCCAAATACTCGGATTCGGTACTTGATGGAAATTGTCTACTCGGTTATGCCCTAACTGCCAGGTATATTCACAACCTGCTCATGAGAGGTAAACAACCAATGTGTCCGGGTGATGCTTTTTTCATTGAGATTGAGGTTTATTTCTCAGTTGAACTCAAAGTGTTAATCTCAGATGGAAATTTTAGAAATTGTGATTAGTGTGGTACTGCCATACATATACTGAGTCATCAGCTGATTTAGTGTGGTAGCATTTTCATACTATACTATGTACTTAGTCTACGCTTGATGAGTACTTTCCCAAGCTGTGGGTCGTGACCCAAAAGTGGGTCGCAGCGTCTTGTTAAGTGAGTCGCCATGCTTCAGTTCTGTTTCAAAATAATTCCATTAAATTCTGATAAACAAAAGTCATTCTTGACCTTCTTTGTTGTATACATAGGGTCTACTGTAGTCTATTCATTTAATTGAGTACGTATTCAATGCATGCATTGCAGATTTAAGTTGAAATGCTACTTAAAATATAACTCAATATCATTTGCCTTTGTGGGTAGATCATGGGAATTCAAAGATTTCCAAAAGTGGATCCAAAGACCAATAAGTCTGGGAAACACTGCTTCTAAGACACTACCGAGTTTTAGAAAGTATTTCACCTTGACAGTTAAACTGGTTGCAACTGGACAGTTTGAGTCAGTGGGTCTGTTCCTACCAGTAGGAGGCTTCTCCCATAAGTGGATGTCTTTCCTTTGAGCATGACGAGCTGGATTCACAGCTGTGTGGTTACAGAACTGAGGTACTTCATGATGTGTTAGGTCGTACTGGACCAGTGCTGTAGAAATTCTGCTTATTTAATTGCACAGTAAAGCTGACCTTCCTGTGTTTCACTGTCTATTCAAGCAAGCAAACTTTCTAAGAAAGATCTTGTGAAATACCTTAACCCTTTAACGATCAGTGTATACTTATAGTGTAAGGCATAATCAGTAACACTGTTCGTTAAAGGATTAAGCTGAATTGCTGAAAGGCTGATAAAAACTTGACTGTGTGAATTGCTTTGATAATTTTATAAATGGTAATTTTATGAATTTTGTAAATATTTTTAGTGTTGTGTATAGGTGCTTGAGTTGTGATGTATGCCTTTGTGTGAAATAGATAATTAATATTTTTTATCTGTTGACTCCACACAAGTGAACAACTGCTTTTAGTTGTTATCCCCTCTTCAAGGTTTTTTATCCAGAAAACTGCTAAGATGTTGTCTGAATCTGAATTCTCTGTAATTGCAAGATAATTATGTTAGCGAACATTTGCTTCTGTAGATGAAATTGAAACTTGGATGACGAGACACTTTCCAACTCTTCTCTTTATTTATTTTTTCCAACTCTTCTTTTTATTGCTTTCCAGTGTTTCACCGTGTTCCATGTTCGTATCCACTTGCATAATTAACAGTTGTGGAAAATTATTCTTCAGCTATGCAGTCTCGTTACAGAATGTCTGCTTTCACATCGACACTGTAGTTGCAAACAATAACAAAGAACAGAGATTTTTTTAACAGTGTCGCTATCTTTCACTAGTCTTTGTGCAATCTCAGGACCAGTGTCTCTAATTTTGTGCTTTCTCGTGGAATTAGATATTACAAGACCTATACTGCAGGTTTATCTCGGTCTAGATGTTTCTAGCTGAGACAATTGCTAGAGCATTACCAGATTTTTACAAGGGTATTTATTGGAATTTTATACACTTTACAAATTCAGAATGTAAACAGTTATTGCAGCTGTTGTATTGTAGTTGTTCTTCGTATAGTTATAGTGAGCGTTAGGTTGTACCTGATACAGTGATACACGTATAAGAGCGGCACAGTGCACACTCGCATGTGATTAGCATTTACTATGTATAGGACTATAGTTTCAGTGGTACATGATGTACTGTATAACATTTTGACATTGGACTGGATGTTGTGCTTCGCTGCTACGATGGTGAACCCTAGGTGTTTAGCCATAAATAACGTGAAGCCGTAAAGTGTTGCTTGCCTTGTTATTCCTTGTTTTTCCCTTATTTTAAGATTATGTGTATGCATACATGTAGGAAGAGTTACACATAGTATGGCACCTTTGCAGATGTACGACAAGTTAAGATGCTTGGTTGTATTTCATTAAAATTAATTCTGAGTGCTGGATACATGGCTCATCAGTTTGATGATGTTTATAGCATAGGGCCGAGTGCGACAGTATGTAAATGCAAGAGAAGACTGTTGCAAGAAGATGGTCCAATGCGATTACGGTTTAACCTTCTCTGCTTTGGCTCAGTCTCTTGTAGACCAACTGCTTTCGTATTGGGTCACAGGGACGGCGATCCCGGGGGAGGATCGAGGGGGACAAGTCCCCCACCTTTTACAGAGAGGTGACACATTATACATTTGTCCCCCACATTTCTTACCCCTCTATTTGGGTGTCCCCCACCTCTCAACCGCCTCTGTTGGGTCACATCCATGATCGAACCTTTGCCATTAATGATCAATATTCTCACATTGCCTCTTCATGGTGTTTTCACTTTAAAGAACTTAGACTTTAGAGTTCTTTGCTCTTCCAATTTCAAATACTGATTTGTGTATTTGTTTGTAAGTACTAAATTCTTTGTAATTCTGCATATTTAGGCTTCCTGAAGTTACCATGCCCTCAAATTATATCTCAAATGGTGCTGTGTGGCTAATACAACCTCCACCTCTTTTCTGATACCCGAGTGCCTGCATAGTTTGTTCATTTTTTAAATTTACAGAATGTAAAAGTCTGGGTCTTTTGATCTGAAGTAAAATTTCTCAAGTGTTCTAAATCTTGCAAATTAGACGAGTTAGTGATTATCTACCTTATTTCATAAACCTGAATTCTAATCCTATTACTTTATTCTACTCAAGTCTTCTTTGTCTCGTTTTACTCCGCACACTGATAATGATTTCTTTAGGTTCACTGGAAATGTGTCTGTTGTTATCGTGCATTCGAATTTTCATGTGAAGCACTTAACGTCCAATGGTTGAACTCTTGAGTTGATTTCTGCATTTTCTTCTGTAAAATCCAGATAGGCCTAGTGATCATAATGTGATAATTTTGACAGTGATGACAATAACGGTTATTATATTTAAAGTGTAAAATGTAAATCAGTGTTCCTTGTCAGTTGATTTTTCAGTTTTCACAAGACTAGAGAGTGCATTAGAAACTTGGAGAATTTAAATAATTATCCTCTGGCTTTATAAAAAAAATGTTTGTCCATTGCAAGGACCTGCATTGCCCGTCTTTGCCAACTCTGTAATTATACACAGTGAGTCAATAAGAAATGAGTGCATGCATGAATGATTCTTACAATGTCAAAGAAATTGTAAGTGAAGATAGAGGTATTAGGTATTCGGAATTATTAAAGGTAAAGTTTATGCTCAAATGATGATCCTTGGTATCCACGCATGCACAAAGGCAAGTACACCACTATTCAACTGACTCCTCGATGATGCACTTATCCATTTCGTTCATTCCTTCGCAATTAGATGACATTTCATGTGTTTTAGATCAGTAGCCCTCATTTTGCTTGATGCTCCATTAATATGTTATAGTCTACCAGATTTAATCAATACTTTTATGTGTCCACAAAGTAGGCATAATGATATCAGCTGTGCAACAGTTTCCTGAGCTTTGTGTGCAGGAGTGTTATCCTGCTGAAAGATTATATACTTCGTTATCCCAGGAATGTCTGGTAAAAGGTCTTGCATTAGTAGAACAAGATTGTCCATTGATCTTAACACAGGTTCGATGAAATGTAGGCTATGTTCTTATAGTCAAGTGCAGAAAACCTGCTTATATCTTCTTTGGTCAACACCATTTTTTTCCTGGGTTTACATTATCATAGTTTGGGCTGGTCCTGCTTTATCTAAGAAACAAATTATGTAGCACTTGTCCAGACCATCAAGTATTATTGTTCAGAAATTTCATTAAAATTGATGGTTGTCTACAATGAGTTATGCTTTCCCTCCTGAAAATTTTAAAATTGAAATAAAGTCCCTACGTTGCAGTTTGACTTACTGCAATTATGTTGTAATTATAGTAGGACCTGAATTTTGGAGACCAACGACCTCTTACATGTTGGCCTATAAACGGTAAGATAACTGACAACAGTATGCCCCGTTTGCACGTGTACTGAAGACTGAACACTTCGTTACGTAAGCCTGACCAGAGTACTGCGTTCAAAAGCCAATCTCGCCGTTAGTGGTAGTTGCTTGCAACAGATTCTAAATGTGGATAAATTAATTATAAGAGGTCGTTAAGGATTATTTTCGATGGCTCCATAATCGTGATCTTCAAACTTTCAAAGCGCACTTCATACTGTCGGTTGTCACAGTACATTCTCTGAGACAAAAGCGGGGAGAAAAATACAATACAATTGAAAATGTTGGCACGCTTTAACAATCAGGTCTTGCACGGTGGTAACTCTGTTGATGTTGGGTCCACGTGATGTTGCAGTCCTGTAGGAAGTACAGTTCCAGCTGGAACTAATATTAACACTAATATTAGTCCCAGGTTCCAGTTAAATTTAATTGTCAATGACCCACAATTCGACCCGCTCTTCCTAAAAATGCGCAATAGCTGAATGATTACGTCATATAGTGTTGAACCTTGCCAGAAATAATACTTCTATGACATGTTATCTGAGTGATGCCGTCCGAGAGAGTTTTTCAGCTGGTGGAGTACGATAATCTTGTTAATTTATGTTTAGAATATCAAACTCAACTGACGTACTGATATATATTGTCACTCGACTCACTATTGTAAAATTCGGAAATCACAGAGCGATCTGTTTTGATATGTTAAGATCGCCTACTTCTCTGTTTGTGCTTAAATCACATGGACTTACTTGCTATTGAAGCATTTTAAGTAAGTAAGTAGGTATATTCTTTAATCAGATGTCTTCAAGCGCACGACATGTTCAAATTAATAGGTAGTAACAAAACAGCTATATGCATAGTCTGTCGAAAGCTTGGAAATTTGTAAAATGCCGGATAGCAACTGAAGGCCGGGCAGGAATAAAAGTCAATATGGGTTAAGGCGCTGTTATAATAATCTTATAATGAAGCCACACTGGGTGAAATCATCAGCCCGGGGAACAGACCTTTGTTTACTTATAGTACTTAGGACTCAAACTTACGCATAACATTTTGGGCATGACTTGTATGCGGACACAAATTACATATAATAATGAGAACACCTGTAATTGTAATACAATGAAAACATGCACACAGTAAAACCTATAATTTGTTATAATTATGCGTCACGAGGATCGGTTAGGGTCAGCTTAAGCATCGTGAGGGTCATTTAGGGTCAGATTAAGCATCTTGAGGGTCGGTTAGGGTTAGTGTTCGGATTAGTGTAGTTTTAGACATAGACAAAGATTCATTTTACTTTTTCTTTTTTGTCAATCACGTCCAAAAGTATTTCATTCTCACCAATGGCAGCGGACCAAAAGATCTAAAATATTATACGTAAGTTTGAGTCCTAAGTACCATAAGTAAGCCCAGACCTGTTGTAAGCACGCGGTCGCAACTGGTGCTCCACAGTCCTATTAGGAGGTAAAGGATTCCTTAGAATGTGGTCAGGATTAGAGAGGATGGAGTTGAAAACGGAGACATTGGCTCGTTGGTAGAGTTCATCAAAGGATATTTGTTCAGAGGGTAGCATCCCGTGTCGCACCAGCTTCCGAACAGCAGTATTGAGACGAGCGTGGTGGGTCGCATTAGTGAAACCATACACTGCTGGAGATGCTTACTGAACACGGGCTACAGTAGTAATAATAATAATAACGCCGATTTATAAGGCACCGTAAATGCAGCCCTAACCACTACAAGGGCGCCGTACAACCTAAACCGAAAGTCAGCAGCAGAGGTGGCGATCTCGCTTGACAGGTGGGGGGACACCCAATGAGAGGAGTAGGAAATGTGGGGGACACATGTATAAATTGTCCCCTCTCTATAAAAGGTGGGGGGGGAATTGTCCTCCTCGATGCCCCAGGATTGCCGCCCCTGGTCAGCGGAGAGGGTAGGCCTTGGATAACAGGGACACTTCCAACTTAGTTTTGAAGGAGTCTACTGAGTAGCCCACACAACATCATAGAGGGCCATACAAGAATGCACAAGGTGTAAAAAGACTGATTTGCCCTAGTACAGATCTGGTTGATATGTGCATCAGAGCAAAGCCCACAGGTGAGCGAGTACAGCCCACAAAATTTCCATATCCATCCTAACGACTCCATTCAGTGGCTGAGGGAAGGCATCCCCTCTGGCCCTAGGTCTACTATAAATCATCTCTTCAGATTTATATGTGTCAAGTTTAAGGTTACACCTGAAGGTGCATGCCTGCAAATGAACTAGCTCAGTCAGTAGAAGCAATAGCTTGAGAGGTACGAAATCTAACCATTGCACACCATGCCAATTTGGTGGGTCTATACAAGGCTGAAGAGCAGGTCCAGATCGAGCAGCAGTTCTATCTTATTTCATGCTATTACTCCTTTGGTTCATGCCATGATCCGTGCTCAGGTGGACTTAGGAATGTTGTATTCATTGGCATTTCTTCCTCCAATTCTCTCAAACTTCAGTCAATTCTTGATGCTGCTGCATGTTTCATAGGTTGCATTTCTAAGTTTGCTCATATTTCAGGATTTATTTTGAGTCTCATTTGATTGGCTCCCTATTCAATGGCATATACAGCTCAGAACCCTTATATGCAACTTCCTAGTTTGTGTGGCCTTGACCTACCTTAGCTTGAAACTCTTCCATAGTCCCTGTGCCTGGAATTACTAGCCCTGTCACTTTACCAGTAAGGCTGTCAAGTAATGTTGAAATGACGACCCGGGTACCCGTCAACCCGCGCGGTCGAATGATATTTTGTTAGGAAATGTAGAAAACTGCGCTATTTACGGAATGTCGGTACCCGAGAATCGATTTCATTGCCTGAGCAGTCAGCCAATGTGACCAACACAATATTTCTGGCATATGTTCGGGTAAAATCGCGCATTTTTATTTTTATGGAATGTCAGAACCCGAGAACCAATTTTCATTGCCCGGACACTCAGCCACTATGACCAATTGACTATTTCTGGCATATGCTCATGTAAAATCGTGCATTTTTACGGAATTTCGGGTACCTGAAATTACCCGGGTAGTCAGCTTCGGTCGGGTACCCGTTGACAGCCTTATTTACGAGTCTTTGTGAAACCTACAGATTTGCCTGTTCTCTGGCCCTAGCACAGATGCCCATCGTGAGCGCTAGTGATTTCAGGGGGCACTTATTCAAATGATCGATTACATTCAGTCAAAGAGTGGGTCATCGGTCATAGCGATAGAGATGGACAGACGCCTGTTCAGCAGAACCATTTCCTTCAACCAACATCATGTTCTTTATTCACTTGTTTTCTTCCGATCTATCGTACTAGTTACTCGCTCAGCTCATGGCTAAATATATATATATAACATGTCCATTGGTTTTGAAAATGTAGCTAATCTTTATACATACAAAATTATGTGTGACAATGTACAAGTTAATTTTAATAAACAAAAATTGATTGATTGATTACTATGTGTGGCTAACACTTGCATGTGCGTGCATTATGCAAATGATGATGTACGACAAATTAAGATGCTTGGTTGTATTTTATTAAAATTAATGCTGATAAATATTTGCTAGAAGTTATGACGTGACAGTGTGAACTTCTCTGTGAGTTGAAAAGCTGTTGGGTAGGAGACATCGGCAATTAATAAATTCAGCTGCATATTGAGTAGAGCTGGTCATGGGCACAGAGTTGTTTCATCTTTATTTATTTAATCACTGATGATAACACTTGCTTGGGAAGGGGAGTATTTATAATATTTGCTGCTATTTTGTTTCTAAGTGAGATGAATACACCAAGGATACGGCGACTCCGATCGCTGTCGCTTTCGATCGATCTGAGATGCTTGAGTTCAAGTGAACCTGTCGAAGTTCGCGCTGAGCCCAAGTTCCACAGTCTCGTTCTGAAGTCGGTCCGGTTTGCGGAGCGCAATCGAAACTATTCCGTCAACTGCATTGATAACTTCAGCAGCATATATGCCAATGAGGTGTCTGATTTTGCAAGGAATGGTTTTGTTGAAGCAGAGCACTTCCAGTTTGCGATCCTTCCAATCGACTGTAAAGTTAAGGTCTTCTCTTATCTTACGGCGCAGGAGCGTGGACGAGCGGCGATGGTATGCTCGGAATGGTATCGTTTGATGATGAGCACAACTCTCTGGGAGCATATTGACCTAACAACCTTCAAATTCAGCTGCTCAGTCTCTCGTCTTCACCGCGAATGTACTCTGCTGTGCTACGACGGTTACCGTCGTCGTGTAACTAAATTTTTGCAATTTCTTCAGCGTGTCAAACCGCCCATTAAATCTTTGAGGTTTGCTCTTGACGTTGGTGACTCGGGCGACGGTTGGGGTGAGATACTTCAGGAACTGATTCGTGTGTGTCGATGCAAAGAGCTCAGCATGGCAGACTTGAATTGGACGGAGACCCCACTGAAGAAACCCTTTGTTATGCCGAGCACAAGCGTTACTTGGTCACATAGTGATTATAAAGAACTCACCTTTCGTCGCAGGCATCGCCAGAGACATTTCATTCGATTCTTCGATCTGTTCACTGCGTGTGCCCCAAATGTTGTCAGCCTTAGGATCCCCTTTGATTGGTCGGAAAGATCTCAGCGAGCATTCGAGCGATTGCATGAGCTGCAAGTGCTCACGCTGACTCGATACTTCAACTATGCTCATGTCAAACCGGATGCGTTTTACCAGCTGTTCTGTTCAGCAAAGAACCTGCGTCGCCTGACGGTTGAGATCTGGACGGAGAGTTACGGAGGCTTCTATTTGTACCGACTGAACTCTGCCTCCCTCGAGTACCTCGACATTTCGTCATGTCGTGGGGTGTACCTCGCCGAGATGTCCGTTCCAAACTTGGAAGTGTTCCGAGTGAGTCGTCGGCCGCTGAACCTGCAGCTTCCGCTTCTGGATACGGAAGAAGTCGATATGCCATGTATGTACAATATACTTGCTCAGGGTGCACCGAAGTTGCTGTTCTTAAACGATCACTTCCTGATGTCCGGATGGCATGAAAGCACATATGAGGAACTGGAGAATGTTCTGAGAAGCATTTGCTCCTGTCGTTTTCACAAGACGAACATTGAACACTGATGCATTTTATTCTTAGATCAGTTGGTTATTATAGAAGTGCAGTCTTGCTGTGTGTTTTTGGATGCTTTCATAAATCTGTGTACAGCTTTGTGTCAAAGGTTTTTGTGAATGTGGCAATCCCGTGATAGTGTATGTCATCTGCAACAAATTTTGGCATTATTTATAATCAGCTTTGCGGCAGTTTCTGTGGTTGATGACTAGTTTTAAATGCAGATGGTGTTACTATTGTTTGTGCTTGGTTTTCACTATCTTATTATTGCCTCCTTGATGATCAACATTATGTCATGACTATTATTGTTTAGAGTGACAGTATGGTGAATATTTGGCATGCGTAATAAGTCTTTTTGAAATCTGTGTTTTTTTAGTTGCTTTACGATCAGTCAGAAGTTCAGAAGACCTTCACTTCTTTTTCTTGGATTCCTATGTTATGATTGTGTTGTGATCTTGTCTTACTTTACATGCTTCCCGTTTTGATGGATAAAATTATGAAGTTTTTAATGAAAACTAACTGACCTGGAAATGTACTGCAGTTGCTGCAGTATTCTAATGAAGCATCAGGTTGAATATTTTTCCTCTTGAAAAAGTGCCTTTGGTTTTTCAAGTTAAGGTTTTAGAGCAATCCAGTATTTGTTGCACATTAGTGACCATGCATGAACAAATCCTATTTAACTTTTAAAATGGACTAAACTGGAATTTGCTGATTACTTTGGTAGAACGTATCGTTTTCATAAATTGTAAAATTGCTAAAAATATTTAGTTTTTATGTTTCTGCACAAATACTTAAGTCAAATCAGGAGTTATATTTGAGTATAATATTTAAGGCTCTGTTGTGCAAATTAAATAAATTCATTATTTTCAAAATTTCTATTATGATGAAGTTTGATAACAATGATATCACTTGAGTGCTATATTTGACTTTTTCTAGCATAAGCACTTTCTTTGTGCCTTTGTTGCATATCGATTTTTTAAGGCCAGATTTTCTTGTGTGCAGTCTCATTTGCAATCAAGCCATATATCTCAGGATGGCATCATGTTTGAGTGTACAAACATTTTCTATTATGTAGAGTTGTGGTTTGCAACAATTATATTAAGTGAAGTGACATATAAAACAGTCTGTGGCATTTTCTATTATGTAGAGTTGTGGTTTCAACATTAAACTATAATGAAGCGGCATATAAAAACAGTCTGTAGTAGGTTTACTTGTTGTAGATTTGTGGGTACGTGGTGTAGTGTGTGTTTGCTTTTGTTTCATGTAAAGTAGAAAGACATTAGATCCTTCAGTTGAATGGAGTTGCTCAGTTGATATAGCATAGCTATGACCGGTGAAAATGTGACACGTTTTAAAGATTTTGTTGTACTTACTCTTGAAGCTGTTCTGATCGATGTTACTTAATAAATGCTGAAATTAAATTTGATAATTTGTCATTTGACCTAAGCTTATGTGTTTTGTTGCTGACTCTAAATTACATCTCCTTGGTTTAAGCATGTATGCAATATTATGCAATTGTTTACAATATTACGGGTACACAATTAATCAGGGTTGGTCTTCACCAGTTGACTTCAGAAATTTAGCATGGCAATTGAACAATTAAGTGCTTTTGTGATGTTTTATAGAGCATGACAGATGGTTGCCAGTTTTTACTTGCTGGTGCACGGGTTTTTACTGATATTGAAGTGCTGGACACTGTAGTGTCAGTTGTGGGAATATACATTTCCACCATGGTTTAATTAATGATTATGTGCTAGCCATGTGGCTCTCCACCCTCTTGTTTAATTAATTGTCTTCAAAGTGAAAAATTTGGCTGTCTTATGAAGACATTATGGTGTTATAATATAGTACATATATACAGTTTTTCAGTTGTCAAGCTTTAGACCTGGGTTACCATACTACATTATTCTGATAATAATATTGTTTGTGAATATAAAACTTAGATTCGTTTTTAATTGGTCTACCTATATGTGTTTTTTGACCAAATCATCCTTTTGTTCTCTTACCGATGAGTTAAATGGTTATTACCATTCTGGACTTACCTGGTAGCTTTGTAGCTGTGTTACACTGATCACTGAATTGATTTATCGTGTTTTGCGTGGATCTGTCGCACTTATTGTATTTTCATTCCCTCGGTTTTTTTTTAAAATTCATCATCCTGTGTTTGTACACATTTTATATTAAACTTTGTCTTCAAAATATTACAGATGTTTTGATTAACAGAAGACATTCCACCATGGGATGACACAATTATGTTTAGCATTTTGGGGCATTAAGCAATAAGGAGACAGTTTCATCTCGAGGTTCTTTAAAAACAGAGGCCTGCTTTGAACCCCTTTTCTTTCTTTTTTCTGCAATTATTTTTTGCATTTGTTATTATACATTTACATAATATATAGCATCATACACATCAATTGATGGTACTGAACATTTGCGAGTGAAGGACGTGGTCAAGGTCCCTAATCAGTAACCGTGTCGAGGCGGCTTAGTTAGAGCAACTTTCCATGCTACACTCTAACCAACTGGCTGCCCTGTCTCACATTTAGTATCAACCTCCCCAACTTCTTACTAGACTTCTGGAATAATTAGAATAACTAAACAGAATAATTAGCCCTAGTTTTGTGCTTATGCTGAGAAGGTAACAATTCTACAAGATGCTGCTGTGTGTGAATTCAATACAGTACAGATTATTATCTGATTGAAGTTTGTGCACAGGCTGTACTGGAATGATTACGTGCCAAATTTTTTTATGCTGACTTCTCTTGTGTGCATGACCGTTTTCCGCTCGCTGTATTCATTAATATCTGGGTGACCCCTCTTTCCTCCTGTTCCTTGTCTTTTGTAGTATTGAGTTCAAGGACTTCTAGTCTTGGACCACAAGACAGGTCAACTTTATAGTGGAGCAGTGGTTTTCAAAACGTCTGCCAACATTAGCAGCATTTATCATTTTGTCATTTACATATTGCTTGATATTTTCTAAGTAGTGAGTTGCATGAAACAAAACACGAACAGCCGATTTTTTTTATCCAATGTACATAATGTTTGTCATGCATATGTGCTATAATGTTTGTCATGCATATGTGCTATAATGTTTGTCATGCATATGTGCTATAATGTTTGTCATGCATATGTACAGAAATCGACTGACTCAGGAGTACGTATGGCTCCTGCAAGACAGTGATTCAACGCTTTACCTTACGCCAGATGCCAACAGATGAATCTAATGAATGTGGCAGAGAGCTCCATACAAGTTTTTTATATATTGTTATTATTATTATTATTAAATTTGTAACACGCACAAGGTCACACCTAAATGTGAATATGTTAATGTATGTTATAGACCACACTGGCTTTATGTTGTACAGTTATATTTGTGTTTCTATGCCTGGCATTGCATTTATGTTATACATATAAGGTACATCAGAAACTTGTTACATGTACGATGCTGTCTCTGGGAACCATTTCTTATAACGAGGGTTATACTGAGTATATTTTCAGTGAATAAGTTCATTTGATCCATGTCCTGAAATGTGTTACATTAGAGTCTTTGTTATAATGAAACACCGGAGGATGCATTCTGTTTTGTTTTGCGTATGTACCAGTTTGCATAGTGCTTCAATAGTTTTCAGTGTTCTTCTGTATTCTTCATTCTGTGTGCCTTTGCACTCTACTAGGTTTAAATTCTCTTGTTCTATGTAAAGCCAACAGAAATAAATGACAGTGTTACAACAATGGACTTAAGTGCTAAAGAACATCAGGTTACAACGAAATGTGTACAGAAAACTGAACTTTCTATGAGTTTTTTGCATCAGATCAAACTGTGTATTGTCACCAGACATTATTGTTCATTTAAGATTTGTACTTGAAGCTTTTTGATAACCTATTTGAAAGGTTACTTGCCATCATCTGTTAATATTCTTCTTCTGATATCTGTGTGGGCTTCTGACATGGGGGGGGAGAAAATATGAGAGGGCAGCTGCAGAAGAGACTGGAACGAGATCTGCTTTTTTCTTGTTACATAGTGTTGTCTAATATTTGTCCAAGTTGTACCAAGCAGTCGAGGGCATAATGTTGCCCCAAAAGTAGTAGTGGCTAATTCAATATCAAGTGTAGCAATATGAATTACACTGCCAATTTATGCAACATAAAACAGTAAGCAAGCTACCATGAGGCCATCTGATCTATCGCTATTGCGATCGTACAGCTTGAAAGAATATGCCACCATTAATTGTCGTCTTGTGAACCTGCTTCAAGTCAAACTCTCAGAGGCACTGTGCAGTGTGTACGGATCATCCCAGATGGTAAACGGTGTGTCTTTAATGTCCATATCTATTAATTTTAATTTATATGTGTGTATCTTTGGACATTTTGTATAGCGCCTTTTCTGTACCTATTAAAAGTGTTTTGCCACCTATCATAAGTATTGTGTAAGAGGTCTTTAAGAATGACAAGATTCTGCAAGCAAATTATGCTCAGGTAGGCCTAGAAAAGTTACCCCGTCATTGACGATAAATCACAGTATTGAGTCCTAATTCATTTTTTTTATTATGGCTTCTGCTGTCATTGTACTGTTATTTTTACCAGAGGCTGAAAGGATACTTGTAAATGGAAATTAAGTAAAGGTTAGAAATTTCTTCTCTGTATTATCTGACCAATGAATAAATTAATGTATCTGAGAGGAAAGGAATTGGAGCATTTGACAGAGATGGAAAAAGAAGTGAGCCTTATGTACTATGTAGGCCACACTAGTTTGATAGTTTAATAGACCACTGAGTACCACTGGATTAGAGACGCATTCTCTTCCCGCCGTGTTTATTGGGCTTGGCTTTTCAATATCAGTCGGGTTAAACATACGTTTATTATTATTAGTACTTATTATGCCATGCATCGACAGACAAAAATTGTACACTATTAAGATGAAAGTGCACTAAAACTGACTGGGAGACTCATGCAGCTTGCTGTTAAACTGTTAACCCTTTAACATCCAGCGCATAGTAAAACCTAAGGCATAATCAATAATCCTGGTCAATGTAAGGTTAATAGGGAGCGATGGTACTAATTCAGTACTATTGAAATTCCATATTACTTGCATGGATTATATCGCATTATTGAATTTATCTATGACTACTATTAGATCATAGACAAGTGTTTGATATGGTTGACTAAATTTGTAATAGTTAAGTGACATTTTAGCAATAAAAACATCTTTGCCTTATCATTTGTTATTAACGTTTGTTACTGTTGTCTTGACCTTGATTTTTGGCATAATTTTCCACATTATTGGCTTATACTGTATGTTATTTATTTCTAAACTGCATTATGGTCATGTTTGCTTTGGCCATTGAGTATTTTCTGATACAGGCAGAATTATGTCTTGCAGTGCTTTTGTCAGTTTAAATATCATATCTGTGCACTTTTATCACAATTACATTAATTTCTGTTTTGTGCATCATGTTGTTTATATAGACCCTACAATGCTACATATAATTTCATTTCTTTGCAGAAGCCATTAAACTTTAAAATGAACAGTTAATTACAAGTTGCAATTTTATTGACAGTTAATGTATCAAACTTTGTAAACAGTGGCGAATAATGATTAGCAGTCAAGTTTCAATGTAGCCTCTTATTTCTACTGTTATAGACTATGGTGGTGAACAACAGGGTTTAGGCATATTTAAGTCAACCAAGCCATGGATAATGGTCTAGCAATGCTTTGGACCTGAATTTAAAGTGGAAAATAATACAGTATGGGCATGTAAGATTATAATCACCAAGACTGCTCATACAAGATGATATTCTTTACAACAAAGCCTGGAGATGTTGATCTAAGCATTAGGCCTATTGGAGAATTAAAGCTATCAATACTAGGGTGAGACTCGGATAAAAATAGTTTTAGCTTACTATTTGAATTCAACTGGCTTCTCTCAAACATTGAATCTATCTTTTTAGCCTAATGGTGACAAATTGTTTGGCAGAAAGGTAATTTTTTCCCATGAGAAGATCAAGGAATTCACTCACTTGATCAAACCACGTCACTCTGAAAGTAGAAGTAATTAGGCCTAGTGCCTATCTTAGTACAACAACAAAGAGACGTACGGGCGTTCTCGAGTTGTTAGATAATCGATTAATAATTAATCAAACTTGTGGGTCTAATGCAATAGGCCTATAAAAGTCTTCGACCTAAACTACTGGTAGCACAACTAGCTGCTGGAACCTGCAATACCATTTTAATTACAGTCTACAAGCATGGGCACCTGCTTCGTTTTATACAGAGCCTAAAACACCATCGCAGCTTAAAATAGGGCCAAAATGTTACAATAATACAAATAGTAATAAGGCCTAGGCCTCAATAAAAGTGCAGTGGCTTCAGAAGCTCCTTTGTTCAGCCTGATGGAGGACGAGAACCTTTAACGCAATTCCATTGTCTCTTAGAGTCAGAGGAATTTTTTCCACCTCTGGCGATACAAATAATTTTTCAAGGACTTTAAACTGACACGAATGCAATATGCTTACCATCATTGTATAAACGGGTGATCACAACTTACGTTATTACAGGAATTAGATTTAACTGTTTTGCAAGGCGCCTATCGCGTTAATACACATCAAAATGAAATACACATCAAATATGACCAATGTTACCTCCTAGACAATGGAGGATTAGTCATATGGCGTAGTGGGATTCGAACTCCCTTCCTCTGCTCTGCACACTAGTGTGTTATCCATTACTCCCATTTGGAGTCAGGTTTAAATTCCAGGAGGGAAAAACTGGAGCAGATGCTTATGGGAACAATTTTCGTGGATATTAAGTCCAACACAGATTCAGCGGCCTAGTATTTGAGAATTTTTTTTCGAGGCTTTACTGAGAAAATAACGTTGGCAAAACGTCATTAGACGATTTGCATAATAATATGTCATCTGAGGTTTTAGTGTTAAGCCTCGGCGGCAGATGGCAGAAGCATCTCAGGGAGCCTGAGAGGAGAAGATGGCCTCGGCCACTTGCGATCGGGTTCTGTTTTCTAACGATGTTAAACGTTTCCACTGCGAAGATCACGTTGATCTGTCCTTCTAAATTGCACAAATTTGGTTTCGTTTATATCTTCTTTCAGCAGATCCGAAATTATTTTACTCCGGATTTCTAGGAAAGCGTGTATGGCCTAAGAATTCGGAGTGGACGATGCAGTACTCGGTCTGTTCATTTATGTTACGCCAGCATTCTGCTGAGGAGCGGAATTACTGAAGAAGTGGTAAGATAATTATTTCATGACGGTAGTGTTACAGCTAAAATAGACTTTAAGGTAAAGGTGCCTTTTTGCGTATTTTATTATTTCATAGTTCATATGGTGCGTTTAGAGTATTTTATTATTAGACGTGAATAGATGTCAAATTGTAGCTTAAATGGAGCCTGGATCGATGAAAAGAAGGCTGTGTAAGTAGAAACTGGATTAATGAAAGGAATTATGCTTAGATGGAAGCTGGATCAATGAAAATATCGTTTATTGTTATCCAGCTAGGTTCAACACGAACACATAATAAGGCACAAGCATGTGGATTCATAGCAATAGGAGCACATATTTGCTAGAAGAGGAATAACGAAACACAACTTTCCAGGATGAACGATGGATAACATACAGGATCCCAGGGAGGAATATTCTGCTAGAATATCATGCTTACATAGAATTGATTGATGGATTGATGAGAGAATGCCGTTGAAGCTTTCAGTTATATGTGAGTCATCATAAGTATGTGATGCCGGCCGTTTGGTGGCGATGGGTACGACCAAATGATCTCCATTGTCCTTGGGCCTTTCTTATGTACAGTGCTCTTCTAAATGTTCAAGTGTTGTTATATCTGAATTTATATTTCCTATCCAACTCTGTCTGTACCTGCCTTTGTTAATTTCATCTTTGAATTTTACATACTGTGCGTTGTGTGGAATTTGGTCAAGTGTCGTTCTCTACACGACCAAACCATCTGAATCTTTGCATAACGACTTAGTCTTAACATTGTTTGGATAACTAATAACTGTCCAATGCTTGTAATTTCTAATTTTCTTAGTCTTGAAGCCCCTGTATTTCTCTGTAGCCTACTTATTTATGTTGTGAGAATATTCAGTCCATATAAAAAAATGGGATGCATGATCATCGTATACCTTTTTGACTTGGTTTTCTTTGTTGTTTGTCTGGGTCTCCATTAAGGCTGTCAAAAAATGTTGAAATGACGACCCGGGTACCCGTCGACCCGGGTATCCGTTGACCCACGTGGTCGGATACCCGACAGCACGGTTATTTTGTTAGGAAATGTAGAAAATTGCACATTTTTATGGAATGTCGGGCACCCGAGAATCGATTTCGTTGCCTGGGCAGTCAGCCAAAATGACCAACAGAATATTTCTGGCATATGTTCGGGTAAAATCGCACATTTTTACGGAATGTCTTTACCCGAGAACCAATTTTCATTGCCCAAGCACTCAGAGTTGATTTCGTTGCCTGGGCAGTCAGCCAAAATGACCAAGGGAATATTTATGGCATACGTTCAGATAGAATCGCGCATTTTTACGGAATTTTGGGTACCCAAAAACCGATTTAATTACCCGGGTAATCAGCTTCGTTCGGGTACCCATTGACAGCCTTAGTCTCCATACCTCTGTTTGTAAAGTAGTAAATATCAAATTGCTGTCTCATTTTTTAGTTATGCTATTTACTAATGATGTTTTAGGTATACTCAGAGTTCAGTTGTCGGATCATCTAATCTGCAGATCTAGAAATTAGTTGTTGGAGCAAGAATTGACATCGTTTTGCAAACCAGTTGTTGTGTCGTGTGAGCAGCTCTGTGCTTTGCCATGACAACTGCTGTAAATGTGGAAAAATCAAAAACCCAGGATGCTGGTGGCAAAAGAGTGGCACAGGCGAGCGATTGCACGAGTTATGTTTCGAGCCAGCCGAGTGCGAGCAGCACAAGCATGATGATGGTTGGGCCGAATTTTAGAGTTGGACGAAAGATTGGAAGTGGAAACTTTGGTGAACTCAGACTGGGTATGTTTAAAATCTAAGTGACTATAAAAGTTTGTTTGGACAGATTGGCAAATTTTAAATGTTAAAGTAGTGTACATTGCTGGTTAAGGTTTTTTTATATGGAAGTTTGTCACAGGTGTTTGTGTATGGTGCATGGTGGGTGCTCTGCCCTTGGACCTGGTCATTTTATCTTTTCATTATAAACAGGGCCGTACCGAGGGAGGGGCCAGCGTGGCTGTGGCCCAAGGCGCAAATGTAGGAAGGGCGCAAATTTCAGGTTAGAATAACTTATTTTTCCATAGAATGCACTATTTTCATAATGTAAGGGCACCAGATTGATGTGACCACGTGTTTTCAAATGTGTATTCTGATCAACCAGTTGGTCACATGTCATATGCATTGTTATCGATAGCTTCAATTCATATGCATGCTAGGCACAGGGTGCAGATACTATTTTCAACATGTGGGGCGCCAAATTGATGCTAGGCACAGGGCGCAATTATAGCTCGGTACGGCCCTGATTATAAAACAGTCAGTACCAATCCAATGACTGTCTGGGCCTTTCCAAATGAGGCCTAACACTGTTCAAGCTTGTTACCTGGCAATGGAAGGGCATTGCACACAATACCTCGATGGCAAGCATTCAAACCCCATCCACACATCGGAATCAACGGCAAGAGAAAGAAACAATTCGACAAACGCACATTAGGTCACCTTGGAGGTCCAAATGAATTGAAGCTATCAATAACAATGCATATGACATGTGACCAACTGGTTGATCAGAATACACATTTGAAAACACGTGGCCACCTGCATATAGCGTCTAGTAGCAATCATATCAGTTGTAAATTTTATAATTGAAGCTGTTTATCGAATATACTAAGCATTCGTTTATATTCTGTTAACAGTTTGTTTATTTGTGTTCAGGTAAAAATCTGTATAACAACGAACATGTTGCCATAAAACTGGTAAGATCACGTTATTGTAGTGTATATGGGTGAATAGCTGAGTCTTGGGTGAATGGGTTATGAGTGACTGGACAGACATATGTTTGGTAAAGGTGATTGTTTATAAAGGTATATTTGAACGGGGGTTAAAAAAATTGCATTCTTGTCTTATAAATGTTGTAATGGCTAGTGACTTATATTGTAACATGGGGCGACCAGACTCAAATTTCCTTTTGAAACAATGACAGCATGAAAGCTTTAACCAATACCCATCTGATGACAGAATAATGTTGGTTGGTCTTGTTATTTGTATGTTATTGGCAGATATGATCTGCCATGAGAGACCATATGAAATTGCAATATATAGATAAAAGCTTTGCGCTCTTCTGCTAATGGCGAGCTTCTGGTATCCAGAGCCCGCTCGTAGCTAATGCTGTGTCGAGCTTTCTGAGTGATTGGTCCATCCACCTGGAATGGGCTACTGGTTGCCGTCCGTCATCCCCTTACAATGACCTACATACCTTTCGTAAGCTGATAAAGTCATTTCTTTTTGGCCGTGGCTGGGCTGGGAGCACCTCTCAGTAGTTTCCCTTGAAGAAGCGCTATATAAATTATTGAAATGAATGAACGAACGAATGAATACTAGATTGAAACACTCATTCTTGTCTGAAATATATTCTTTGCCTAAACTCAGATGTTACATAAGTTTGCTGGCGCTAGGAATCATTGCAAATGCTGCTAAACCGACGGATTGTTTTAATATGGTATTCTTCTGCTGTCAGGAGCCGATGAAATCTCGAGCACCACAACTTCATCTCGAATATCGCTTCTACAAACATTTGGGTCAACATGGTACGTCATAATTTCTGGTCTCGTCTACGAATCTTCTAACATAGCTTATTTTTCTCCTACTTTTTTATTTTTTTGTCTTTTTTCTGTTTCTTGACTGAGTTTTTGTTTATTGTTCTTTATATTCTTCTTCATCTTCTTGATGTCCAAAGGTGTTCCTACACAGAATTTAAATATTTCTTCTGTTTTTGAAGCTAGCTCATTGTTAGTCGTATTGCTGTTTTGGTTTGTTATTTGCATTGGCTTAAATTGTTTGTTTGATTGAATAATTTGTATTTTTCAAATGTGGTCATGCATTCTTTTATTATTGATAATGTAAGAAACCGAATTAAAAATTTTTTAATTAAGTGAAATATTTGAAAGTTACTTTTTAAGAAATGAAACTCTAAACACCATGATGTTTAGTTTCTTAAGTAGGTCAAGAGTGAATTAGTTTTCCATATAGACTGACTCAATTGTTTTGTGTGTGCTGTCTTATATCAGAAGGCGTTCCTCTTGTCTACTACTTTGGTCCGTGTGGCAAGTACAATGCCCTTGTGCTGGAGCTTCTGGGGTCTTCCCTTGAGGATCTCTTTGACCTCTGTGATCGAAAGTTCACCCTTAAGACGGTTCTGATGATCGCAATCCAATTGGTAAACGGTTCAATATTTTTTATCAATTTCTCACTAAACACAACTGTTGTTCATTAATTTAAAGCAATGTCTTTCAAATTTGAATGTCAGAACTCAGAAAGAATATTATAATTATATAGTGTAAAATAGTTGGACATTTATTTGGACTTGCCTTTTGCTGTTGTGGCAGTTTCTACAAAAAGTTCCTGAGTTATATAATCAGATAAGTGAGACAACTATTAGTAACAGACTACTTAATTCAAACATTGAAAATCTATACCCACAGATAGCTAATTATAACTTAGTGACTTCTTAAGCACTTATTTTAAGGCATAATGTATCTATTCATGGTTGTTTTGAAGCTTAAATGCAAATGACAGAGCAATCTTTTGGGGAAACCGGAAGATGGCCCAGGTACCTAAGTCATTTTGGGCGAGTACGTGGTTATCTTTCACTCCATCCATCACTAGATGATTAGTAATAATTAATCATATCACTCGTTATATGCAGCTAGGTCTAAATCAAAGCTGTTTTAAAGTCACAATACCCACATGGCTAGTAGACCACTATAGGCTTCAGACACAGCTTATTTTCTTCACACTGCAACACACAAAGTGTTTTGTTAGTTGCCTGTGCTGCCTTGTGATTGATTTTCCATGTTTGGGCTGCAATTGAGCTGTCTCCCATTTCGCAGCCTCTATAACATCAACTGTTGAAGATGGTTCTATTTGATTGTAGTCGTATGTTATCAGTTCTCTTTAATGACCGGCTAGAGTGATTTCTCATACACTTTAGTACATGCTTATCATTAAATTGTTAAAAGGTGCTACATTAGTACCAATTGTAATATGAATAACGTCTGTATATGTATTCTTCAGCTTATACGAGTCGAATATGTCCATTCAAAGGATCTCATATATCGCGACGTTAAGCCTGAGAATTTTCTCATTGGCCGACACTCGAACAAAAAGCACAACATCATCCATATCATTGACTTTGGCCTTGCCAAGGAGTATGTCGACCCTGTCACTCGAAAACACATCCCGTACCGCGAGCACAAAAGCCTTACAGGGACTGCTCGTTACATGAGCATCAATACTCACCTAGGAAAAGGTCAGCCTGCTTTCTACGGACGATGTCCTTAATATAAATAGGAGACCCAGACTGGGTCATTCATTAGGTTGGTTGGAATTGATATATTCATCGACATAATTAAAAATTATTAATGCTGCCATGCTTTTTCAGGGTTAATAGATGTGCTTTTATTTTCGTTGTCATTGTCAATAGTTAGCTCTGTTGTCATGTTCTTGAGACTGTGGCATATTGGTGATGTATTTTTGCCTATAATCTCTTTCACAACTAGTCCAAGGTCGCTGCACTGTGACTTGAGGTGGGTTCGAACCTACGACCCTTCAGTTGCAAGGCACAGAACATACCGCTACGCCACTGCATCTTTTATATTATAATAAGGATAGTTTATCTCCTGTTCTTCTGTTTGAAGTTCAACCAAAAGATCCTCAAATCCTTGCTGCATGCCTATAGCATCTGAAAACATGACCCTTTATGACGAGCTGCATTGGCTTCCAATGCGTTTTCGTACATGCTTGTCTTTAAAGGGTTTAATTTATAGACTCGTGCAATTGCCACCACGTGACTGGGATGAATATTGAACGCTTTAATGCTCGCGATTTTATGCGCAATCCTTTTTACTTGGTTTCAGAACAAAGTCGGCGAGATGATCTTGAAGCTCTTGGTCATATGTTCATGTACTTTCTCCGTGGCAGTCTGCCTTGGCAGGGACTTAAGGCCGATACCCTGAAGGAGAGATACCAGAAGATTGGTGACACAAAGAGAGAGACAGCAATTGAAGTACTCTGTGACACATTCCCAGGTTGGCTGATGAGTTATACTGTACTTCTGCTTTCTTTGATTCGTCTATGTCCGGGAGTTAAATGTGTTGAATTCGAGTGTAAGGGAAAGCTCTTCTGACAGATTAATCTTCTGTTATTACATAATGTTGGGACTACACAACTCATGAGGTAAGTTAGAAAGGTGTCTGTCAAACAGAATGGTAATAACATTAGTTAGTAAGCTCTTTAGTATTTTTCTTCAAGTGAAGATTTCTTTCGCTTAAAATTACATCAAACTGGTGATGTAAATAACATGCGCATTTTGCAAACCTTTTTATTGCATGGCAATTCCCGATCCAACATGATTGCTAAAATTTAAATTTCCCATAAACAAGTTAATTTGTCAATTGGATAATTGGTATTCGGTATTTTTGGTGTTTTTGAATTGTCCTGTTAGTACCAGTAATTCTTATGCACTTTTTGGTAAATCGGTTTCTCTAATTCTTATTGTGAAAAATTTATTTATGTTTAGTAGGAAGTTACGTCATAAAGTTTACTGGTTGGATATAACTTTAAGATTGCTTTTGATGATTTACAGAAGAGTTTGCAACATATCTTCGTTATGTACGCGAGTTGGATTTCTTTGAAGACCCCAACTACGGTTACCTTCGCAATCTCTTCCTTAATCTGTTGGCACATAACGGCTGGGAAAACGACTGTGACTTTGACTGGATCAGCCGGCAAATGGTACACATTATTAATAAATCTACACTCTCTAGCTAGTTACAATGCAGGTAGGCATGTGCTTGATTTACCTGTGATTGAAGATTGGCAATTTAGGACTGAACCCTACTCAGAAGAAGTTACAAGTTGGAAAAAATTAATATGTTTATGATGAAGTGAATGCATGCAGGGGCGGCGATCCCGGATGGGTATAGGGGGACAAGTCCCCCATCTTGTACAGAGAGGAGACACGTTACATGTGTGCCCCCACATTTCCTTCCCCTCTCATTGGGTGCCCCCTCTGTCAAACGAGATCACCGCCTCTGATTGCGTGAGCAATTTTGATGTCTGCTGTTATACTTAATATGTATGCTGTTAAAATTTATTGTTATGGATGGTAGGCGAGTGTGATGTTTTCAAGTGCATTTGTTCTAATAGGAGTCTGAGCACTGTTCTAAACAGACTTCAAGAATTTGTTTGTTGTGACTCTTCTTTACTATCAGTTGTGAGTCAGTCACACCTTCTCCAGCCTTGTGCAGGGTCTCTTAAGAATGCTCATCACTGGAGTGCTGTGCCATGCTTCATGTACAAAAAAGGTTTACTTGAAGAGGTGATCACATACAATTACAGAAATATGCCAGCTGTTTAAAGACTGCTTTTGCGCTTGATGAATATGTGTTTTATTTGTATTTCCAGTCAACATCATTACATTCCAGTCTAATGCGTAATCCTGCAGGTGTGTCAGGTGCAGTGCATCCTAGCGATGAAAAGACAAAACTACCGCTGGTTAAAACAACCGCTGGTCGTACTGCAGCTAGCAATGCAAAGGTATTAGAAACTGTTTATGTGTAACAGCCGGTCTAAGATATAGATTTTGTAAGGTTAATACTTTAATGAGTAAACTGGATGTTTGTTAAGCTCTTTCTGTCAAAAACTGTGAAACGCTACTGATAATAATCACCACTAGCCCAGGCCTGGTATTAGGAGAAAATAAGTGAAATTGAGTGATAGTATTAGCAACATTGTTTGAGCCCTCGGCTTCTAATGTGGTGGCAAAGGTTCCGAGTTTTTCTGGGCTAGGTCAGGTGCCATGAACTGAATGATTTAGTAAAGGTTGAGAATCACTATTCTGCTGTACCCAAAGGTACAGCAGTGCTTAAGATCTTGCATGATCAGCTACACTGTGTACTCAGTTTTGAGTCAAAGAGGAAGCCTGTGCAATTCATTATGAATGTTTTTTCCAGCATTTAGGCTCGATAAACTAGACCTGATCAATGGAAAAATAATAAGGCAGGCATCGCAGTAGCTAATATGGATAGTAGCAGATGTATTACGTTGCGTTAAATCAGCTTTTGGGCTGCAGTTGACAGTTAGATCCTTGTAATCACCGTGATTGTCACTATGCTGACCAATCTTAATCTAATTATGTACAATGGATAAATATCTATGCTGTTATTCTTTTCATTTTCATTATTACTGGCTAACTAATTTTAGGTTAATTTGTGATTAGCTGTTTTTTTCATTTACAGCTGACGCCAACTAATGGTGAGCTGACAGCAGATGATCCTGCTGGGATCCAATCGAATGCTCCATTTACTCCAAGGATCGAACCAGAGATCGTCGATGACACTAAGTACGTGTTCATGGAATGGATCCATTTCCATGTCAACATGGATGTTGATTGTCTACCGTTCGTGTTTTTTTGGTTGGCACATTGGAAAATATGCTCTTATCTTGAATTATAAAAAAGCTGCCAATCATAATCTCCAAGCTTCTAAGGCGCCACTTGAAAGTCATGTGCAGGGCACCGGTTATTCACTGAACCTATTGAGCGCTTAGCCAGCCCTGAGGCAGTCATGGGTTTAAAGTATTGGCATGGATGGCCTGTCCTACCCTCACTGTCTCATTCCACCAACAGTATGGTCAGTGTGCATGCTCATTATAGCTGTGAAAAGAATTGAGTACTTAAGTGTTCGCTGTAATTAAATACTAGCGGTAAACATTATCTTAGCTAAGTGGATAAGTACTCAGTAAAGTAGATGACTCTAAAACAGCCACTCTATATAATAGCTTATTTGTTCTTATTCTTTCAGGTGCTGTTTGTTTCGGCGGCACAAAAAGCCACGTCGAAAACCAAGAGCCACCGAGGCTGACGTATAAGCCAAACAAAGCAGTCTATGGAGAAGGAGGAGGCTTTCTTACCCACCGTGCACCCACCAATCGAAATCTAGTACTAGCCTGCATATAATTGTATTCCCCTTACTAAACATTGTAGGTCATGTTAAAATGGCGGTCAGCAATGAGTCAGAAGTCAGTATTTCAAAGTGGCAAGATTCTCTGAGTTTGTTTTAAGATATTAACTGTGCTGGACAACTGTAGGCGAAATGTGCCAAAGGCTATAGGTAGAGGAAGCCGTTTGAACTAAGAACAGAGAGCGTCATCTTTGATTAGTGTGAGGTTTGGCCAACGTGTTGCACTTTCAAATTCTGCACTGCACGTTCAGTTGTAGCTCAGTTGTTGAGTTAGAGGACAGAGTTTATCCATGTGATTTAGGCTATCGATACACGACTTCTGTAATGTAATCAGGTTCGTGTTCTATTGCTATTCACTTAGAAATCCTATGAGTTAATTTAAGTAATTGAATTCAGTGACTGATCGATATTTGGGTGGAAATCTGTTTCCTGAAAGTTTTCGTCCCTCTTTTTGCATAGTCTGCGAACTCTTATTCCATTCAATCAGACTTCTAAAACAATTGTCTCATTTTGAAGTGCACATTTCATTTCTATCATGTTCTTGTACATTATACTGTATGCCCATATGTACAGATAAATCACCCACACACCAATGCTAAATTTTGTCAGCTTTGTTCAGTTTGTTTGAGTTGAGAGTTAGTTGCCACATGCAGCTTATCTGCACAGCTATGAACATCTTGGAAGTATCTGAAGTACACAGATTTTTAGACATAATATATGGGCTTGGTAATTTACTGTACATATGATTTGGGTGGATATCTGTAAGCGTTGAATTGGCCTTTTGTTTGACCCGTGTCTGAGACCCTGAAGGTGCCCATCATAACTGGCAACACCCACAAAATGTTTATCCACGACTTCTGTGGAAGTTTGAGAACAGTTTCATTTCAACCACATGTAATTTCAGTTAAACAAATCTTGGGCTGTTGTTTTGTATCACAGGAGTAATATTAGGAGTTGCACTATAGTTTGCACATTTATTGTGGTCGTCCATAAATGACGTCTGCAAAAGCTGACGTACATATGTACTCTCCTGTCGCATTGCATATATCACAGTCCAAGTGATCAATAAGGCTTAGATTTGACTCTAATGGGGAACTCTGTGAAATAGATGGCGTCAGTATCAAATGTGGCTAAAGCTACCCGAGGTAAAATTGTGTGCTTAATGCTGATTGGTTGTTGTGCTGTATGTTCTTCATGCAAAAGTAATCTAAAAGTTAGCCAGATTATAAAATTTAAGTATTTATCCATAATTATAATTCTTACGCCAGCCATCAATTGGAACAACATAAACAACGTATGGCCAATATAAAAAAATTCTTAGACCTATGTGCATACTGGTGCCACCTGCTTCTACTTAAGGAACTGCCCACAGAGTCCCCCATTAGATGAAAAGACTGAACTGGTGGAGGTTGCTGTTTAAGGCACAAGCTGTGAATTTAGTTGATGTTTCCATTGGGCTTGACCCCTTCCCATAGTCACATTTTGATGACATCTCCTTTTGCATACCTCCTTAACGGACGACCTTCTTGACTTTTGTAAAATACAGCCTATGCATGGCAATAATCTCACTTTACTGAAGCTGTGAATGAGGTTTGCAAATAGGAACTTGATGTACTGTCTCTATTTTTATTAATTATCAAACATGTCTATACAATTGTTTAAAATCATTGTTGATTATTTAAGTTGTCTTGGAAGATTATTAAATAGAGAATTGTAATTTGGTATTTTGTCAGATAAAATGCACCATATAAAAGTTACAGAAGTTAAACCATTCTTCAGTGCACTGCAATCTCTCCGTTCAGCCAACGTTTTACTGTCTTCCTGATCCTTAATCCTTGAACGACCTGCACAGGCTTTCCCATACATTTTGATTACACGTTCGATTAAAGGTAACATTTACACACTTCTTTAGAAACTGCTCAAAGAGTGGATCGGATGTGCAATATCCAGCTGAAGAAGCTGTGCAATCCACTAGTAGGACACCTTTCTTAACCTTCTGATTATCGCAGCAATGTTTACTGACTTCAAGAATTGTGGCTCCATATAATATAGCCTGGTGTTCTCTGGACAATTGCTTATTCAATAACTAACTTATGTATGCTTGACTTTACTTACTAACTTATGTATGCTTGACTTTACTGGAGTATTCACACGCCAAATACTGCTGTAAACACCTGTATTTTGCCATTTTTACATCCATATGCTGCCTGATTCACCCAATAATCTGTAATTGACTCAGTTGGACACTGGTGCACCATTTGCCAATACAGCGTTTCCCAAACTGCATTCCGCGGAACCCAGGGTTTCCGTGAGGTGAAGACAAGGGTTCCACGGAGAACGTTTAGTGTGACAAAATTTTCTATGATTATCTATATCGGTCAATTTCTAACACCTGTGTATAACTTAATATGAAAGAGAATTCACGTGTCATTGTCATTTATATTTGTGTAATTATTAATCTAATCGAGGTCTAATTCTGCATTCTCAGATGTTTATACCTACAACAGAATAATGTTTACTTTTGGATGGGGGTTCCATCAACAAAACTTAAGATCAAAATCAAAAGGGTTTCACGGCCCAAAAAAGATCGGGAAATGCTGGGTTAATACATAAAGGACCTCAGGAGGGAGTTCCAAACTTCTTCAAGATGCAAACTTTGTTGGTGCAAATTTTGATGGGTACCAACAATTGTCAGTTTACAGTATACAAGTCCACTGCACTGCTAGAAATATGGACACTGATTACATGAAGAAGTTGTGTCAACAGAATTGAAGAACTCAAAGCAGACATTCACTATTCTATTGATCTTGCCAAATGAATTATGTACCCCAACACTGACACAGTACTTTCAGTTCATTTATAGTGTCTTACTAGTAAACTGCAGTAAAACACTTACATGGGCTTTAAGTTAGGTGCTTATTGCAAGTTCACAACTTCCTCAATGCACAAACTGTTCTGGCAAAAAACAATTCTTATTCAAAAAATGCGGTGGCTGCCATTAGTTGTGGATAACGTTGGACATATAATTAATACCTATTAAGCAATATTACTGTTCTCACACAAATACTTTTCTAGGGTTTGTCAACATTTCACAATATTACTGAAATATTTTCCAGAACATCTGCATCATGTTTCCCAACTTTCTCAAGGATGTATACACAATTCAGCTGAAACGTTCTTCAGTACTTTGTTAATAGTTGTTTCAATGTTCTGAGTGTCCTGTAAATTCGTGCATCAAGAACGTACAAAACATTAACGAGGCGCTGCCGACATACATAAACCCTTAAAATTTGCAAACTCAAGTTCATATACTAAGGGTGTACACATTACAATTAATCAACTGTCTTCATTAGATGAGAATACTATAATTATGCACGATGTTCTAACTTCTGCATTTGGAAAATCTAGTTTGTGAGACAAGCGTTGCCAGCTAGAAGACAGACCAGCATTATTGACCAATGCCTGCTGTAGAAAAGCTAAAGCCATTTCAGTGATGGCAACCTTGACAGTCAGTACTGCATTCCAATACAAAGCCATTTATAAATCTACAGTGGTTCTGTTAAAATTACACGGTAAACCTAGTTGTCGGTTTTGAAGAGCTTTGTGCAAAAATCAACATTAAGTAATTTTCAGTCCTCATTAATTTTTAAACCCTATAATTGCTTCATTCATCATCGTCTTCATCACTGCTAATTCTGGCTATCTTCCTTGAAGATGAAGAACTGGATGCTGTTGGTGCTGCTTCTGGTTCCCTGTCAGAATCTGTGCTGTTTTGAGTCCTGCAAGTAAATACAAGTGGTTATCATTGCTCAGCAGTTATAAAGTAACATCTAAACACATAGCTGGATGATAAGGGTCAGGCAACGATACAACTGAAATTTGATATTGCCCTTCTTCCAACCTTCTTTTGCTCAGAAGTGCAAACGCCTCGACGACCCAACTGCAGTTGTAATGCAGAACAATTGTGCGCGAAGGACTTGCTCAAGGTTCCTACACAGGCGACAGTTCTTGTTCTTTATTCTTCTAATAATATTAATACCATGTTATACATGTATGTCAATAACCCAGTTTGAGTCAGAAACTAATAATGACAGTGTAATAATGACTAATAATCTTACGCTGACAGTTCTTGCTCTTTATTCTTCACAGAATCATCGAGTTCTGTGTTTTCCTTGTTTCCCTTTTGAAAGAATCCATCAATTCCTTTTTGCCAGTCAGGTGTGGGTCGCTGCACAACGGAATTGCCTCCAGCATACTTGCTGTTCTTGCCTGGCAATAAATTACTATGCATTAATCAATGCTATAACACAGATTTAGGATCATTATCAAGTACGATGCTACCATGGCAACAAGCATGCTTAACTAAAGTGGTAGTATGCAACCAAGTAGTTGTATATTTTGAGGTTGTAGATTGCTACCGAAGTAGAATGCTTCGTATTCTATTTTTCGTGTCACTTTCATGAACTTCTGACTGTATATGTGGAATGCCATAGCGAAATCTTAGTGGCACTAATTATTTTAGATCATTAAAATGCATGCATACAACACTCTGAAATCAACATTTGATAGAAGCTATACACAAAAGAATTCTTGTTTTATTATTCAACATTCAAGCAGAAAAACTACGTTTTCAAACAAACAACAGTGAGTTATGTTTGTTTCATGCTGCCACCTTGCAGATCATAACACACTATGTAGATGCAGAATTCTATAGGCTAGACAGGCATCCTGCATCTAGAATCACTGTAGACCAGCCTTCAAGCCAGCTATGGCCAGTTTATGTTCTTCCATTAATCCTTTAACGACAAGGTGCATCACGTTCTCCTACACATTTTAGTACATGCTCATCATTAAAGGGTTAAACTATTTAGCAGTTTCAGTCTAGCAGCCATCCTAGAGATCTGACTAAATTATATTGGTGATGCAGGTAAGCAAAGGTGATGATGGCCAGAACATGTACCTTGTATATACTTTGGACAATCATTGTGAAATACAATGTTAGTGCAGCTAACTCAGTATACTGCTATTATCAGTTTGGTAAATGATGAGAAAAATATCAGTGCAATGAGGTTATATACATTACGAGTTTCCTTACATGAAATCACGGGTGCATAAATAAATGGAATATTGTGGCTACACCCATGTTATACCCAAATTCACATATAACGACAAGTGTTAAAGTGAGGTCCTAGTGTACTTAAAAAAGCTAGCTTTGCAGTCACTGAGAAAGTCTTCCTGGTTCTCACATTCTCTTGAAGTTTGCTTCTCTTATGAAACCTATCAAGTAAGCTAGAACAGTTCAGGTTGGAGGTATGTGTACACCAGCTTTTTCTAGTAACTAATTTACTTAACAATGACTGACTGAGGTTTACATGGCTGCAAAATTGACATCAACCACATTACTTACTTGCAGAAGGTGAGCCGAGTGAACTTGAAGAGCCGGAAGAAGAAGCAGCACTGCCACCTCCAAGAGCTTTTCTAGGGGCCTTTGCTGCCACAGCTTAAATAAACCACACATTTTAAATTTTCAGTCAGTCTATAAATTGATCCAGTATGCTACTACTATTTGTGAGATCTAGTTATATATAACAGGCCTCTTCCAAGTTATCCATTCTGGGAAATGAGAATGGCTGTGTTCTAATTTCAGAGGAGCTGCCTTAACTTTTACAACTCCCGAGGCGGCTGCGAGCGGCCAATTTTAATACGTTTGACATCATTGGAGGGGTAAGGGCTAAAACAGTTCTCGTTTGTCCACTTAGACTTCAATATACATACACCAACGTGTTCTCACGTTTGGCGTTAGTGGTCCGCAACAATTATTAAAAAATCATTGCTGGTCCATGGCATCAAAAAGTTTAAGAACCACTGGTATGTATGACACTTAATATAGTATGTAATTCTCAAACATTTAGTTATATCTAGTTATAACTAACTTATACATTTATTAGTCCCAAAGACTGGGGCCCCTATATGTGAACAATATGAGATGGGTGCTGTAGATATAGGAACCTTCACAATCTTACCTTCACTATGCCTAACCTAACCCTAATTGCGAATGTCACAATGTAATATATGTATCTTCATTTAATTTCAAACTGACAAACCGCATTATGATTACAAGCATAGTGTAAACGAATGATGACAAGTTACTACACGAGTCAAGTTGAACTGTATGGCAGCCATGCAAGGTTTCGTTACATATCTCTAATTTAACCAACGTCACCGTCTAGCAAAAGATTTCGCTCCCTCAGCTATGCACGCCAGTGTCGTCCATTACTCCTCAGATAAAGATGGACTTAACGAATATATTGAAAAAAGTTCCTTATACTCTGATCATGCTCAACTCGATTTCAGATTCCATACAACTGTCGTCCAAGGAGAAATCGTTTATTTGTAGAGTAATAACCTTTCCTAGCACCGCTGTCTGCTTTCGTTCGCACCATGTTTAACCTTAATTTTAGAAAAATGCAAAATAAAACTTAAACTTCACATTCAGGTAAGTTATAAACTCATTTAGACTTTTTGTCTCAAACCGGGAAATTTAGCGCCACGGCCCTCGACTGGTTCCCGTTTGTCCTTTCGATGACAAGTTACTACGCTGGTGCTGTCTTTTGCTAACCAGCTTGTTAAGAACTATTCGGCTGACGTTGTCGTATATTAACCATCAAGGATTACCATTATGACATAACTAGCATGACATCATCATCCTCAGCAGCATCATCATCAGAATTATCATAATGATCATTATCATCATCGTCGTCATTTTGAGCCAGTCTTTAGCTTGCGTCAACTTTTTTCCCGAGCACATCCACGGATATTGGATGCTAGTATCATGCTACCCGTATATTATGTGGGCTCTAGTCCCATATAGGTAAATATGACTGCGCAACACTTCTGTCCTGGTTGCTATAGTTCAAATTATTATGATACCGGCCTACTTGCTTTGAACTTATAGCAAAGATGGTAGAGTCGTAGAATAATGCACTTGCGTTGTACAGGCTGCTCATGTCTGATTTTTAAATCATTTTTAGCGTCGTTGACCTGGGACCACCTTTGAATAGGTTTCTTGAAGAGACGCTGTAGAAATGCTATGAATGAATGAATGAATGAATTCATTCATTCATTCATTCATTCATTCATTCATTCATTCATTCATTCATTCGTTCATTCATTCGTTAATTAATTAATTAATTAATTAATTAATTAATTAATTCATTAATTAATTCATTAATTCATTAATTCATTAATTCATTAATTCATTAATTCATTCATTCATTCATTCATTCATTCATTCATTCATTCATTCATTCATTCATTCATTAATAACAAAGTTGCAGCTATTTTGAGATAAAACATTTTGCAAAGAAGCTTAGGGTCCTATGCGCGAGCACAAAGTGCCTAATGGTAAATCCGGCCCTGCAGGTGAAAAGTCTGGTAAGTGAATCTGGCACACACATATATGGTTGCTATGAACTCAACTCCACCCACAGATGGAAAAAAATGGCGTCCATGTAAGTCAGAATGCAGGAATCCGTTTACCATTGCGTCCAAAAGCCTCTTTTTATAACCATTGCGTCGTGGAAATGTCTCGAACACTGCAACCGAAGGTCTAAGAAAATAATTATATGGATCCGTATCTTACCCCACGCGTTGCAGTCTACTTATGTATTCAATATGGCCGCGTGCTCGTTGAGGATGTACACGTATACATGAACTTTTTGTTAATCGTTGCAAATATACACATTTTCTGAAACCTATTGCACGAAAATTCCAGCATCCGTTACTTTGCACAGTAAGGTAACTGGCAATTTGTGATCGTGAATTATTTGAAGAGAGAACATGTTTTAAAGTCGTCCGTTATGGCACCAGGCACTAGTGCCCAGCTGGTTCGAGAGCGTTTTGATTTCAATGCATTTTGAAAGTGATATTGTTGTTGCTACTATTCATTGTTTTAAGTTGCCCGAGAAAAATCATTTTTGCAGGCACCTCTTGCATTTTTTGGTTGTATATTCGCCAATGTCTGGAAATTACGTTAAAGCTAAATATTTCTGCTAACTTTGCATAGCCCATATTTTTATAGCGTTAAAGGTGTGGCAACAGGAAATCTTTTGGGATTTTTTTTATGTTTCTGGGATAAGTACAGTTAAGTTCAGCTACTGACAATTGGCGCAAAACACAAAGCAGGTTTGTCGCTTCTGTGACCTACTTGAGTTTGTTGATAGTCATATTAAGGTATTTGATTTTGATTAAAGCAATCCAGAGGGTATATTGTTTGCATTCTTTTCATTTTTAACATTTCTCAAAAAGAAGATCTGCCTTAAAAGCCAACTCCAAGATGCATGAGCACGAAGTATTAGCAGTGTTCATGATACTTAACATCGGCACATGATTATATGCTGCCAATTCTTTCCCTTACTACCTTATCTTCCAACTAGTATATCACCAGTTTTCTCAGTTTTTCACAAAGCAGCAGAAGTGGAATAGAAATCTCAAAACTAATTTCAACCCTGGCTGGGATTTGAATAGTGACTTCTTGTTTAGCAGTCCAGTGCATTAAATAATAGACTATCACATACGTACAATGCCCTTTAAACCGGATATAAACAGTGACAACTTCGTGAGAGAAGGTGGGAGTTAAACAAGATATTGTTTTATTACATATATTGCCAATACATTTGAAAGCCCACTGTCTAGTTGACCATTCTCAACTTTCAATTGCGGGTAATCAGTTAATAACTTATGAGAGTGGGGTTGTCAGACATCAGTCAAAAAGAGGACTTGTCCTTGATTTTGGTCCCTTGTCCTAGGCAGTGCATTAAACCTGATAAGTGTCCTGCTATTTGTACGCTTGTTATACTTAGCTATTGGCTATTATTTAATTATAGGTTTTAACTACTTTAAATCTTTAACCACCAGCACAACCAGGACTAAAATGTATGGTAAATCAATCTGGCTGGTCGTTAAAGGGTTACAATTAATGTACATGTTGTCCCTAAACCCCTTCATGCCCTACTAGGCTAACAGTCCAATCTGCGATTTTATTTGTTTTTCATCACAGACGTTTCTAGTCCATGATCTAAGTAATGTTATAACATATCTAGTCTCAAAAATAGTCTCATGGTTCATAGGTAGAGTGGTTACTAATACTTAGGCGATCCTCTGAGTACTTCGAAGTCCGCAGTGAAACATTCCAGAGACAATCATTCCTCGTTTCCAGCATTCTATGTCCTTCTTTGGTAACCCATTCATCTGGGAACCCTAACTAAGAGGTAATGAGTTCTGAAAGCTATATTTTCAGATTGAGCTTGTATCTCTATGTGGATGAATTCTTTAATGATGACCTGCATTGATTTCCCTGTAATTTATAATCTATGTTTACAAATTTCAAACTGACACACCGCAGTGTGATTAGTTAGTTTGAACGGATGATCACAAATTATGATTGGAATTGAATTTAAGTTTAGTGACAGCTTTGCAAGACACCCTTCGCATCCTACATCTATCTTAACCAATGCCGCTGCCTAGTGAAATGGAAACACTTGTCAGCCTCATGGGTTTAGCGGGAAATGATCTCGCTTCCTTCTGTTCCTCATGCCAGGGTGTTATTCGTTACAATATGGCCCTCTAGTTTAGTACGTGCTCATCGTCAAAGGGTAATTAACCATATTCAGTACTTATGAATTCTTGGCACAGCAGGATGCAGGATTATGCATTATTGGTAAACCACCATCAGCTGACTAAATTTCAATTAAATAATTTGATTAATTGTCTTCCAGATAAGTGGTGCAAAAATGTCTGCAAAGTGTGTACAGTCAACTGAAAACCTTGAAAGCAATGACGATGGAAGTCACTTGGACGAAGCACCAGAAGAAGAAGTTGCTGAGGAGAAGATGGCTGGCACGTGCAGTGCCAGCAGCAATGCATCCATCTCTTCACAACCACCATTACCAGCTTCTCCAGCACGAAAGGCATCATCTCCTGGTGCCGGTGCCGGCGCCTCAGAGCTGGTGCCAGAATATTCAGCACCAGTTGACTGGCAGCCAGAGTGGAATGGTCTCGTAGTGGAGTCGAATGGCGAGTACTGCATGCCGGGTGAATTTGCTGGCTGTTCGGGCGCAGTCGTCGACTCGGAGACTCCGCCATTGGAGCCATGCTATGTGCCACCTGCACAGGTTGCACCGGCTGCAACACATCTTGGGCCGCGCTTTGTGCCACGGCCACACATGCATGCCCATCCTGTCTGCCCAGGTGGGGCCCTGCATCACCCTCCTGGGACGCATTCACCCCACATGCATTCTCCAGGAACACACTCCAGCGGAAGCAGTCCCTATGACAACGGTGCCTCTCCTGCACCTCAACAGTATGTCGTTAATGTTCACGTTAATCCCGGAGAGACATTTTCTGTGCGAGTCGGTGATGAAGTGCAGTTGATTCAAGGTAACAATGCTCACTTGTAAAGTATAACATATATATTTGACATTTCTGCTAATGCAATGTAACTTGTTGTAACAGTTAAAGAATGCTTGTATACATTCTATTGTTAATGTTAAGAAAGCTTTGATATGCTCTTTACAATGTCAATCAGTTAGATACTAAAGAATTTATAGAAGATGGACTGATTTGGTGTGTGTGAAAAATCATTTGTACCTTTCAGCTGTTTAAAGAGTCATTTTTTCTTTATTCTGCGTAGTCTTGTTAACTTACTGCTGTGTAGATCTAGTACATGAGACTGAGTTGCATGTTGATTGACTGAAGGTGATTGGCAGGAATAGGAACCCCAGAGCAATGAGGGGCGATGCAATTGAGTTAATGGTCCGCAGTGTCAAAGGCAGCAGATAAGTCAAGAAAATCAAGTGCTGTCACCCTGTCATTGTCCATTGAGCTGATGATGTGGTTGAGATTCTGTTGATTGCAACCTCCAATATGCAGATTGAGTGATGGCCAATAGTGAGTTGTATGAGATTGTATGAGACTGCATAGGATTGAAAACAACTCATTCCAGAATTTTTTATAGAAACTAAAAGGTTGATACGGACCTGTAATTAATTGTTGCTCTAAGCTATATATATGTATATTTGAGTATAAATGCTTGAAGCTTGTAGTGCACAAAGTACCTTCAAATCATCTGCCATCTTACTTATTTTTCATGGTTACTTCTTGTACATCTGTTGAAGCCAGTCCTCCCTTTGATACATTTGCTGGAATGGATTTTGCTCCTCTTTCTTTGGGTGGCATTTGTTTGCAGTTGGTCCCTGCATCTAGAACTGTATACATCCTCATCTTCGCTAAGTCTCTCATATGGAGACTGTCTTTTTGCTGTAAACTGAAACTTGCCTCTTCTGGTCTTTTTATGGTTCTCAGTGTTTGCCAAGCTGTATTGGGCACTTCTGAACTTTGCAATCAAATGTAATGTAATCATACATTTGTATAGCAAACATTCACGATGCCTTATCAGTGCTAGCCTATATAATATTAAATGTCAATAATAACAAATGACAATTATATTGCATTGTACAATTGAGTATTTTTTGCCATGCACATGGTTTTAGGTGAAGCAGAACTCTGAAATTAAGTGGGTTAAATAAGCAGACTATGCAGATGAAACAAGCTTTTGTACAAGTTTTCACTGTGGTTTTGCATCTAGTGTACAATTATGTGGAAGAGGAAAGTGGTGCCAGCAGCCCGCTAAGTGACTGCTGCGATACCTCACACTTCATCAAATGACTGGGTTGACCAAAAAATGACCAAGGTTGTGGACAACTACTTTTTTAGCTCCTTCCTTATGTGGATAAAAGAAAGGGAGACAAGTAACTAGCTTGCGGCACGGTAGCCTTTGCGCACAATTGCTCTGCATTACAACTGCAATTGCATCATCGAGGCGTGTGCACTTCTGAGCAAAAGATGTTGGAAGAAGGGCGATATCAAATTTAAGGAATTTCAATTTGTTTGACTCAATTATGTGCTAATTGTTCAAAATGTATGTTTGCATTCACAGGTCCAGCTACAGTGCGAATGGTGTCAAACAGTGGTCCCCCAATGCCTATGCCAATGCAGGTACCCCCAGGTCACATGGTACAGCAGATTGTGGATGAAAATGGAATCCTGACACATGTTATTCTTTCTCCCCAAATACCTGGTGTACCTACTTCCCCACTAATGGTGAGTAGTTCCATAGCAATGGCTGTAAATGAAATGAATCCATTGCCAGCTATGAGATTACATGCTCTTGTTATGATTTCTGTTCATGAAGCCATTTTAAAATTCTGTTGGCATTTTGTTGCAATGACCTTCAATTCCAGATTTCAAGGAATGAATGAATGTGATTCTGTTTTCATATTGTACTTTTGTATTGTATTGTATTTTCGTTTATTAAAATAAATTGTTGTCATAACGCAACAATTTCCAACAGGTAGCACACACAAGCTATGGCAGTATTAGGTTGCAATAATCATTATGTCAGAGTTGACCCAGCATTGCCTTCCTCTTGCTTTCCATTTCCTGTTATGTTTAGAAACATTTTCATCATTCTTGTAATAGATTTATAATTTTCTTGAATGTGATTCCTTTTTCATATTGTACTAATATAGCATTGCCTTCTTCTTATTTTGCAGGTCCTGTTATGTTAAAACAATTTCATCATTCATGTAATACATTTCTAACAGTTGCATTTATGATAGATTTTTGTGTTTTTATTCTAGGCTGCTCCGAACGGAACACCTCCGCAGATGTACCCTTCTTACCCTCCCCAGTACCCTACGTTTCCATCTCACTATGTCCCACACCATCATCCAATTCCGCCACATCACTTCCATTCAATGGGACCACCCCACATGCACGGTACTACCTCTGCTCCGGCTCCACCTCACCAGTGCAACCATGCTGTATTCGATTCCGGTTAGTAAGATCAATCAAAGCTTGCAGCTATCATGCTTGTCAAGACTCAAGCAATCAGATAACAGAAAAATTAGAGTATAAAAGCATTAATTGGTGAATTGGAATTATTTTTGAAGGTTAAGAGCACAATCATTTGACCTTCAGGATAGGCTAAGTATGTTAAGGGATAATGTTATTTGAATTTCATATCACTGGGATAATGTCGTATTGATCTTAAATTTGGTACAATTAGGAATTGTTGTTTTCTCTATTTAACAGCATCTTATAGCAGGGCCTTTGCTTTCCTGACTTGGGACTGGCACCGCCAAAGTAAAGGTCGAGGCAGAGTTACAAGTAGGATGTAATTACTGTTTGAAGATATTGAAATTTTAAGAACCAGGTCTATTTGACACATCCCTGTATTCAGATCTTGGGCTAACAGACCAGAGAGGCTACTACTGCAATGCTGAACATATTCATAGAAAATTCATGTCTTAATGATCCTTTTTCTTTGACCAGGCTCTGTTGGGCCGCATGGCAGTCAAGGAGCGGCAGTGGACTTGAGGGCCCAGAAGATAAAGGCTCGACTGCAGGAGAAGGTGAACAAGCGAAAGGCAGCCAATGACGGCCAACAGAGAACCTCTGTCGGAGAATGCCATTCGGCCACACCAACAAGCGTTAACATGGCCTCAGCTCCAAGTAAGACTGGAACTGAATTTCCTGAGTGATTTTTACTGCTTTGATTCATTCATTTGTTCATTCATTTCGAAAATTTTTATAGCGCCTCTTCAAGAAACCTACTCAGAGGTGCTCAATAACTTGTTTCTATAATTTCATACAATATTCAGAATTAATTATTCGTTTTCTGTTATGTGGCCCTTTATCAAATGGAACTAGATTTTGTGTGTAGACAAAGTTTCAAACACTTTGAAGGCTGCAGAAGGAGCTTGTTGTACACCAGACCCTTTATTATTATTATTATTATTATTATTGTTATTATTATTATTATTAAACGGACGATTTCTAAAGCGCCGTAATGCAGCCATGCCGCTACAAGGGCGCTTTCCAAAGACTACAACATGTATTGGTATGATGTGAATTTGGGTATGACATGATCACAAATTCCATATATGCTTGTGCATTGAATGTGCACATCAAATATTTTGAAGAAAAGCTCTTATAACATATGGGCTTTTGCTCTGTTGATCTTTATTATCTTGTTTGTCTATATGTATGATGTAATGCATATTCTTATCAGACACATGTGAAGGTCGATTACTTACCAATCTTACATTATTAAAGAGGAACTACATAGATGTCAGCCTTCTTTGGAGCAGATATACTTGAAAAACTTTTACTATTGATCCAAGAGTAACTTAATATTAGTTAGTCTTGTTAGGAAAATGCTGCTATTTGCAATTCGGATGTTGCTTTTTTATTGTCCACGTCATGAGCAGACCATTCTTAGTAGCATTAACAGCTGACCAGTTAGAATATTGACAATATATGTGAGGCCAGAGGTCAAAACCCTTTTTTTGTCTGCTCCTAGTTATTGAGGTAAGGCTGAAATAAGTAAGAGAGGTCAAAACACAGAAAATCGTTTTATGGTATATTGTTATAAATAATATGTCTTCTTTCATTATCTGAAATTTTTTTAAACTGTTGAATTTGAATATTTAGTTGTGGAAAAATGACTTTTATTGCATATGGTGTCAAGATGTGCAATATATTGCTAAAATATGCATGCTTTCAGAGGTGAAAGATCTAGGGACCTAGATTTCATATGCCAACCAGCCAGATTTTGATGCCATGTGCTTTATTTCATACAGAATGTAGCTCTTTTATTGCCCAGCAAAATTTTGGAACTTTTGAGTATTGGTAGATAAGAACTTAAATGACATGAATATTCTGAAACTTTGACTTTGATTTTCTCAGTTGTCATGATTTTACTAATGAAAGTGTCAAGCGAGTATAACTTAAGCTAGGAAAAAGCTATTTTGATTTTGTAAAAAGAATTTGAAGGCACATGCATTGTAGAATATAATTTTATAAAAAAGTCAAAATCGACAAGTGATGGGTTTCGACGCCTTGCCTCACAAATGACATAATTATCTGATACAACAAAGTAATTGATTGAATATTATTTACTGTTTAGTTAAGTTCATTTTGTTAATTCTTTATTTATGTTTAATTCCTGTTTCTGAATGTGAACGACAAGTGATGGGTTTCGACGCCTTGCCTCACAAATGACATAATTATCTGATACAACAAAGTAATTGATTGAATATTATTTACTGTTTAGTTAAGTTCATTTTGTTAATTCTTTATTTATGTTTAATTCCTGTTTCGGAATGTCAACTGGCTGTCAGTGATTTTTTTCTTCTTCATTGCCTAGGTGGCCCTATTTAGCAGGATCATCCATCTCAACAGGGCCCTCCCCATCATAACACAATTTTGTGAGCTACTTATTGTCCAAATTGTTATATCTTGGTTAGTGGAAATTAAAATTGAATTGAAATTGAATTCACTTTTTGTATTTTCATAAAAGGGTTAAAAAATTCACATAGACCTGAGATGGTGCAGTGCAGAGCTGTAATTGATGTGATTTGGATCATTGTGGATGACCTCACTTCGTTTGTATGGAAGGTGATGGAAATCACAATAGCACATGATAGTGAGTGGTGAGGTACTGACAGTTGTATTCAGTGACTGGTGACTTTCTGATTGCAGCAGCAAATGACAAGTCCAAGTCAGGTTCATATTCTAGAGATTCGTCTATTGATGGACAGGAGTTCGAAGAAGAGTGCAAACTGGTGCAGGAGCTGCTGTCGAAGATGTCACCTCCGGAGGTAAGCAGTCACTACTCTCACTGTGAGGCTGTCTTACTGTATTATATTTATGGATTTTTATAGCACTCAGTACGACCTAATCAGAGGCATTCCAGTGCGACAATTCCTGCAGGAAAAAAATCTTGAGACTACAGGCAGAAGCAGAAATACTTGTACAGTTGAGGGCAAAGAATGATTCATAGAGGGAATATTTATCAGAAGCAAAATGACCAATAGACTCATAAGCAAATTAAGCATGGTATTAAGCAGGAATTTGAGCTGCATCGAGGTATTGTCGGTCTAAAGAGGAAAAGGGACGACCAGAGGCAGCTGAAATAGGACCAGAAATGAGGTCATAATGATAGCATGGTGCCTGACCCATAGAGGCTCTTGAATTGAGAAAAGGACTTCAAACCGAATGCGGGCTATCAGTAGGGGTCAGCATAAGTGCTCAGTCATGAAGGTCGAGATATGTGAGAAGGGAAGAAGGCAGGCAATCAGACGGGTAGCTGCATTTGGCATCGATTGAAGAGGTGACAGACAAGATTTCAGAAGAATTCTGCTCAATACTGCACCTATGCATCTGTTGGCCTTTTGCTTTGGGATGATATTCCCACTCCAACTCGCTCTTTGATTTTAATTGGGGGTGCTTCTGTTTCCGCCCGTATTCTTGAGATTTTTCTTTTCTTCGGAGCTTTTCGCCATGAGAGCGCCTCTGATTAGGTTGTACTGGGAGAGATGCTATTGGAATATGTAAATACAGTGCAAATACAATTACCTTTGATCAAATTTTTCACAGTGGAGAGACAATTGGCCTATAGTTGTAGTGATGTCAAATTGATTTTGTGTATATGATTCTGGTCTGCAACATCTAGTAAAGACAGGACCTGCTTAGAGAGTTTACTTGAAGCTCCATGGATAATTTTTCATCCAGAAGCGCTTCATAGTCCCAGACAGTGTAATGTGTTTTCCAACCTGGAAATGTTGTTACCATCGTCCAGTTAGGCCATGCATTCCATGTGTCCAGCCTTTTAAAGGCATGTATATGTGTGTGTATATATGTAAATATCTATTGATTGATGGCAAAATCTGAGTCAGGTTGACAAGGCATGTAATTATGTACTAGAACATTAATTTGGTGCTTCTCTAAGGCTGTCAATGAATCACAACTGCATTTTTATACACATTCTGATGATTCTGGTTATTTTATGACTTATCCTTGTTGAGAATTCAGCCGCTGTCAATGTCACAAGTGGAGTTGCCAATGTTAAGTGTAGAACTGTTACGTACTCCTCTTCGTCAAGCAACAAAGCAACATTTGAAGTAACGTTAATACATTTGCATTGTATTGTTACAGGTGACATCTATCGAATCGAGATGTGCCTTAGTTCGTCTAACGCCACCAAATGTCACTTCTACAGACTTAGAAATCGATCCATCAGAATTCATCTACGTTCTGCAACTCTCAGACAAGAAGGAAACCAATTTTAAAATTGTCTACAGGTATAACATGGTTGTTTTGTGACTATCCTTCATCGTATGATTGAATTGCATCACGGGAAGTGATATGCACCAAATCACCTATCGTTAGATGGGGCTTGCAAAGTTATTCCCTAGTTAAAACACACAGAAACTTTAGACTACCTGTTCAGCATCATATTTAACTATATATATATATATATATATATATATATATATATATATATATATCTCTTCAAAGGTTTCTTATGTTTTTGTTTTTGGGTTGCTTCCCGTGACTGCATCAGGCCTATCTTTCTGATGTACAGTTGAGTTTAAACCATACCACCTTTATAAAAGTGTTTCGTCTCAGAGGTGGAAGCCAATGCGGGTCAGTCACTGGTGGCTTTTCGATGTACCGACCAACTTACGTTGAATACCTTTTCAGCTCGCACTCCTTGTGCCTTGTTGACCAGCTGGATATGTGTCATCTTCTACTGATGGTGGGCAGCATAATCGTATGTACGAATGCTATCGCCAGTCGTCGCTCTCCTCTACCGACACAATTTGGTCTAGAGACTCTGAACATCCATATTAATCTGTCCGTTGTTTGGTTCCATGTGTGTGTGTGGGGCCGCCACTGGCGACTCCCAGCCTGCTGTGCATTGTTTTGCTAACTGATGTGATTTTTTTTCATTAAGACATTTTGTATCATATAGACTGGAATAGATATAGATATCTGGAAGGGGAGCTATATAAATTATCAGCATGAAGAGTAAATTGATTAGATGGAGTGAGTCCAATGAAAGACTTCCAGTGATGTTCAAGGTTTGAGGAACTCTGATGTTGTGGTTCCATAAATCCAATGTTGATCATTTTATGTGGAAGCGAAGACCATAATAGCATACCCTATTGATATTGTATCTCTTCCCACTGGGTTATGCTTCTGAGGAAGACAGAGCAAGACTATCGCTGCAGTGTGCTGGTTATCTCTCGAAGAACTCGACTGGTGTTCGTTAAAGGATTGGTCGTGCAGAGGATTGCATATTGCAGTCTGTCATATGGAACGTTCTCAGCAACATTTTCCCCCCTGTCAACAAGCGTGTGTACAACTTTCGTCCAAGGCCTCATGACTTTACCCTACCCGTAAAAGACAATAAAAACTTTATCCCAAGAGTACTGTTCATGCATATTCAATATAATGGCCCTTCTTATCAAAGTCAAACACTATTCTTAATGAAGTATCTTGTAACTAGGTTGTGGTGTACCAACCTTGTCTTAATAATAAGCGAAAATCATCATCATCACATGTCCTGGTGTATTCAGTTTATGACTGATTTTTTGTGTGATATTTAACCAAACTATTTCTTCTGTTTTCATTAATTCAGGTGTAATGTGTTAAACGATTTAAATGAGCTCCTGTAACTGCCTTTATTTTTAATGAAACAAATTGCTTCAAATGTTTTAGTGGTGGAAGTGTAGAAGTTCCTCTGACGAAACTTCTTCCAGCTACTGATTACTACATCAGGTATTGTTTTGCTGAGATAGTTTTGTTGACTGAGCCAATTAAATTAAATTGATTTCTCTTGATAAGTGTTTGGGTTGCATCTGCTGACAATTCTTTCCTGCTTATGATGTTCAACCGGACGCCAGTGTAGTATATCTCATATATTGCGATATATTTGACTTGTTGGCTACGACTTTAGTTGCACAGTTGAAGACAAACTGGAGCGTCATCTAACCATATCTGATGCACATGGTAGAAGTTAGACCTGCAGGTGAATCTACTCAGTTTCCAGCACTGACATGCAGGTGCCTACTATGCAGTCACCTCTTTTGTATTAACCTTGTGGGGTTTTCTTTGCAGGGCGTTTTGTAAACTGGATGACCTCCATGGCGATCCATTGTCCTTGGCTCCATTTCGAACGCTCAGCGCTGAACCTGATGCTCCTTTTGCACCAAAGCTAGTCAGCAAGACCAAGACAACAATTCTGCTGAAGTGGAGCGTGAGTATGCTAAACAGGGAATATCCTCATCATCATCATTATTATTATCATCATCATCTTCCTTCATCTCTGTTGTGATCATCATCTTGCATCTTTAGTAGACATGAAGTTGATGTAAAGAAGTAGAAAGAGACGAATAGCGATGGCAAGGAAGACGAGGAATATAGTAAATGCTATATAAATGCAGAGAATGAATGAATGAGGAATAGGAGGAATATGAGACAAAATAAGATGGGTTGAACTAATGATGGTAGAAGTGAGGATGATTGCTGAGATGCTGATGGTGGTGGTGGTGGTCGTATTTGGTCTTTTTCAGACACCTGCAGACAACGGATCGAAGATAACCAGCTACGTGCTCGAGTATGATCAGGTAAATAGAACACATTCTGTTTTATGTAAATTATTCTGCCTTCTCAGTTAGTTGTTGGCCCTTCCATCTGGAACACGCTCTCTTTAGAGTTGTGATTGCTGCTAATGAGTTTTGTTACAAGTTGCTTATGACTGATTTGTATCGCCGCGGTTGGGTTGGGTGCACCTCCGAGTTGGCTTCTTGATAGGGCGCTGTATTAATGTTAAAATGAATGAATTAAATATACTATCTAATATTACACGATGGAATTGGTCATTGAAATGAGTAGTGGTTTATGGTTTTCGTTTGCTGTAATTCCATTGAAGTTGCATTTCTCTCATCAGTATTTGTTTGGGATACCTGCAGGTTTGGAATGTTATAGACTGGTACATTGTGGACCCATTAATATGGAGTCATCGCGGGACAAGTTCACCTTGTGAACCAGGCCATGGGTAAAATGGGATGGCAGTGAAATAACCTAAGATATTAGACTTCATGGCACAGTATACCTGTCAGCTGTGACTTTGTTGTATTCAACATAATTGGACATTTTACATATAGGCATTGATGTGATTTTGAACCCAAACAACAAACAATACTTTTGATATGTTTATTTTGAGAGTGTACATGTTTTGATCGTTCATATTATGATGTGTCCGCAGTGTGTTTGCAAGCGGTTCAATAAAGTAAATACTTACTTACTTTTTTTAAACTAAAATTGATGACCTTATGAAACAAGTTAATAGCAATCTAAATTTATTCATAACATAACATGGACATTTTTATAATTATTATCATGGACATCATCATCTAATACATAATTCAATAATGTATAATTCATTTGATGCATGATATTCATTTCTGTTCATTACATGCAAACTAATGCAGAATGTTAAACTGAGAACCTCAGGGCAGAAAAGGCTGCTTCACGCCATGGGCTGCAATGCATGGGTAATGTGTCCACAATTTATCATGCATGTCTAAAAACATGATTATACCTGTAATGGTTGGTTACACTGACTTTTTAATTGGGTTAAGGAGGCAGAAATAAATTGCAGTTGTTGATCAACTGTGCTTATCTTACAATTTTGCTTTTGAATTTAGGGAACAAGAGACCTCAGCAAATCTGTCGAAATCTACAACGGTCCTCAGAAGCAGTTTAAAGTGACCAAACTGTCTCCATCGGTTGGTTACGTATTTCGTCTGGCGGCTGTCAATGCCATTGGCAAGAGGTGAGTGCAAAGATTTTATTTTATTTATTTATTCTGAAAGTTTATATCGCCCTTCTTCCAACATCTTTTGCTCAGAAATGCACATGCTGAACAGCCAATTATAGCAATTGTGCGCGAAGGACTTGCTCAAGGTCCCTACACAGTGACTGACGCCTCGGATGAGGGTCAAATCTGCTCACTCAGCGCCCACTGAGTGTTACAGGCCGACCGCTTTAACCGATCAGCCACCGGGCCTCATGATATAGTCTCCAGTTTAGCTTTGTGTCTGTATATCCCATTTAGGTATGTGTATTTTTGGATTCAGTTTGATATGTCCCTATCTTGACAGTTGCTTGATTAAACTGTAGGTTCATCCAGTGATTTGTCCGGTTTGATAGAGATCAACTGATTGAAAGTTGTTGATTATCAAAATAGAAATTTATTCAGTCACGAAATTCTTAAAAAATTAATTTAGACACACTGATTGCTTAAAAAATTTATTGGAATGATAAATTACTCATCGCTTTCTATTAATCAAGGAATTTCCCTCAAAGTTGTTCTGCTGAAGTCCAATTGTTTCTGGATGGTACTCTGGGTTTTCCACTATCAAAACTTTGAGGTTTGAGGTATAAATAGTTCTGTTTGAGGTATAAATAGTTCTGTAACGACTGCTGCATGGTGTTTAGGTTGATAATAAACTGGTACAGAAGGGTGATATTTGAATAAGAGGAGCAAACTATGGGTGTCTTTATTCTGAGCAGTGACTACAGTGACCCAGTCTGTCACTGCACCAGCGGAACGGTTCCTTCGCAGACGGATCCTCCGATGCTTTCGGAGCAGAGCGTTAAAGCACTGACCATTTCCTGGATTCGAAGGCCCAGCGACGACTCGTTCACGCTTCAGATGGAAGATGAGGCCACGGTTGGCAGATTTCTTTTGTTCACATTCGGTAGCAATGGTCTATTGGTTGGTGTACTGCACTTTCAGTTATATGGCTGTGGGTTCAATTCTGCATCAGGCGACAACTGTTTCAAGCTATTAACTCTACCTGAGCTCCCTTGCACACCATGGTATTATGAGCAGAGTGACCATGCGTTGTTGTGGGGAGACCTGGCATTGAGGGAGAAGGCTAGTCGCTCGGCGGCCTCATATGCCTAGGCTAAGTAAAATGTAATTGACATTGTATGTGTGTGGCTGCCTCTTGGAGCTACTAGCTAAAGGGACTGTTTGTCTCTTTTTATTCTCCTTCTTAAGATCCAGGCAAGTAAGTCCGGATTACCATCGCAGATTCACATTTATCTTTTTCATTTTCAATTGTTCATGTCATTTATTCCCGGTTTGTCTGATCTAAGAATATTTCAGTTATGTCCTACAAATCAAACAACAATACCCAGTGCAATTATTCCATATTGAACTGATCGCATATAGTTTTTTGAGTCTTTACAAATGCTACAACTTTGTGCATTTGTCAAAGAGACAGATTGGCTGTCAATGATTGTTGACCTTACTTTTTCAGGGTCATGGATTCCTGACAGTCTACAATGGTTCTGATCTTTCTTACAAAGTTGTGAACCTACGACGCAACACAGACTACAAATTTCGAGTGAGTCTGTCCTCATTTATATCATGTATTCCTTCTACAACTAATGCAGAAAATAAGTTGAGCCAGGCTGAAGAAGTTGTGTGTTGAAGTGACAAAAGTCATAAAGAAACAGCTGGACTCAGAACAACAGTTAGAGAACAGCAACGCTTGAGAAGAATTATTTAGGGACAGTTTGAACACGAAGTTACCATTCCGACAGTTTATTTGTTTCTTCATCTGGTCATATGTAGTGTTTTTTTATATTTACCTGGTTTTTGTGAAAATTATTGGACATGTTATGCAATCAAATGGAATGGAAAAGAAAATGATGTTGGGGTACGGAGAAAGAAAGAGAAAACGAGGGTGCCCAAGGAAGAAATGGATGGACGAGATACAAGAAAGAAGCGGAATGAATCTGGAGGAATTAAGGGACACGACCTGGGAAAGAAAACAATGAAGAAGGTTTATCATAGTGGTCGCTAGAGTTCAATGAACAGAAAGCACAAGGTGATAAGGTGTGAAAATTAAAGAAATTGAGCTGTTGTTTTTGTTGTTTGTTAGGGAGGCTATATACCTGGTCACACCTTACTTTTATATAAAACATGTGCTGTGTATATTAAAATTTACTTGAATGAAATCGGAAGCAGATATGATGAATTTATGGAAGTTGTATTGTTGTGTGTTTAATGCAAGGGAAAGTTATTGTTTTAAGTAAAAAAGTTATCTGTTTTTCTTATCTTAGTTGCAGGCTAGCAATGATGAAGGCAGCAGTAAGTGGAGTGATGTCGTATGCTACCGAACTCTTCCGGATCGGCCTGGCTCTCCGCCAAAGCCGCAGCTCAAGGGTCGGGCTTCCAGCAACAGCTTTAAAGTCATTTGGGGTATTCAGAACTTTCTATGCCAACATTCTTCAGTACACTGTCTTCTTTTCCAGTTTGTGAAGTATTGTTAAGTGTATTTGTTACACATTTCATCTGTTAATTCATTCATTTACTCAGAACCAGTTGTAATAGTTCAACCCAGACACTTGGTGTCCATTCCATCCTTGGTGAAGGAGTATGGTGCTCGGGTATTTCTTAAAGGTGTATGTAATCGTTCTAATTAGAACATGGATCAGAGTAATGGTGGAAATGAAGGTAAGTCGACAGGAAACAACCCAGCAGTTGTGGCGTTTGATGGAAATGATTGTGACAGCCAAGGTTAACTTCTGAACCACAGGATTACCCGAAATTCATGGACAGAATTTGGGCTGAAAGTCTTACATGCAAGTAGCCCATCAATCTTTTCTTATGGGTTTCTTGCTTTATCCAAGGTTCAAATTCCAGGTTTTCAAACTCTATGCATATAATGATTAGAGGCTGACATCTATTTCTCTTGGCACATGTATTTTTCTTTTTCTGTATTGTTTTAGATGTTTCAATTATTTCACATGATCAATGTGATTGCAGAGTGTTTGTGAATCGTTTGACAACAATGGTTTTTATTTTATTTTCAGATCAGCCAAAGGACAATGGAGGGATGGAGATCAGCAACTATCTGCTGCAGTTAGACGATGGTAGTAGCATTTAGCAGTTTCCCTCTTCGGCCTTTTCTCATACGGCCCAATTCAGTTCTTCGTTTGTTGTTGCTTTGGTTGTCAATTCAAACATGATGTCATCTTGGGTTGTTTGTCATGTACTCTTTGATTTTAACTGGGCTGCTTCTGTTTCTGCCTGTTTTCTTAAGATTTTACTTTTCTTGCGTGGCTTGTCACACTGGGAGCACCTCTGGTTTGGTTGTTCTATGAGAGATGCTATAGGAATCTGTTGAAACAATACTAATGCTGGGCGCTGGAGATGTTTGCAATTTGTATGGCTCACTGATTTTGTGTGTCATGTTGTACTGCAAAGTATGAAGCAGATTTTGACCTCTTCAGACTAACAACGTTTGGACGTTGACTTAATGAACAACCATCACTTGTCATCATACTGTGGTGTTTGGTGTTTAGACCGCAGTGCTGCAAAATTATAGATAATAATGATGATACCTTGCAGACCCATTTATGTGAAATTGTAATAAGTCGAAGTCACCGATAAATGTATTGCTATTTAAAAGAAGATCTGCTAATCCCCACAACCACATGAATGTTGCAGACAATCTAGAGCAAAAATCCTTTTTTAATTGTTTAATTAGAATGCTGTACTTTTAAATGTATTGTACATCAGAGTGCAGATATGCAGCTGGTTCAATAAAGAATATGCTTACTTACTTACCATGACCGCACGTTAATAGACCGTGGATTTGAGGCCATAGAGACATACAGTGATGTATGACTTACTTAAGTCTAAGTTGAGTTAGAAAGTTCACAGACATATGCCGTATGCCAGTGAGCTATCAGATGATTACTGTGAAAGGCCACACTGCTGTCTGGTTATGGGCAGAGGTGATTGTAGACTTAATACTGAACTGTTTATGATTCTGGCCACATTGAGATTCATTGCAGACATTATTTCAAAGTGTGAGGTTTTTTGGTTTATGTTTATGTCTTGACATTGATTTTTACTCATTGCAATTGTTAAACTGTTACAATAGAATTCACTGCTTTGTTATTTCTACGTTCAGGATCGAAGAAGATCCACGCAACAAACGAGCGAGAATTTACTGCGGAGCGACTTCAGCCCGGCTTCACATATCGAATCCGGGTTCAGACGGTTGGACCGGGAGGAACGAGTGATGTATGAATTGAGACTATTGTCATTTTATGTTTAATTGTTTTTTAAGTTTTGGTTGATATTCTGTCTCTGCTTAACCTTGATATATATTACTATCTGCTGCTATTTAGAACTTTGCTTAATACTCTTGTACTTGTAACATGTAATTGCTTCTTACGAGCAGTGAACGCCAGTGTTTCTTTTAATGTGTTGTCTATGATTTCCATAGCAGTGTTCATAGCAGTTAAAAGTGTTTCTGATTTGTACGAGGTGAACCTTCGCCACTGATCCTGCTTGAAACAGAAGCAGAAGCAAATGAATTTGCGTGCGCATGTATGTATTTATGCATACATGTTGGTATGCACAGATGTCTGTATACATGCACTGGTATGCGTGTTTTGTGTCTGTATATATATATATATGTATATATATATATATATACATATATACATATATATATGTATATATATATATACATATATATATGTGTACATATATATATATATTTTTGTATGTATATATATATATGTAGCATGGTGGCTACTATCTGTACACTCTTAAGAACTTCATAAAGGCTGAAGGTATGTAATATTGACAGAGTGCTTTTCAGGGACCAGTTTTGTGCATGGTTGAATGTGTGGCTATGGTAATTAGTTAGCTAAGTACTGTTATCATTTATTTATATTTATCTTATGTCATTGCAGTGGTCAGAGGTTCTATTGGTCACAACGCAAGCGATCTGTCCTGGTCAATGCAGACAACCGCGGCTGCATGGCCGACCAAAGGCCACCTATTTGACTATCATGTGGGGTAAGCTATCACTAAATGATAATACTTCTGGTTGCTGTCTAACTGCTTATTTGAACACTTGTTGTAGACTATACACTGGCAAGGCAGGTTCAGAGTTGTTAAGCTAATTACTACTTTTTTATTATTTATGCCCCAACATGAACTCCCACATTACACTGGTTCACTGCACATAGCAGTATAGTCTTAGTTATGTCCACATTAATCATCTTCTGAGGCTTTGCTTCAGAGCCTGCCAGAAGCAGAGCCTCAGAAGGTCACAAAGTTTGTAATTCTCCCTCCTGTTTGAATTCAATAACGTTGAGGTCAGTCTGAAGGGTCTTGTTGAAGGGAAAAAGGAATTGTGAAAGCCTGAATGTCCTTGATTGACAACATTTTTATGTGGGCTGGGCTAAACGGAACTAGCCTGATGAGCGCAGTATGTGATAGACGATGCTGGGCCAGTCTCTCACGCAGATCCATTGATGTAGCTAACCGTCACGAAGCTGCGACAGCGCTATGACATGACATTTGAATTCCACCATGATGACCGTTTGAAGCGACCATCATAACCTTCTCTGCTGTGATGTTAACTAGGCATGGTGAAATCACTTCTTGACACCTTAGTTAGTCCTGTAAACCTGTTCATCGTACAAATGTATTGCCTTGGAAGTCCAATCTTTATTTATTAGAGACAGCACATTGACTTGAGTTGGGAGCACCTTTGAATCTTGAGTGGTGCTATATAAATGTTCAATAACAATTAAGGTTGGTGTATGCTTCATGCAACATATGTTGATCAGTTGGTTTTCTTTGTTTGCTCAGATTGCCCAGACTACGATGGAGGATCACCGGTGACGGAGTATGCAGTCATGACGATGAACCCTGACCAGACATCTCGTGAAGTCTACCGGGGCCACGACACGGAGTGTGTGGTAGCGGGACTCCTGCCCGGCCGCACATACGGCTTTGAAGTGAAGGCTTTCAATAAGGCCGGGGTAATGACTGCTTATATCAGAGACCTTTGTATTTTCTATTGTCTGTTACATTCTTTTACAGCTATTGTTTGTATATTTCTATGTTATTACCATTCTGTGCCGGCTATGGTTTGTGTTACTGGTGTTTTATAGTATTTTTGACATTACTTTCATAGCTCTATGGTTTTGCTGTTGATTCAGGAATGCAAAAATATAATTCATTTTGCACTTAAGAGTTGACGATGACAAACAAAATACAATGATACAATTATTGGTTACTAATTTATTTGTTACAATCTGTTGTTTTCCTTTCAGTAGTAATAGTAATGGTATAAGAATGATAATAGTAACAGATGGTAGAAGGTAATAATTAGATACTAATATGATACTAATGTAATTTCATGTTGCTCTTCTTACAATTAGTTTAGGCAATGCAATTTCAGTTATATTGCATAGCAATTGTTTCGCGAAGGACTTGCTCAAGGTCTCTTCACAGTAACTCTTTGGATGATAATCGAACTTCCACTCCCTGCTCCAACCAATTGTCCATCGTGCCATACAATGATGCTACTAGAGCGGCGTTTCCCAATCTCTTTGGTCATGGAACACTTTTGATCTTAAAATGTCCCGTCCAAAACTAAACATATTCTGTTGTAGGTACAAATGCTTGAGAATGAGGACAATTATAGGCTCTGGCCTAGATTGGAATAATAACAGCACAAATATCAATGACATTGACATATGAGTTCTCTTTCATATAGGCCTAAAGATGTTAAGCAAAATGCTTCCATTTGTTTGCATTGTAAGTATTCCGCAGAACCCTTGTCTTCACCTCACGGAACCCTGGGGTTCCGCGGAACACAGTTTGGGAAACAATGTACTAGAGGATGTAACAATGAAATGTTGTGTATTCTTTAGGCTGGGCCTTGGTCTGATCGTCTGGATGTTGTGACCGGAGCAGGGCTTCCTGATGCACCCCATCAGCCAGACGTCCATTGCAGGTCACCCCACGTTGTGGTGGTCTCCTGGGACGAGCCCTGCAGTAATGGTGCCCCCATCACCGAATACCGGCTGGAGTGGCAGCCAAAAGAGGAACTAGACTTTGTTCCAGTAAGCAGTCTGCATTCAATATTGAATTGTAGCGTGCCTGTTTGTTGACTATAAGATTTTTCTAGCAAGGGTTACCAGGAAGAACCTGTCTGTGAGTTAGGGTCTAAAGTAACTTCTGTGTAATGCTTGTATTTTATTGTGGTTTTCTTACCGTGGCATACTTATTATAAATGGTGTTGCCCACATCTTGATACAGTGCAAACTTCAACATTGCTTGAACTCTGACAGAGCCAGTTCCATACTTGGATAAAGAAGGAGGATGTTGCCAATGATCTATGTTATCAAACAGTGTCATTAACCTGCAACTAACAGTGCTGTCGTATAAGTAGGCTTTCCTGTATGGACACAGTGATCGACTCTTCTCTGTTGAACATTGACCAAATTGTGTGGCATGGTGGCTGATCGGTTAGAGTGGTCGGCCCGTAACACTCGGTGTGCGCTGAGTGAGCGGGTTCAACCCTCATCCGAGGAGTCACTGTGTAGGGACCTTGAGCGAGTCCTTCGCGCACTATTGCTCTGCAGTACAACTGCAATTGTGCCCTCAAGGCATGTGTGCACTTCTGAGCAAAAGATGTTGGAAGAAGGGCGATAGTTTCCAATTTCAAATTGTCTGCATCAGTTGACCATGAGGTCTACATAGTCTTGAGCAGGTTGTTAATCGATGCCCACCCACAATTCTACAACAGTTTGTTTCCCTTTGACTTCGTTGAATTTGTCTGAGGAGAGTGAGCACTCTGAGATTGACAGAAATATCTGTGGTTGCCCTTTGTGTCCTGATAATTCAATTTATCACTTGGGCCATATTCAGAACTATCTTTTCATCGCCCTCAAAATAACCCAAAACGCATGCCAAATTTCAAGTTTCATTGTCATTCGCCATTGCAGTCGAAAAACACTATCATCCAATTAAACAGATTGCCCACTTCTGGTCTTTGTACTCTTCCATGTGTGTATGAATGATCATTAGGTTATTTATCATTCGAATTCATGGTTATCTTATTTTCATAGGATAATCGCTCTTTCATAACTTCCAACCGCCCTTATTGGGATTGAAAAGTTAAGATTATTTTTATTTATTTGTTGTACTTGAATGAAGCAATTCAATCGAAGCAGCATAAAAGATCCTTTAATCAGTTTCTTTTACCATTGACCTTTTCTTGAACTTCATTCATGTAACAAACTCTGCACATTGTGTCATTGTTGATGTTTTGTATATTGAAGCTTTTTTGTGGTACATCACTTAACTATGAACTAAGCAGACTGTCTCCAGCCACTCGCTACACATTTCGTGTGCAGGTAAGTCATTATTTAGATTGTGATTGCGTCAGTTTCATTTGCGTCACGTCTGATGCTTTTGCACATGCGAAGAAATGTTTAGAAATAAAATTTCCAGCAGTTTTCAGATTTATTGTCCCAATGTTAATGTTGTTCTTGTTCACAATAGATATCTCTAAATATTTTATGACTGTTTTGTATGTCAATTCCTTCTTACTTCTTTAACTCTTATCAGAGGCGGTGATCTCGTCTGACAGGTGGGAAGACACCCGCCCGGACAGTCATGAGAGGGATAAGAAATGTGGGGGGACAAATGTATAATGTGTCCCCTCTCTGTAAAAGGTGAGGGGGACTTATCCCCTAGACTCCACTTGGATCGTCGCCTCTGACTCTTACCTGTCTTTTTAACTGTAAGAGTTTTTCTGTCTTATTCATTGATATGTTATTTATTATGAATCTGATTAATTATTTTCTGTATATATGTGTGTTTGTAGGCTGTTAACAGCGCCGGTGTAGGGCCCCTCAGTGCAGTTGCGACATGCCTGACTCCACCCAGCAGCCCAGGGGCTGTTGTGTCGCTGAGGGCAAACCCCACAGCAACATCAATTCAGCTGTTGTGGAAGGAACCGCCGTGCAATGGGTGTCGCATAACGTCGTATAACATTGGCATTGGAGAACGTCAGCTGATTTCTGTGGAAAACGTCACAGAACACACCATCGACAGTCTTGTTCCAGAGACTGGTTACAAGTCTGTACATACGGGATTCTTTAGATCTCTGGTTGCGATAATGCTCAGTTAATAAGCGATAATTGATGATTGAAAAAGTGTTTCTCTTTCGTTGTTTACTTGAGCTTTCCAATGTGATTTTTAATTGTTCTCTGTATCTTCTTATTAATGGTATGTCTTACACTTTGACACTCTGTTTATTATACTAAAATTTTAATCATTCTACAGTGACTTCATTTGTCAAATTTATATATAATTTCAGCCATTCCAAAATAGAATGTCATGTAATTGCATCATTTGCCTGTTTGCTTGACTAAACACCAGTGTATCATGATCTTATACATATGTAGAGCCTCTTTGGGAGGCTGCAGAGGAGACTGCTTTCCTCCCAGTTATGTTGGATCACAGTGCCACTGTTAATCAGTGTTGTCTTTAGCTATTGTTGCTCCTATGATTTCATATCTTTAGTCAAATGAGGCATAGGCATTAACCGAATTTCCATCGGTCTTCAGGATCAGAATCCAAGCTGTAAACGCCATTGGAGTGGGCGCATTCAGCGTGCCAGTCAAGGTGACGACACGCGCCCTTCCGCCAAATGCACCGCACCTGGAATGTGCCTCTGTCGGGTCAAAGTTTGTTAAGCTGAAGTGGGGCGATGGGAAGAATACGGACCTCATCCAGTACTGTCTGGAGATGATGAGGGATAATGCAAGGTGGGCTTATTGGACGTAATCCTAAGCTTCTCTCGTGTCGTTCTCAAATATACACAGTCTACGACTTTGAGTGATAATGTGAAATATGCTTACTAGAAATAATCATAAATTTCTGTGGTGCCATTGTTTGATATATTTTGCATCCAAATATAGTGTGAAATCACTGATTTTGATTAGTTTAGAAACCTCAAGTGCTAAGTAAGCAAATCAATACAGTTCTTGTGATGTTTCATCGTCTGTCTCTTTGGGCTAACAAGTGAGCATGGCTGTAGCATGATCTGGCACCAAATCTTCACATCTTAGGCCTTTCTTCATGCAGTTTCATGTCATTCCTGGTTCTTTTGGATATTCTAGTTCACTTGGTGCTGGATATACTATGTGGCCTCTTCCAGTCCTTGGTTCTTGATCTACTGCAATCCGTAAGGTCTTGTCTTAAAGACTTGTGCTGCATGACTGTAAAACTGTTTTAGCTTTCTTAGAAACGGCAGTGACCAGACTAGACCCATTGAAATTTCAGTCAGTGTCAACTATAATTAGCTTGTCCAGGCTATTATTAGGGCTATAGTTTACAGACCAGGCGACGTAATTGTTGATGACTAGGACCCGTGGTTTATGCGATTATGCAATTATTTGGAGGCCTGGTTTTGGTACTTTGCACTTCTCAGTATGTTAAGGTGGAACGTCGAATTTACTTTTGTATATGGCATCGTCTTCTGCAGCTTCCAACCGGTTTACCAGGGTACAGCGCAGACTCACAAGGTGACAAAACTCAACGAGCAATCCGAATATCATTTTCGAATCTTTGCCACGAATGAGGCAGGAGATGGACCTGTTTCTGACATCTTCACTTGCACAACAACCAAAGCGCCACCTGGCATTCTTAAACGTAAGCAGAAACACAATTATACTGGTTGATAGATATACACCTGGATTTTGAATGCATCTTCTCTACGTTTTGACTTTATTCTGTGATTCGGAGCTTTCTACCGAAAGCATCGCGAAGAACTTAAAGACTTACTTTTTTACTTGTTCATATCTTCTTAATAAGCTGAGCTGCTACTGGTACATATGTGATGTATTTAGTTAACTTGTGCCTTACAAGTCTTTATATAATGGAATCAAGGTAACAGTGATGATAGCGACAAGTTGGCATCTTGCTAAAGCAAACAACGGCCATATAACAAAAACACACCGTTGTGCATGAGTGTTCTTCAGATATTTATTATTGCATGGATTGTACCACCCTTGGCTGCGATGTCTGGAAATTTCTCCAAACAGACATTCCTTGGTTACGATATCAGTTGTAATAATTAAAGTATAATTAACAATGAAATAAGTCTTAAAGGAATTACTGATATCGTGTCTGAAAAAGGCAATATAATGCTTTTTACAATATATTGTAAGATGCACAGTTGGTTTTGACTGATTAAATGATTTTTGTAGATAGATATATTTTCTGCTATGATCAATTTCATTAATTGAATTAATTTATTGAATATTAAATAGGAATATTAATTGAGTAATTGATGGGTGAACTGATGCAATGATGGGTTGATTGGTCCATGTGCGGAATCGTTGCAGAACCAAAGGTGACTGAGGTTGGTCTGAATTCCTGCTTGGTGGAGTGGTCACCTCTGAAGCCCATTGGCCAAGACATGTTCATCTACATTCTTCAGCTTCAGACCATCACTGACAAGGATCAAGATTACCGTGAAGTAAGACTGCAATGTCTAGTCCTTATCTGCTTCCCTTTGCTTTTCCCTGATCCTGTTCTTCATCCACGTTCTTCTGCTTCTTGTCCTCCTCCTTCTGCTCCTCTTCCTGCTTTTTCTCTTCCTCCTCATGCTACTGATCCTGCTCTTCCTCCTGCTCCTGTGGCTATCGAATGTATCTAAGCTCCAATCTATGCCGTATGCTGCTACTGCCCGTCTTATTGGTGGCATCCATAAATTTGCCCACATCTCGTTTTTCATCTGTAACTGTCTTCATTGGCTCCCTGCACCTCACCACTGACAATTTAAAATTCTCATGCTGATGCAAAACTGTCTTGTTGGCTCTGCCCCGGTATACCTTTTGGCTCTCTGTACCAGGGTGTCCTCCATACCCCCAATGACTCCTCTTTGCTCATCTGCCCTTGGATTATTGTTGGTCCAACTGCAGAAACATGATAAGCTATGTAGTGTGAAATGTGTAAGATGTATATGCAATAGGACCAAATCTTTAGAGTCATTTGTATTTCGGCCGAACTTTCGGCCACAGAAGATTTTTCCTCTTCACAATGAGTTATAGATTGCATCAGTAATTTAATATAAAGTCCATTTATGGCATACTACACAAAATGCTTATAAAGCAAACAGAGACCAGATAACTGGATGAGTCATAGCTTTTTGCATAGCAATTTACTCTTGTTGACATCGATAAGAGTGATGTTATGATATCATGAAAATTCAATTCGCAAAGGAGCAACCAATCATTTGTTCCACAGCCACAGCAGAGCACTTGATCCTGGGAGGAAGATCCACGAAGCAACTGCATTTCCGAGAACAATAGCTTTGATGAATTGCCTAACAGACAGATTTTCCAGGTTATGCACAGCTCTAATCCAGGCGAAAAATTCAGAGAAGCGTCCGGAGTGCAGTGAATATCTGACCGTGATGAAGTACTGGCAGTCAAACACAGGATGTGGAATGTGCTATTGCATGATGATTCTGGGGTTTAGTCAGAATTAATGCATCCCTATGGGTTTAACTGTTCATGGCACTGGAATTTCCATTTTCTTTCTTTTTGCTGGATCTGCTGCAATGATTATCGTCATCATTCGTTCATACTGTACTTGTAATCATACTGTGGTTTGTCAGTTTGAAATTAAATGAAAATTATTAGTATTATTATTGTTATTTTAATAACTTTGCAGTTAGATATATGTTTAGTGGCTAGTGTGATGTCAGGAGGTCGGGGTTCAGAAGGTCGAGGTTCAAATTCGCGCAATGGCAGAAATTTGGCTTGAAATACCTGCTCCACATGCACCTCCTTTCCTTGGCCACTCAGCTAGGATGGGTACACTGACCGTGCGGTGTCGGTGGGAAGATGAGGCAGCAAAGGAAATTATTGACCACCCTTCATATGCCGAGGCTAAGGAAATTCATACCCAGGGCTGCCTCAGGGATGGCTTTAAAAGTGTCGGCTATTCTTCTTTGTATAACTTAGAATTGTGTTGACCTTGGTTTAGAAAACCATGTAATTTGTTTTCATGATTTGTACTGAATAACCAACCGGTCTCTTCATCTGGAACTCTTTGCCTTCTCATTTTTACAACTCTCATTTGCAACTGTCTAACTGAAGACTCTCTTTCACTCTAAAATGAAAACCTACCTTTTCCAGTCTTAAACTGTGTAAAGAGGACTTTTTTTAAGTTACAGCCATGGTTCACAGAAGAACATCTGAACTGGGCTGAGATAATCGCACAACAACAGTATATCCTTATAATTATTTTGATATGCATGCCTGGTGCTGTTGTTGTTGCTGAATGATTTGTATTTTTGCTGATCATTGATAATAAAAACGGTTATGTCCTAGGTCACTCAGTTCTGGCAAGGTTGACTAATGTTGTATAAAGTTTGCAGCTTTAATAATATTTCCTGAACTGTTGATCTTATTATCATTATTATTATTATTATTATTACTATTATTCGCCCATCTATACTTAAGGCAATGAATATATTGTTATTATTATTATCATTATTATTATTATTATTATTATTATTATTATTATTCGCCCATCTATACTTAAGGCAATGAATATATTGTTATTATTATTATCATTATTATTATTATTATTATTATTATTATTCGCCCATCTATACTTAAGGCAATGAATATATTGTTATTATATTATTATTATTATTATTATTATTATTATTATTATTATACAGTGATTATGCATATTTCAATTAATATGATATAACTTGCCAGAAAAAATAATTATCATGTATATTGTATATGTATCAGGCTGATTTATGAAATCATCTTTAAAATATATAGAATTTGCAAAATGTGACTTGGCCAAGACAATCATCATATACATGGGCATAGGAGGTGAGGGGAAATGTCAGAGGAGTCAGTTGCACCCATCATTTAATTTTTTGCATTCCTGTTTTTACACCAGACTTTTAGAAGTCCAATACTCAGCGATCTCCGAGTTCCAACTTGCCCGAATCTGAACAGTAGCTGCTTTCTCACAAAATAAAGGTTGCAGGCTCAGTCTTTGAGCTACTATATAATTACATACTTGCTTTCAGCATTCAACATGGCGACTGGGTGTCGACTTGAGAGAAAGAATTGAATTGAAGTTCTGCATGCAATTCAAAAAGCCAGTTTTGTGTGCATACATTTCTAACCCCCTCTACACGGAAATTTCCTCTATGCCCTGGGGCGTCTACACCATAGAAACCTTGGAACAAATGCTTGATCCAAGAAATAGGGGTGGGGGAAGATCTCATTGAGAAATTAGGGGGAAGTTAATAAAAGCATTTTTTTTATATAATTATGAATCCATTAGTATTTGCAGTTGAGCCATTCTGTTCTATTCTACAGTGTCAGTGTGTGCACCAATAACTTGGGTCAATTTATTATTCATCTTTGAATAACATTTGTCTGCCTGTCAGTCAAAGTTGAGGGGGAAGTTGCTCCAATGACTTAGGGAGGATAGACGCCCCTTCCTATGCCTATACGATCATACATGTAATAGTTATGTGAACCGCAAAGTGATCTCTTTTAGGTCTACCGAGGCACTGAGCAGTCGTACTCTGTGCACAGCCTCTTACCGAAAACCACTTACCAGGTTCGTGTCTGTGCCGTACGCAAGTGCAGGGATGGTTCCGACGACCTGATCGGGCCATTTGGTCCTGCATCGCTGTTCACAACTTGCAGTGCTAAGTCGCCGACTCTGGTGAGCGAGCCATCTGGCGCCACGAGGGGGGCGCAGTCGAAGCTGTCGTCGATGCGGTTGACTGACCAGCAGTGGGCGATCATTATCCTTCTGGGATTCACGCTTTTTGCGGTTATCGTCGCATTTGCGGCAAAGCAGATCATCGAAAGGACAGGCGGCGTCACAGCCTCGCGAAGCCGGAACTAATTATGGGTGGAATATAGAATTACCATATGACTAGAGCGTTGCTAGATGTTTGGGATTGTCTTCTGGTCTATGTATAAGCACTTTTCATTCTATACAGAGATGCACAGATCGGTCAGCAGTTCGGCTGGTCGGTTGGCAGTTCAGCTGCTGCTGTGTTTCCGCTGTAATCGATCGGATCGCATTGCCTTACGTCTTGAGTGTGACATAGGTGGATGAAGATAGACACTGGCAACACCATGCATATGCGGTGACGGAATCATGAGTCGAAATTCAAAATCGCTCTTTCGATTCGAGGGCTAATATTTTGGCTGCACAAACATCTATGTGAATGATCGGTGGTTAAAACTGCATTTCTTGTGATTTTTGTCAAGTTTTGCTGATGCCTTTAGCCTAGGAGGGCCAGTGATTGGATGATTTGTAGTTACATATGTGATGGAGAAATTTTCTAAAAGAATTTTTGTAGTTTGTCCTTCCTGGAAATCTTAATTATTTAGGCATTTCACTCGGCAGCAAGATTCTTCAATTGCTCGGAAATTTCTTAGGATTTATTAACAGGAAAACAGCTCCAGCGTTTGACAGAAGATATCAGAATGCTCAGGGAAATTTAGCAGTGTTAAATTAAGCAAATTCAAAGAACAGTGTATTCCAAACTTCTGAAAGATGGCTTTTCTGTAGATTTGTCTGGTGCTTAATGGTTCTGTTTTACTGGGATGAGAGTAGGATGGAAATGATGATGAGACATTAATCTGCTGCTTTGTCCGTTTATTTGCTTTGTTGAGTTGGTGATGTTACTCCGAATATTTGTTTCCTTTGGTTTCTGCTGAGTTAAGTATGGTTATATATATATATATATATATATATATATATTGATGGGCTAAAGAAGTGACCCATGATCATAGTAACATTTCACCATGTTGACACTTGTTTTGGTAGAAATGCCTCACTTGACAAGAATGTCTTTGACTACTGCTTTGCTGTATAGAAGTTAGTCTCGTCTGACAAAACATGTAAATGGATTATTGATTGTTGGGAAGTCTTGCTGAATATTTTAAAGCAGATGCACCTGTTACAATTTTCCTATAACTTTGGGTGTAATTAATATATGTGGTATATCATACATTAGCTGGAACGACATATAGTAGTGCTGATTAGTGTCTTTACTTAGACCAGAGTATCTATGTCCAGAATGTATGCCATCATATTTAGTGTGTTTTAAAGAAACGCATCCACAACGTTTCCTCCTTATTTTTAAACACAAGAGTTTGTTTTTGATGATCTTCCTCTATAAAATTATGTCATTTTCACATATATATCAGGTGCTTGCAACCTCAACATAATTATCATTATTATTATTGTTATTAATAAGAACTGATGATTTATTTTTTGCGGTTAAATTTGTTTCACATTAGGGTTAACATTTTAATTTCCATTGGAGCTATTTGGGATAACATCAGACATGATAAATCACAGTGTGAAATATGATATCTCCTCTGGTTATTGGATTCTATAGTTACCTGCCAATTGAAGCAACAAGGCTGGTGCTAGCCATGTTCTCCACGTGTGCTTTATCATTCATCCTGGTCCTGCAAATACTTTTGCAGGTGGTTGACATGGCATTGTTTTCATAACATTCCCCAACAGGTTGTCAGGCTGCATCGACTGCGGCAGCGGTCCATTTGACGTTAGACTTGATTTTAAAATGCATTGATGATGAAGCTTTGTATATTTCTTGTTGTGTGGGAGAATTTTCTGATCTGTACAGTTTAGGATTAATTAAGTACTGCTGTCTTTGAAATTGATTGTGTACCCGTTAGTAATGATTACTGACTCGTATTGAACGACCGTTGCTTGATATTCTCCGCATTGAGCATTTGTGTAAGTGTACATATTATGAAACCCTACGACAGTTTCTGACAGTGTGCTCGTGACATTTCATTTAAAAAACATCTTAGAATAAGTTGTGCATATATATATATATATATATATATATATACATGTTTATATTTACTTATATATCATTACATAAACATGCACAAATATGTACTGTAGTTAGAACTATATCTATTCGCATGTGTATAAGACATGATGGGGCTTTTTGTTTAAAACTGAACTCTTGTCACCAGGGCCTTCTTCTACTGAGCTATGATTGCACCCTGTGCCTATCTAATTGCGCCCTGTGCGTAGCATGAATCTGGGTTCCCGCATTTTCAAAATAGTGCATAGGGAATAATAAGTTATTCCATCCTGAAATTTGAGCCCTTTCCACATTTGCGCCCTGGGCCTAGACCCCGCTGGCCCCCCTCGGTGCGTCCTGCTTGTCACGATGGAGCGCTTTCTGCTCTGCAGCGCTGCCACGAGAGAAGAAAGTGCTCTGTTGGTCAGTTTTAAAATCCTTCAATAAGAGTATTGTTTTAAGTACAGTAGTGCTTTTGAATCAATGGACGTCTAAGAATAACGTGTCAGTTATCAATCCTGGGGTAATCAGAACAAAATGAAGATGGACATCGGATGGGTGAGGTTGGAAGCATATCTGTATGTGACGTATGTTTGCGTAGTTAAGTCTTTTGTGCCGTACTGATTCTAATGATTCTGGTGAAGGCCTTTTGCTTGGGATGTTTGTTTCAATCCAGGATCCTCCTCATCATTTATGATCCTCCTCATCATTTATGATCCTCATGTCATTTATGACTCTCCCATCAGTTATGGTCCTCCCTACCATTTATGATCCTCCCTGTCATTTATGATTTGCCCCATCATCTATGATCCTCCCGTCATTTATGATCCTCATCATCATTTATGATCCTCCTCATCATTTATGATCCTCATGTCATTTATGATCCTCCCGTCATTTATGATCCGAGTCCCATTCCTCGATCACATGGCATCAGCAGTTCCACCGGTGCACATGTAGTCTGTACATGTATATATTTTTCATTTGGTTTAGTGTGGTTGGTTTTATATAGCACCGCCATGTCCACGATAAACACCAATTTATGACACCAAACAATTTGTCTAATAAAGAATTGCTCAGATTTTGTAGATGGTGATTGTGCTAGATGAGGCTTGAACCCAGAGACTGCACTCTACAGCAAGTGCTCAACCAGTCAGTTGGCCAACATTTATGCCTAATATATATATATACTTATAGAAATATGTGATTCTGTTGTATCTATTCTAAATATACTTATAAAGGGCATGTGCTATGTGTGTCAGGCATTGTCATATTGGTATCAAAGTAGTTTAGCTTGAGATTTAATTTTATGATGTGTATTTTAAAACTGGTTTTGAGTTTAGCTAATTTTTAAAAATTTAATTCTGTCTGTTAGGCATCAGATTCAATAGGAAGACATTTCATGTAGCTATGCATATGTTTACCGTTGAGACTTTTTGTGCATTCAGTTATTGAGTTATAAACAAGTTGCAAAAGTTGTTGATTGACTGACCTTCATGTGCAGTTTTTTGCATTGGGCATCTACTTCTCAGCAAGTCAGCATTACAATCTCAATTGAAGATGGTGATGGATTTTGTATTGAACCTGTAATGCCGATGATTTGGTTTTGACCAGGGCATGCTGTTTCTTGATCTTCCAGTTAATTTAGAGTCTTTTCTATGGACTAGTCCCATTGCTGCAACTTTGTATTGTTTCATCACAGCCACTTTTAAAAGTGGTGGTGGCAATTGCCATATTTGCCATGTGCAGAATATTTATTCGATTGACAGCATTATTTTGGTTTGAAGTAAGTGACAATTAACAGCGGTGCTTTCTTACATATCTATAGCTATCGCAGTTTTACTGTAGCTTACTTACTTATTGTTCTGTGTTGCGTAAATTGATGATGTCATTCATCTTGTAGTAGTTGATAGTAGGGAGAAGTTTTACTTGACTACTTACAGCTGCATGCCTTACTTTTCTGCAAGATTTCTGCAAGATTTCTGCAATATATTATGTTGAATTAAGTCAGTGTAGAAAGTTTTGTATATGAAGACTGTGTGTCTTTCATTGACTAGCCAGCCTAGATAGCATCAATGTTTCTTCATCTGTGGCAACTGGTGCTGTTTGTTTCTCTAATCAATACTTGGTTTTTGAATCATTGTAGGCAATTTCCCAGAATGCCAACACTTCAAGGCAATATGTTCTGTCTTAAGTTCTTATTTTAATTCTGTTTTTTTCTGATAGTAATTCTGAATTTGTTGTTGCAAGTGGAAGTCATCTGTAAGCAAAATGAGATGTGTAGCCAGTCTATTTAAGCTTGTGTCACTGTGATGTCACTGTGACCTCACAAGGTGACAGCGAGTCTCTGTTCGAACTGTTTACTTGTCTGGGACTAATGATTGTTGGTCAGTAATGAACCCCATTAAGAGGGGTTGCCCCACTAAGCAGACGTGGACTGTGGACATCTGTATTACACAATACAAATTCATTCTGTATTTAACAGAAACTTTGTCAAAACACAGATTCATTTGCACATGTTTTACATACTTACATGAAAGTGTAAATGTACAAATATGTGTTATATGTACAGTATAGACAGGCATGCAGTATTTATGTAAATATATGACTTGAGTAACCTTATTGTTAATTATACCATCAGTTGATTGGTGTGAAGGTTTGATGAGTATAGATGTCTCTGTAAAGGTCATACAGTGGTTATAGTGTATAGGATTTAAGTGTTCAGTTGCAAGGGTTTTCGTCGTTAGTTAAAGTCACTCCGAGGTGATTTTCGATCAATTTCAATCGGTTTCTGCGTCCTGATCAGTAATTGGGTGACTACAGGTGTGACGATGATCTTCGTGTTTCCCAATTGCAGACGTATGCTTTCCGAATGACATTACTTTCATTAGTCGATATTAGTTGCATGTGTACTGTAAGACTTGTAAATATTAGATGGGAAGGGGAACTATGAGGGTGAGGTGTTTGTGTATTTACTGCTTGCCATAACCAAATCCAGTTTCCCAAACTCTTGAGACATACATGACCTCTGTAGCTTATGGATGAGAAGGAGTTGAAGATTGTAGACAATGGTCATGGAACAGTGTGTATTATCACTCTGTTACCCCCCGCCTCTGACCTATGTGGGCCATTATTGAAGCATGGTCTATCAATTGTAAATGTTGGCTGCTCCAGTTCTAGCATCTGCCGCGGTTCTTACTCCTTAGTCAGCGATCCTCCTGTTACCCATTCCTTGGTCCAGTGTCTTGGGCGGCCACAGTGGCTGGTTCTTCATCGGTGGTCCAACAACAGACGAGTGGATCCATTTGAGGTCGGTTCAGACGTGGCACAATATACTAGACTAACAGTAACTTCACAGCTTTATGTTCTCTGTAGTCTACGTTTGCCTATGAATAAAGACGCAAAAAAACTAAAAGTGCCTCGTCTTCTAAGTTGTCTACTGCATCAGTCCTGTCCAGTTTATGTGGCAGGCTGACTGGCTGTTGGTTGGTTGATTGACTGGTTGTTGGTTGGTTGATTGGTTGTTGGTTGATTGATTGAATGGCTGGTTGTTGGTTGGTTGATTGGCTGGCTGGCTGGCTTAGCTTGTTGGTTGGTTATTTTTAGTGCCAGTGAAGTGAGCTGTTCATTAGATGGTGTGCTTTTAGTGAATCAGAGTGTTCTGATTAGGCGAACCGGAAGCTGGAAGATTGTTCCAGATGGACGATCCGAGCCCTTCGTAGGGCCTACGTTAACGCGGAGGACTACATCAAGTACCCCCATGAACCAAAGAATGAAGCATTTGTCCAATCAAATGCCCTATTCTATTAACGGACGTATAAGGCGGCTCTTACCGTGCAACCTAATCGGAGGCGACTCTCTGATGCATTCTGGCCAGCTCCTATAAACAGCCCTTACAATGACAGACGTAGATGACAAATGCGCGTATATCGTGCAAGCAATGGCGCATATAATATGTAAGCTATAAATATAGAGAGATATTTTGAAGCTTTTATATGTACCTTTTGTACAGATACGCTACTCTCCCTCCCCATCTCCTCCCATTCCACCCCTCCAACCCTAATATACGCCATCCCACCATTAGGCTTGGGCAAATTAACCGATTAATCGAGTTTTACTAATCGATTAATCGAGGGTCAAAATAAAGCTCGATTAGTCGCCTACTAATCGATTGATCGCGATTGCTCGATTAGTCGCCTACTGATCGATTAATCGCCTACCAATCGATTAATCGCGATTGCTTGATTAGTACGATTAGCGCGATTGTTCGATTAGTCGACTTACGCTTAGCTCGATTGTTCTGTGTGACAGAGCTGTAACACTTGTACGTCGGAGCTGCTGTATCACACGCGTCCACATATAGCGGATATAAATAAATAAATAAATAAATATATATATATATATATATAGTGGAACGACCTCTGAATATATAATGTAACAGGCCAGTTGCGATATAGGCAATTGAATCGTCTTGACGCAGGCCAACAGCGACAGTGCTAGGCTCCTAGCAGGGTGTTATGTGGGACACACGTGAGTGACAATAATTCCACCTTTGTCGCACAGCCACTTACAGCCTTACAGGCCGCCCTTCTAACTAAGTGTGAGGCCCTCGTGCCTTGCGAAGTTGCGTGCAGCTCCCATCCGAAAGAGGGCTTGGGTCAGGAAGGACATCCGGTTATAAAAGCGTTGGGCTTCTGCGGCCAAAAGTCTGGCCTAAAAACGCACCGAAAAAATGACTTCTGCGTTCGAAATATCTTCGTGCATATACGTCTAAAAACGACACTAACCCTAACACTAACCCTAAACGACCCTCACGACGCCTAACCTGACCCAAGCCGACACTTACGGTACCTAATCTGATCGTAACCGACCCTCACGACGCATATTACAAATGTTAGGTGTTTTAGCAGTGTGCATGCGCCAATGGTTGCGCACGCGTAGAGGGAAATTTCGAAATGGGTTCGGCCGTAGAAGTAGAATTTTCGTTTATTTTTCGGTCGAAGTTTCGACCGCAGAAGATTTATCCGTTATAAAAGCATTTGCTCCAAAACTGTTCAATGGAACAATGATAATTATGACTATAATGAAACCGCAAACAATCGCACTCACACGGCATGTTTAATTGTGTATAGGCGCTTACACTTTATTTGCAAAGAAACTACATTGAAACATATTAAAAGGCGTCGATGTCTCAAAACACCAAACGCCTGCATGTCATTGTCAGGTACGCACGTAGGCATACAGTAAGCTTACGCAGAAGTTAAATAAAACTGTTGCAATGAGAGTCATGTTAAACATCTAATTTGAAAATAGTATTGAAACATGGACAAATAGTTATTATGTCATACGCGTTATGAATAAGATTTCCATGATTAGTTTATGCTGGCTACCGTTATTCAGCATTTATTTAGAAACATAGTCAATAACACGAGTCGTGATATTACTAATCGAACAATCGTGCTAATCGAACAATCGATTAATCGATTAGTCGCCTACTAATCGATTAATCGATTAGTCGCCTACTAATCGATTAATCGCCTACTAATCGATTAATCGCCTACTAATCGATTAATCTATTAATTGAACTAATCGATTAATTGACGCCTATTAATCGCGATTAGTAAAACTCACTAATCGCCCAAGCCTACCCACTATCCTTCCTCCATTCCTTCTTCGTACACGTGTTTTTCAATATATTGTCGAATTTGCACGATTCGCATCTGCAGCTGACGTGACGGCGGCAGCGCAGTTGGTGCCAGTGGTTGTCATGGTGCCAGAGGTTGTCATGGTGACATTGGTGATGCGGAGGTCGTGATCGTGATAACAAAGAGCAGGACTGACGATCGAATAATGAAAACAACATCAGCAACACTTAAATAATACTAAGGACAACAACAAAAGCTCTGGCAGCGGCAGCAGCCGCCGCAACGAGCGATGGCAGCGAAGATGAAAAATTGCTAGAATAACAATAATGCGGAAGCGTGGACCTCATTGTCTCTAACTTCGACGCTTACTGCCAATTAATTCTGTCGTCCGGCAACGACCCGCTGTTTCATTTTGTATGCAGACAGACAGACAGACAGACAGACAGACAGACAGACAGAGGAGATAGGACAACAGAGGCTGGCAGGAAGAGACCGAAGTATACGATAGATGATTCTACACAGAATCAACGACGGGGGAGCAAAATGGCGGCGGAAAAGACCAGGGCGTACCGAGGGGGGCCAGCGGGGCCTAGGTCCCGGGCGCAAATGTGGAATGGGCGCAAATTTCAGATGGAATAACTTATCATTCCATAAAATGCACTATTTTAAAAATGTCGGGGCGCCAAATTGATGCTACGCACAGGGCGCAATTATAGCTCGGTGCGGCCCTGACAAAGACCGAGACAGAGGAGGAAATAGACACAGAGATTCAGTGAGACAGAAACAGATAGACACAACATTGAGAGGCAGAGAGAGATAAAAAAGAAACAGCAAATCAGACTAACGGGCAGAATAAGAAAAACCGAGACACAGGAGATATAAGAGGAATCGCTCGCAGAGGAAGAGGGCAAGACACAGGGACAGGGCAAGACAGGGACAGAGGCAGAGACAGGACACTGAGAGGAACAGAGGATCAAAGACGACCGACCGAAAGCGTGCGAGTGGCTCCCTCTATCGATCGAGCGACGGCTTGAAGCGCATGCGCCGTGGGCTGCCGAGGAAGGAATGCAATTGTCAGCACTTCATCGTCACTAGCGCAGAATCCGCGTGACCGACCTACAGACCCACAGACCGACCGACCGACCCACTCTACTCCTCCATCGTTCACACGACGACGACGACGCAGCCTAGGCACTCGTCCGCACCATCGGCTTCAAAGACGCTACGAAACAGGTGGGAATTTATAGGCCTATAGTGATGCAGTCGTAGACCTATAGTCGTAATAATAATAATAGTGTACACAGGGCCTAAAGTAGTACATTTTTTCTAACACAAGGTGTGCGGTTGACATTGTCGACTTGTGTGTATCAATAAATCAATCAATCGATCGATCAATCAATCAATGAAACTTGATATAGCACCTCTACAAGTAATCTACTCATAGGCGCTCCCAGTCCAACCACGGCCAAAGATAACAGATTTAAGGGAAGAGTGGAAAGAAGGTGGGGAGTTCCTGGGTAAAAGTCGGAGGTTCATAGCCTATTTTTCAGTTTCTGTGCATTTTGCAGTCTCGTTAACTCCGCCCTAGGTATTATAAACTCTGTGAAGCGTCATCGAGTTTACTTTCTAAATGCCAGTGAGAAGCGAGTTACAATACTACAGAAGACTGGAGACTAGAATATTCACTGAACAAATTAGACTGGAAAAGCGAATGTGGTGTTCAATTCTAGCTGCATATCACGATTGAAGGTGGTCTTGATTAAGACGAATATTTGTTGACTTTACTCTAAGACTTCTAAACCGCTTTTCCGGCTGACCCCATCTAAAACTCAACTCATTTTGCTTGGTACGCGCCAACAGCCTGCTAAGATCAATCTAGCAGCCTTTGCGCCTCAGAGTTCCCGCAGGTCACATTTCGCTGTTCACGATCCTGGCGTCATATTGCATCAGGAACTCACACTTGTAATGCACATAATCTCAGCTCTCTCGAAACTGTTACTATCAGCTGCGCCAGCTGAGTTGTCTCCCGCTCTCTTACCGTTGACGCTGTCACTACCCTCATCCATTCCTTTGTCGTTTAATACTCGCATTGACTTTTGCTGCGCGTCCTACGCTGGCCTTCTTGCTGGGCGGTTGGAGTGCTTGGAACGAGTTCTGCGGACGGCCGTGAGCCTCATTGGTCATCCTAAAAGTTCAGTCACTTCACCGAATATAACATTATGTGGGTGTCCTGCATCGGCTCTCTACTGTTCTTCCGCCTTGGTGTGACTATCTATCATATCTACGTGAGACCTGTTGCTCTACCATGTCGTGCTCTCCGCTCTTCCTCACAGAGTGAACTTCTGGTCTCCCAATGCGCGAACTGCAATCAGACAGCATCGCACTTTCTTTGTTGTTGGACCCATATGGTATGGAATGGATTCCCAGTAGCGCTTTATAGTAGCCTAAAGACAGTTTTTTCAATCGGGGATGGGTCGGGAACACTACTGAGTAGCAACCTTGAAAGGAGGCCATATAAATTATCGTGATGAATGAAGGAATGAGTGAACAAGACGAATTATCTCAACTGGAGCCTCACGCGAATGTGTGACCGTACGTACGGAACGTGCGTTACTTTGTCTAAGACGTAGATCTATAATAACGAGTGCATACTTTTTTATGCTGTACGTTGGTGTAAGTTGACAGTAGGCCTGCATAAGGAAAATCAAGTACATAAAAGTATGCACAAAAAAGTTAATAAAATCAAATAAAACTATCCTACTATAACAGTACATTGTTACTATTGCTATTGCCTGTCATTGCCAGGCTGCCAGCCATTCAAATAGTCAAACAATAATGAATCTATTCACTTGTGTTCACCCATCACTCATTTTATCAGTGCAACTGCAATTAATGAATAACGTACCCGTCGTCACTCTACCCTTTCGACGCAACCTGGCACATAGACTCTGAACATCCATGCCATCTGTCAGCTGCTGACGGGAATCCGTTGGTTGGTTCCACACTTGTGCGTGGGCCACTGGGCCCGCCACTGTCGAGTCGACTCTTTCAGCTTACTGTTCATTGTTTTGCCAACTGGTGTAAATTATCTGTATGAATTATGAAATGACAGTTTACATGTCAAATAGGCCAGCTCAGAGAGAGCCTCTGAGTAGGTATCTTGCAGAGGGGGGCTATTGAGTTGTTCGCTTACATTACATTATGTTGTTATCTCTGATAACGTACTTGTACGGTATGCGTAAGTATTTAATGTACGATCGCACTAAACTACACTCCACCAAATCAGGTCATCCCACATTCAATGCCTCAGTCGTTGCTTTCCCTAATAGATTCCCAGTCAAAGCTTCCAACACTCCATTGGCTGCAACTCTATCGATGACTAGGTCCAAATCCTGTTCAAACACGCAGTTCATCAATTGCAGCTTGATTGCTTAATTACTTACATACAAAGCCTACCAGTCGCCTAATAGTTTCGTCGTGCATTTCATCAATTGTCAACATGTCTATCATTGAACTAATCGGCCATTTAGATACATCATAGATTGCTTCTATGCCTATCAATCGCATTGTTGACTGCTCACTGCTTAAGCAATCTGCATATTATGGTTGCCATACCGACTACTGGTTATACTGTTTAGTCTACGCTTCATGCATACCATCGATTGCTATTATAGGCCTGATGTCCAGTCTAGGAACAGTTTGAATGTGCAGGCATTTCATCGATTGCTACACAACCTACCTACCATTAGCCAGCAGAATCCTCAGTCAGACCACCTTCTGCTTCTCTGTCTATTGTTGGCCTAATCAACTTTTTTAGCGGTCTATGGGGATAGCATTTCAATCACTACAGACTCTAGAAGTGTAACCAGGAGATCACCAAAGAATTAATTCGTCAGCTCACAAATGCCGATAGGGTCAGGGTTTAATGAACTTAATTAACTCATTTATTAATCGTCTTGCAATTTTAAATTCTATTCTAATTATTTGTTTGCATAAAATTTTAATATTTTGCCTGAAGCGTGGACTAAACAGTATTCAATGTTAGTCTTAATACTAAAACGCCACCGTGCGGCACGGTGGCCGACTGGTTAGAGCGTTCGGCCCGTAGCTCTCAGTGCACGCTGAGTGAGCGGGTTCTACTCTCGTCCGAAGGGTCAATGTGCAGGGACCTTGAGGAAGTACCCCGAGCACAAAGCTCTGCAGTACAACTGTTACTGCAATTGCGCCGTCGAGGCGTGTGCATTTCTGAGCAAGAAAAATGTTGGAAGAAGGACGATATAAAATTTCAGAATAAACAAATTAATAAATAAATAAAATAGTCGGCGAATTAGACAAATCGTAATAAGTTCTGTTAAATTCGCAGGACAGGAAAACACTATAAGCAGCTAGAAAAAAGAATTAGTAGGCCTATAGATACTTGCCATGATATTAATTTCTTTATTATCTTATTGAATGGGGATTTAGACATGTCATTGAACTTAATGGAAATTCGCAATGAACATTTAAAAGCACAGACAATTATTTTGCTGTGCAGTGTCTTGCTCTAATCTAAGTGTATTTTCAAAGTAAGTAAATTACTAGCCTTTATTTACATTTGACTATAGTGCACTTTTATTACTTTGCGTTCAATCAACGAATAGACGACGTTGTAGCCTTTTATTTCAAATCAACTATAGGTCTAACAGGAGCAGATTATTAAGTCACGTATGCACAGCTAAAATTAAAATAACTACAGATTAACAAACTTACTGTTAGATTTTAAAGTTCGTGGCACGACAGAAGAAGCAGAGGCGTCCAGGTAGAGGGGTCCGGAGGAAAATGCCTCCATTTTCAGGTAGAGAGGGAATATTTTTTGAGTCATAGTTGGGAATTTTTTGCCTTACAACACTTTGACCGGAGGTTTACCTCCATCACTCTGAGGAGATTGATGCCTCTGTCAAGAAGAAAACTACAGAGCTGCAAATTCTTGCAATGACACGATGACTTGTTACATAATCTTATTTATTATGTATTAAAATCGCAATAGGCCTATCAGACTTACATCGAACCTAAAATATTTAAACTTTCGATAATCAATTAAACATATAAGAACTCGCATGTCTACAGATTTTTACGGCGTCACTTGAAGACATTTTTTCACAATTATCGGTTGAAGAGGAACCTAGAGCAAATGTATCTTCAGTTCTGCTTTTAGTTTCACTAGATTAAGCACCATAAAACTTTCCCGGATTCTGACCTGACAACGGAAAGAACAGAGCTGCCAGTGAAGCATAGCAATTGCGACCTTGATTTGATACAGCGCCGGTGAATAAACTGGTCTCCCTTATAAGCACTGCTTTTACGAGGCGCTGAGAATTTTCGGAGATTTACATACATATTTACAAATGATTCTCCAGCACCAGCAACCAGTAGTCAGTGACGGTGGATAGAGACCAAACGACGCTTTGTACGTCTGTCGCTACTTTCTAAATGTCCAACATTCACTTAGTTCGGAACAGCAGCGACGATCGTGTCCCTATATGGACTGCATCAGGCAGCAGCGGTGGGCTGTATACCCAGGGGAGAATTCGATGGAGGGCTCTTCGTTTGTATGATTGGGATCCATTAGATGAGAACAAATAGGCAATACCATCGACGAAGCCATAAACGAGATGAGTGTATTCTGGGTCGTGTCAGAAGATAGATTAGTCAAATGTATGTCCATATATATATATATATATATATATATATATATATATATATATATATATATATATATAGGCCTATAGTCGATGACAGATAGGCATTAGTGCATGCACTCACCTAAAGGGTAATAGGGAAATAGTTTATATAGGATTAAATTAGGTTCCACCTGATCAGATTAAATTATATTAGGTCAGATGATTCAGATCAGTGATTAAATTGTCGGGGGTTGAGAGGGTTCAACCCCCTATTCATTTTTCAACCCCTCAGTTAATTCTAAAAAATACCTTGGAGTGGGTGGTCTGGTCAAGCAAACTTCTACGACCAGTTGTTTGTCAGGCGCCCTTATAGTGGTGTGGCCGCGTTACGGCGCCATATAAATTATACTTATTGTTGTTATTATTATTATTATTATTATTATTGTTGTTGTTATTATTATTATTATTATTATTATTATTATTATTATTATTATTATTATTATCAGCTTTCAGTGACTTAATGTATTTTAGTAACACAGGTAAGAATCAAGTTCGTGCACTGAAAACCCGCATTTGCCCTCTACCAAGGCTGTTAATATCGCGATAAAGTATCGCAGCGAGTATCGCAATAGTTTTATTTTACTGGTATCGCATGTGTATCGCGATACAGATATTTTAGCCTGTCAGCGATACTCGATACCAATACTATTTTTCAATGAAATTTACATGGTTTCTCAAGAAATATGCGAAGTCTATCGTTTCGCTTTGATAAGTTTAAGCCTATATAATATTATAGCCTCTTTCGGCCATATGAATCTTGATGCGAACAGATGGAATATTTGGAAATGACCGAAATAGGCCTATGTCCTTTTGCGTTCACTGGTAGAAGTGCTTGCGAATTTAGGTGACCTTGAAATTGAATAGGACTGAAGAAACGAAGATTGCAAGTGTGTATCAGAGCATTGTGTTCGAACAGCTTGCCTGAAGGCTACTTCAAAGACATTGTGATTGGCCCAAGGACCAATATGTACAGGACTGGAAAGTCTCCATGTTCCTTCGTGTCAACAGTTTTTTGGTGATATTGCAGGAGCCAGAAATTTTAGATACTTTTCAAAAACAACAAGCTGATTCATCAACCTTTAGTTATGAAGCTAAATTTACGAATGACTACGGGGTGTGTCAGCAAAATACAAGAAAGTGCCGTTAGAGGTTCAAAATACCATATTTCCAAGCAGAAGAAAATTTATTTTGGAGTGACATCTGTGTTTAAGAGAAAAGAGTGTACACGGAAATTTAACGAGTAGCCATTCCTTCTATCTAGATTCCTTATGATTGGCCCAAGCGATTCTTAGGGAAATTTTCTATAATTATCGGTGCATGAGTTGTAATTTATGCTAAGCTCGAATTAAGCAAGCATATTGAAAAGTATTGGTAAAAGTATTGGTATTGATATTGCAATACTTTTTCAGAAAAAGTATTGATATTGGTATCGCGATACTTTTAATTAGGAAGTATTGGTATTGCTATTGCAATACTTTTTCCCATAAGTATTGTTAACAGCCCTACCCTCTACAATTTAGCCAGTAAACCGGTTTCAGGTTCGTGAAAATTCTGGTCGGGACAGCTGAAATTTTGTCATTTCAAACCCTGGTCGGATATTGAATTATAGGTCTATTATAATAGGCGTAATACATTTGATCCAATTAGATTAGTATATATATCGGATCATAGTTGATACGATTGAATTGGATCATATTAGATAATCATCAGATTAGATCAACTTAGATCTGATGAGATTTGACTAGCATGAATTATATTTGATTAAGCTTAAAGATTGGATTAGGTTCTAAATAAGTTGCGAATGAATGAATGAATGAATGAATGAGGAGACATCTACTGGATATATATATGACTCATTCGGCGCTTTATAGTCCCGGCTGCTGCGGTTGATCGCCGTCGTCTAATCCAACTGTTTGGTCGTCAAGTGCATCTCATCTGTCGGTCGTCGTAGCATCGCAATCGAATTGCCAGTTACTTCAGTTCAGTTCACACGATGACGATGACGACGACGGTGGTGGCACAATTATGCAGATGAGACGTTAATTGGAATTAATTGACAACAAGCGCAACATGCAGATGTATTGTCTGTTTCTTTGTGTCTGTATCTGTGTCTGTTAATCTCTGTGGGTGTCTCTGTTTGCCATGTTCCGTCATGCTATGTGGTATCTACGACTCTCTATCTTGTCGCATAGCCCTCACTGATATTGAAAAATGTTAAACAAATTGTATTATATTTTCACTAATTTCAATGAACATAGGTGTCTATCTGAACCCAATGCCAAGTTCGCTTAGATACCCAATATAGACATCTAATTTTAGACAGTTTCGACGCATATCACTTGCTCAAAAGTTATGTCCTGTATTTAAATACACAATGACCGCAAAAACGCTTGCAAACTTCATTTTTCAGTCATAGGAAATCACGCATGCCCTCTTCCCCATTTATTTATAGCCTACATTCCTACTCTTCCCTCACCCATAAAGTCTTAATCCATACTGTACTAGTAGGCTCCTACTTTTAACCAGGGTTTGAATTGTAAAAATTGAACCGGGGAGGTTGAAAATTTTTTACATATCCAGATGTCCCAACTAGAATTTTACGAACCGGAAACCGGTATACGGACCAAATTGCAGAGGGTAACTGTGGGTGTGAAAGCGGATCTTGGGTATGCTTGATCCCCAAGGAATTTCTTGAGAATTAATTAGCAGGGTTAGAAAATGAACTGGGGGGGGGGTGAACCTTTCAATCCCCGACATTTCAATCACTGCTTCTAACTATTATACTACTGCAACTGTATACTACCACTTGCACTGCTACTAGCCTAATAGGGCCTACTTCCATTGCAACTTCTACTCCAACTGCAACTGCAACCATCAGTACTAAGAATTATGATTCACCATCACTATTATTATTGTTATGATCAGTATCAGTATCGTCAATTAACTTATATATTCTTTTATTTGTAACGACCGTAATAAAAATAGTGTTTATTTTACCGCTGTTCGACTATTTACAGTTTGTCTCCTTTTTCACTTCAGCCTATATTATTTCCCTTTTCACATTCCTTTCATTTCCTTCTCTTCACCTCTGATTCTAACACCTCCACCATGCTTACCTCCTCCTCCTACTTTCCAGTTTTTATCCCACTCCGAGTGTCCTTCCAATTCTCAGCCGCATCAGTGCATCCGTCCAGGAGACATCTTTCCAGACGCTGTACTCGTTTGACTCCTCTCTCTCTCTCTCTGTCTCTCTGTCTCTCTCTATCTGTCTTTGTCGCTCTGTCTCTCACTGTCTCTGTCTCTCTTTCATTTTCTCTCTCTCTCTCTCTCTCTCTCTCTCTCTCTCTCTCTCTCTCTCGTGTCGCAGACAACTGTTGCTGGCAATGCAAACGACAGCTCAGCAGACAAAAGTAGTAAGCGCCACAAGCCCACAACGACGACGGCAACAACGACGACGACGACGTGCTTCATCATTCTGACTGGCGTTCGGCGTTCGTCGTCATCGTCGTCTTTTGGCGCCGCTTGCAAATGGCGTTCCTGTCCCTCCTTCATTTTTAATGACTCTAACAGTCGTATATACCGACGACACTCAACATGTACACATGCGTCGCCATTTCGACTGCAAAGAGTTATAGACATCACATAGTCACCACGGAATGAGCATTAAATTATATGTATGCATAGGGTCATTGCGGACCCATATGATAAATATACACTGCCAGTTATAGACATTGAGGCACTTAGTATATATATATATATTATATATATATTATGTGTTTATATATACATGTATAATATATATATATAAAACATATATTGGCGCTGCGAGTCACCATAATGAACGTACTTGTATGGTTGGATGGCAACACCGTGAGCTATGGAGGCGTACGGTCTATGCTGGGTCACATCCAATGTCACGGTCACCGCTTTGCAGACCGCAATTTATTAAATCGATTCCGCTGTTTTAGCTGTACCATTAGGATGTTTGAGAAGCGAAATCGGACAGGACAAGCGCATGAAACAGCTGGCTTATGGAACCGTCGAGCGAGAAGAAAAGATTCATTAACGAACTTAGCAACCATAAGTTCAACGATCGTCCAGAGCCAATGAGGTAGAAGGATTTGCCCGTTTTTATGCGATTCACGTAACTCCAAGTCGCCCATTCGAAAATAACTATTGTTGACTTCATTGCAGAATCGATTGAGCGTTCGACATTGATTTCTTTGCGTAACCTAGGCTCTACCATAGTAACGAGCATATACATTATATATATATATATATATATATATATATATATAGCACCTGCTGTAGATAGCAGAAGGCAGACAGAGAGACGCACGCAGACATAGGGACCAAAGCACAAAAGCATACAGACGTACAGAGAGAGTTCACGTCACAGGTGATGCTGCACGACAGACAAGAGAGAACACAGAAGACAGGTGTATAAAAACAACATGAATTAGATAACACAGAGTAGCAGCAAAAGAGACGCAGGGAAGAAGTGGAGAGCAACGGACGGACGGACGGACGGACGACCAGGAACTAGAGATATTAAATGGAGGTATACAGGCCGCTAAATACCGAAAGGCAAAAGGACACAGAGACGGCTTATAATACAGAGGGAATGGTCGAGTCAGCATGCGATCACATCTCATATAAGACGTCTTTCGATCGGATGAAGCCGGGACTTAGTCGACGACTTATGTAGCGCAGTTGCTAAGATAAACGACCTACCACCAATCGATATGCAAAACCAGAGTCTAGGACTCGCTTCGGTTGAAACGCAATATCCAACGAATAAGTTGAGCTCAGGGACTGCGCGGAAAGCAGAGAGACTGACAATCCGCCATCCAACTAGCCTCATAGATAAGACACACAAACACATAAAAAGGCAGGCAGGCAGCAGGCAGCAGGCAGGCAGGACCGACTAGTTTATTGCCAATTTAGTCTAAATGGCTCCATGGCAAAACAATGTAGACGAAAACATCGTAATAACAAAACGAAGCATGCCAGTTGCATGGTTCGCCGCTTTGTTACTGGGATACTTCGTCGATGCTATTCGCCGTATCGTGTCATTTTACGCAGAGGTCACCCATCAGTAAGGCTGTCAGCGGGTACCCGAGTACCCGCCCGAGGCTGACCGCCCGGGCAATGAAATCGGTTATTATCGGATACCAAACATTTCATAAAAATATGCAATTTTACCTGAATATATACCACAAAAGGTTCCGTTGATCATAACAGCTGACTGCCTGGGCAATGAAATCGGTTCTCGGGTGCCCGACATTCCGTAAAAATTTGTAATTCCCTACATTTAATAAAAAAATTTCCGCGCGGTCAGGTACCCATGTACTCGCTCCGCTGGTCGACGGGTACCCGGATAGTGATTTTAACATTTTCTAACAGCCTTACCCACCAGTCGTCGAAACAGGCCTATGATCATACGATGACTTTGTATATATATATGTACATATATATATATATATATATATAGGCGAAAATAGAATCTCGGCGTCTCTTCTGAAAACCCGGATGTATTGATATATGGGCCTCTCATATTCACCAGCACTTCGATATTTCCATGTAACAGTTGAACGCATCTGCAGAACGCTTATACTTCCAAACTAGCCATGCGAAAGAACGACTGGTCAACCTTACGAGGGTAACGGGAATCGAACTCACTTCCTCTGCTCTGCTCTGCTCTGCATTTCAGTGCATTGTCTATTACTCTACGGACCCCTAGCAACCTATAGCTCTGTCCAGATGTTATCCATTGGACTTTCGACGAGTCATGTATTAGAATTGACAACTGATCACGCAGAATTCATAAAATCATGCAGTGCATTAATTCGTATGGTTCGAATAAACAGCTGTATATATCTGGGCAGACATAAAAGATTATACTATGCACCCAGACAGACGAACCAGACTTGAAACACTCTGAAAGACGAGGTTTTAACGTAAGCAAAGACTGCATGAGTTAAATATCAGAAGAACAATCTTCAGAAATAGAAGAAGAAACACCAATTAACATTTCAGTTCGTGTTGGGTTGGTCAACACATCGGCATCCAGGAAGGGCGTCTTCTTCTTCTTTTTCCGCAATAAACGGCAAAGTGAGCAGGATGAAGATTCGTGATGTGAAGAGGGAAACCATCTCCCAATGAAGATATCGTTTTCTTCATTTGCATGCAATTGGCTGCAGACCTTGATTAGACTGTTCTTCCCACAGTGAATCGTATCGTGCAGTTTACATTGGCAATGAAGCTTGTATGGTCTTAGTAATATCAGAATTAATATTGGTCTACGTAGTATCAGAATTAAAATTGGTCTAGGTAATATCAGAATTAATATTGGTCTAGGTAATGTCAGAGTTAATATTAGTCTTAGTAATATCAGAATTAATATTGGTCAAGGTTAGATCAGAGTTAATATTGGTCTGGGTAATATCAGAGTTAATACTGGTCTAGGACCTAGACCAATATTATCTTGAGTCTAGGTAATGTCAAAATTAATATTGGTTGGTCTACAATAATGTTGGTCAGGGTAATATCGGAGTTAATAATGGTCTAGGTAATATCAGAGGGGTTGTTCAAAAGAGTAGTCAGATGGAGGTCAGTGTCCGGTTACGTAGGTCCTATATCGTAATAACACACTTTCAAATCTATTTCTACCGGTCCGAACTGTCGCCATAGATGATGTTGTCAACCCATGTCAAGATATTCCTGCAATTTTCCGTACCCCGTCTCTACAACTGATGGAAATGTCGTTACATAGGCCAACACGTTTTTATATAGGCGACCAAATAGCCAGGACCTGACTGGTTTTCAAATATTAGGCCTAAATAAATCGGATTTGATCCTTCACTATTATATATATTATAATATATATATATGTATATATATACGCTCATTTGAACAGGTGCCTCGCCAGTTACGGTCCCCGTGCGTGATGGATTGTCGGAAATTCCTGGAGCAATGTAGCCTACATATGCACGCGCACACCAACCTATATGATGATTTGCACCTATGTCATTATTAGTAGCTGTCTCTACCACCCTAATAGCTGGTAGCTTTGTCTTTTTAAAGACCCCGTACGTGCGGACCGGGTTTGCCAGAGATTCAATTCTCAGAAACAAGCCACCACCGGAAGTGAACCTGAATCCGCAAGAAATCCCACGCTAAGATGCATGTGACATCCGCTCTAAATACGTAATGTAGCTAACTGGGTCAACATATGAGGTAAGATATCCTACCACATATGCGTGGTCAGCCTTAACACAGACCGCAGGATCAATCTAGGATTCGCAGTCACAAGGGACTCATCTGGCCTTCTCTATGGATGACACTTGGGGCTAATTTTCCGGCGTCAATTCACAGGGGCCGTCTTTCGATTCAGTTCAACGCTGTATCCGTCGTTATAAATGTTCGTCGTTGGGAGCAACCAGCTTGCCACTCCTCGATTATACAGGACGACGACGAAAGGGTTCTGGTTTTAATGGCCATGCGAATAGTCTACCGCTGCACCTCCACGTTATATAGTCATAGGTATGCCAGTGACCTGTAATGTCCATATCAACACATTAACCGCAATCGCCAGGGACATTTTGGAATACACACGCGCTCGCGCACACCCACACCCACACACACCCACTACACACACACACACAAACACACCAACCATTATGTTAGCAAATGATGAGTCAGCTGCGCAGTGGAACGTATATATTATGCAGTATGCACATATGAATGTAGATGAATGTAGGAACAGAGGAAACTATGTTCCATGCGGCATAAAATGTAAATGCACAGCTGCCACAAACATTCATAATTAACCATGTACATGTACACCTGTGCATCAACATAGGTTTGGATTCGGATCATTATTTTTGACGCAGAAGTTACGAAATAAATTATTATAGGCTACTACAAGCTTACATATGCCTTCCTGCTGTGAATACTTATATGCTTTGAACGTAAACGATGGCAAACATACATACATGGGTCTATCATAATATTTATATAAGAATATATATGTGTAAATGTGTTCGTCCATAAATGACTATGTACTATAACATATATATGTATATATACATACATATACATATAACTATATTATATATTTATTATATAATAAATATATAACATAGTTATATATATACACATATACATATATATAACTATATATGCTTAGTTTTGCTTACGCTAATTTATCCATGTATAAACTATGCACATGTATACGTATATTATATATATATATATAATTATACAATTATTACAATTATATAATTGTACATGTTATGCTTGTGTGTGCTTGTTTGCGTGCGTGCGTGTGTTTGTTTGTTTGTTTGTGTGTGTATTTATTTGTGTGTGCATCATCTGTGTAATACTGCCCATTTGTCTATAGATGTGTAGGCCTTTATTATGCGATTAGATAATTGGAAATATAGCAATGTGTGGAGAATCGAATAATGCCGTCACTCTATAAACGACTACGTCAGAATAAACGTAGTTATTTTTGGAGTGTATGCCCTATAGACAGATAATGTATGAATGGCAGCCTGCCAGTCACGGCTGCTGAGACTCAGGAGGGCTTTGGAAGCCGTCATTGTAAGTATACCTCATTGAATAATCAAAAATCAGAGGCGCGATTACAGAAAACGGGACCCTAGGTGCACACATTTTGGGGCCCTCTGAATTTATACACTGACTCTAAGGGGCCGTCTATAAGTGACGTCACGCACCCATTGGAGGGTCATAAATCTGTGACGATTTGTGACGAAGGGGAGAGAGTCTGAGATATGTGACGTCACGTCATCACATCAAATATCGAAATACGCAACTTAATTTATTTTAAAATTTCACTGAATTAAACGGCGAACCAGCTTCTGGTGGCGAAGAGGGTCAAAACACGCAGCCTTCGCTCTTACCAACCCAGCTAATCGAGCCGACTGATATTCGCATTAACAAAGCAATTATGAATTTCCACTCTACACTTGTCATGTGATTGCTTAGCTGCAAATCTAGAGAATATAAATTATTATATTTAAAATATTTCAGACGTGAGACCTGCTATTTTGTATGAACATTTTCATTTATTCGGGTGTTCCTCATCGTCCCTGAGATGTTATTTTGTATGAAATGTTTTCATACATTTGGGGGCCCCCGAGACGTTATTCACATTAACTAATATTTTGTATTTAATGTTTTCATCATTGGGGGCCCCTGAGATTTGGGGGCCCTAGGCGCGCGGCTAGTGCGCCTGTAGGTAAACGTGCCACTGTGAATAATTGCTGTTACAAAGCCTGTGTATACGCTACTGCGTAGGCAGGACACTGAGGGCAGATGTAGGATGCTGAACACATACCCGTGCAAAAAAGAATCGGGGGCGATGGTATATAATTATAAGGACATATATATAGGACTATGGACTATATATGTAATTATAAGGACTGTGGAGTTATAGTTAAGAAAACATGTTGCTCCTTCACTTTCCATCATCCAAACTCTGGGCGATCCCTTCGACAACGATAGGGTTCATCCGGACGCAGAGGATCGAATATGAATACTTTTCTTGCTCCTATGTTAGATTCTGATTGTTCTTGTCTTTGAATCTACACGATTACGTATCATGTTGTTTGTAGCTCAGAATTCGGTCTGCAACCGTGAATTAAAGTCGAGACCGAATTAAATCGGGGAGTTAACAATATCTGGGACCAAATGATATCGATTCCTCTTATGATAAAATGAATGAATTATGTGACTTTACCAATAAATGTCTAAAATTAATGAAGCTAACTTTCTGTTTCAGATCCTTTTCTGAAGTCAACCAAGCAAAACGTTTAAACAGTACACGTGTTCACCATAATGTCGTAAGTTGTCGGTGTTCCATCCTTTCATATCTCGCTTTTTCATCCTCTCCATCTCTCGCTGTTCCATCCTTTCCATCCTTTCCATCTCTTGCTATTTCATCCTTTCCATATCTCGCTGTTCCTTCTTTCCCATCGTTTGCTGTTCCATCCTTTCCATCTCTCGTTTTTCCATCTTTTCCATCTCTCTATAATCTCGCTATAATCGTCGCCGTAATCTCGACATTTCTAGTGCGCCTAAAGAAAGGGAAGTGGCAGAAACTAACCCATCTACATGTAGGCCTACAGAGTCACTCTGTTAAAACAGAATTTTTAGGTTGCCAGTTTCAGATTAATGTGTGAGACAGACAGTTACGGTGGATGGCGTTTACAATCGGAGTGCATCTCTGAATTGTCGGAGTTTTAAATATTCTGGCTGCGCAGCATTAAACTTGTTTTCCCTGCTAATTTCACTCCTCATGTAGACCTTTTCTCTGTCTATTTCCAACGAAAATCGCATCAATGGACAGTTAGAATCCGAATGTTAAGCCTATAATAGTCTGTAAAACATAAACGTTATTAGTACATAAGCTAATGATTATGAAACTATTATGATACTAATAATTCATATCATTAACAATATTACAATTAGTATTTGACGTATCCCAGCAGCCCTCCTCTGCACTGTTTTCCTTTCGCAAACACAGCATTGAATGTTGTTTGCTGGGCTCCGATGAACCCTGACCCGCCGGCTCCCTTCGAGAGCCGCCCCAGCGTTGACCGATCGACCGACCGACCGACCGACCGACCGACGTATGGCGTGATGAAGGAGCGACGAAGGAAGGACGACTCTTCCACTGCTGCAGGGGGAGTATGCCAGGAATTGCAGTCACGCCACACGCTCTTCCGTGCATCCTCCCCATTGCTCCTACGAGCGATATTGTGTCATATATTATGGTCACCTGACTACAATATTGTTGTCTCGGGTTATAGCCAGCATCATATTGTACTGAGTCTCCCACATGTTTGCGGAACTATAGACCTAAACGGGATCTAATAATGGGTTGTTTGGGAACTTTATGTTTTCCCATATACTATAGGCCTTTACTATATTTTTACATATGCAATTATGCATAGGTTAAAAGCCGGAGATAGTTGAGGAAACATGTGTTCTATACATATTTAGCACTTGATGCATGTTGCAATGCTACATGTACAAACTACGCTCTCACCGTACTTGAATAGTGCCAGTTCGAAGGTGGAAGGGGAAGGAGGGCGACGCCAATCATCAATCTTATGACACAGCGTCTTGAACTCTTGAACACAAACTATCTTTATATACCATCATATTTTAAATATATTATATATATATATGTATATATATATATAGTCTATATATATATGCAGTTTCGCACCGTTTAAAAGCCCTTCCCATTATGAGCCTCGAGCTCCAGCTATTCACACGATGGTGTTGAAAGACAAAGAGTTCTTTTTTAGCTGAATATTATATTGCATAGATGCAGTGTATAGTTCTTCATTATAAAGATACATCGGGGACACGTGTTCAACTACGGCACGAAACGGTATATATATCGATAGCCCAAGGCGGCACAGATCATCGTTATAAAGCTTCTTCGGTCTGCGTGGTCAGCCCATGCACAGACCGCAGGATCAAATACATAGCCGTCAGATGCATTATGCGAGGAAGCAACGGACCATTCATCTTTTTCCACCGATGACCAATCAAGCGCACATTGTCGATTGTCACAGCATGCTTCAGCATGCATTTTAACAGAACGTAAACATGTTGTGCATTCTGCCATGACTCGGGCTATAGGCACTGCTGCATTGGCGCAGAACCTAGTAAGCATCGTGGAACCTGTGCGTTGTTTATCCTATGACATCAAGCAATTTTGTACGATTTTTTACCCCTTCCTCCCTCGTCACCAATCGTCACTAAATATAAGAAAATAATTATAACTGTACTAAGATACTTTAAAATATATAGTAGATCGAGGAAAATGGAAAAAGTATCATCATTGCACTAATTATGTCTACCAAAGGATGAGAAGCTATGGTAGAATCATTACATTTATAAAAATGTTTAGTAACAATAACTTGAAACAATCCAAACTTTATGCTTTTCCATTCTCGCACGGAGAATCAAAATGCTCCTTCGTGGAATAAATAGGGAGAGCTTGAATCTCATCATCCTGATCTATAGATATTCCATGCAGATCCAGCTCTTCTTCGTAAATCCAATTTACACTCTCTTCATTGTCAACGGGGGATAAATGATTCCGGCTTGTGAGTTACAGAGTGGCTGCCTCACCTTCATAACCCAATAATTGACAGGTAGATAAAAGTAAACAATTCAAAAATTAAGAATACAATAATCATAATTAGTGTTGTTAAACTGTGGTGACAATAATTACAGTTAATTGATCGAACTTGTTAAATTGAGTGAAAGGTTGTAATAAAATTGCGTATTTTAACGTTTGATGTGACGTCACATTTCCTTGACCCTTCCCTCATCACACATCGTCACAAATGTGTGATCCTATAGGCGCGTGACGTCATTTTATGGGACGGCCCATATATGCACTCTGAGCTTTATCATTATCTGGCTTTTAGGCTAACATAATATTATACTCTAGTCGTTCTATGCGTAATATAAAACTTGTGCAGACTGCCACAGACAACGTAATTATGCATAGGCCTTACATTACACATTTATATAAAATCTACAACATTCGTGAAAATCGACGTGTTATCTGGTTTAGGCTGGCATTATATTGGGCTACATACGTCAATGTCACTGGTTCCAAACTGCAGTTAGGAACTGAAATGAAAGTGACAGTAACATCCCTGTTAGCATGCATCGATCGAAACCCCTCAGAACAGAGGTTTGAAGGATTTGTTGGCCGATACACATGTACGATCAAAGCAACCACCTGTTCTAACCACCTGTAAAACAATATAAGCGGCTCGTAGCTGATCATTTGGAGTCTTTTTGGACGCATGTTGTGATTTAGATGCAGATTGATGCAGTGAACGCGACGATGTTAAGCGGGTAAGCACAGTGATCTATGTGAAGAAACGTTAAGCGCACTTAGTACATTGTGTAGCTCGGTGGCCGACTGGTTAGAGCGGTTGGCCCGTAACGCTCAGTGCGCGCTGATTGGGCAGGTTCGACCCTCTTCCGAGGCGTCACTGTGTAGGGACCTTGAGCATGTCGTTCGTGCAAAATTGATCTGCAGGCGCGTGCCCTTCTGAGCAAAAAATGCTGGAAGAAGGGCGATAACAAATTTCAGAATAATAATTAATAGTTGACGAACTACTCAACCACTCAGTTGGCCATTCCTTCTTGATCGGTAAATGAATGCGAGCGAGCGAAAGTTGGGAAGCTACAATTATACGCTCTGTTGGTGGATTGCTGTTGTCTTGTTTCCGTTCCAGATCTGTCGTTCCAACCCAGAGCGTGCACGCTTCGTGAGAGTAACTTCTTATACATGAATGCAAGCATTATACGTACATCCATTCTTCTCAAACTAATGCATGAAATGTACGTCATCTTAACCATACTTCAAAGACCATGTGTGCCTACATGGAACAGTATATCTCTGTTGGTCTAGCAATCTCCTGCATGGGCTGTATGGGCTGGAGAGCATAAAGTGTAAAATACGTTCATACATGCTTTCTGCAACTGCTTTGCAATTTGAATTTCGACAGCACTTCTGATTAAACATAGGCTTATATTATGGATTAAGCTTACTGTACAATTTCTGAAATTTGCCTATTCATAGTGTCAACCCGGGGCTGGTTGTATTACATAATGAATAAAGATTGATTGACTGACTGACTGATTGATTGCCTGCTTGCTTGATTGCCTGCATGTTTCATTGATTGCCTGCTTGCTTGTTTGATTTGGTGATTGACTGTCTTTCTGTCTGACTGACTGATTGACTGACTGACTGATTGCTTGCTTGATTGTTTTGTTTGATTGATCGATCGATCGATTGATTGATTGATTGACCAATTGTTTGATTGCTTGCCTGATTGATTGTTTGATTGAAAAAGATATGAGTTATGAGTACATGTGGTCTATTATAGGATCATGATATGGATAATGATGTTCTTTAACTAGGTATTTGTGCTTTTGTGCCAACACTCATAGATGTTTGCAAATGCCATGATTCTGCGATTGATTTAAGTATGGCCTATGTAAAAAGGTCCTCCACCTCCCACTACCAGTACTTCCGTTACTACTACACTTACTACTATTATAATTTATATTGCTATGAGTGCTTAATATTCCTTGCAGAGTGCCTCCTGTCTCGACGGACTGATCGATCTAGTGAAATATACTCGATCAAGTCGAGATCAGGTCGATCGATTTCTAGGTTTATATGAATACTACCCTAGCAGTAACAATCTCTCTTAGCCTGGGATGGAATTTTTAACTCAGCAAGTGCGCTGCTTCGGTCCTGAAATTCGCCCCGATCGCGAGTGATCCATTGGCTCATTGGCAATAATAAAGCGCCTGACTCGCATATTAAAAGTAGTATAGCCTTCAGATGACCGAATGCAAATTCGAAAGTAGACAAATAGAAATGTCCGAATATCGGAATTTAAACTATGAGCTCTGTGCTGAAAACAGCAATAGAGCCTAGGAATTCATCGCATAAGAACGCTTTGTTAATTTTCATATCGCCAAAACGTTCCATATGTGATACTTTCTTGGAACAGACAGAAACATTTTCCGCCATATAGCTTAGATAAGGAGATTATTCGAGATTCAGCCTCAATTGAGTATGTATGTATGTATGTATGTATGTATGTGCGCATTTATGTCCCAATTTAGGTAGGATGATCTATGTAGGACCTACATGTAAGCCTATAAAGTGAGACACGTCAAATAAGATCCCCCACCAAACATCATAATGCGCAGCTCTAGACCTGCATCTATGTTCCCATTCCACATAATTAAGCTGGAGACACTCCGTTGAGTCCTCCATTCGTCTGAGTTCATTCATCCGTTCGTCCGTAGTGAAGGTTACGCTGACGCCTCTTCAAGGTCATACTTCGAACCTTTTCAAAGATCCATAGATAGACAATGTTGAGACGCATTTTTAGGTTTCAAAAGTGCTAAAAAATGTTCAGGCATATTAACATATATATAACTATAAATATGAATATATTCACAGCATTGCTGATAGTACGGGGTAGATGAATTGTCTTCCCGTGCAATGTTTGTGCCATTGTGTAGGAATAAGAACGCTGCCTTTGACGACCGTGCAGCATAATGACTCAACAGACACTGCCATTGTTCTTCTATAGTTCAGCAGCAGTTACTCCACGTATGTTTCTAGGTCAATACTCAATAACGCCTGATTATATAGATACATTTATTAAATTTTCGTCAATGTCGATAACTCGAAATTTTGCAGTCAGAACTCTTGCACCAAACCATTGCAGCTGTTAATACACAATAACTGCACATAGGTCTCATATGTCATCGATTGAGAGTCTGTTCATTGCCAATATTATCAGAGTAAACATTGCTGCTGGAAACTGCAGAAGATAAGCTTAAATCATTAACTTCCCAAGTAAGTGAAATAAGTTCAAGCCTGGCAGCTTTTTATAGCCTATGGGACATACGCATCTACTTGATAAAAAAATAATTATATATAGCGTGTAACCCGCGTGTTAGATGGCCATTTTGCCGTTATTAAAATAATATCAATTAGGCTAGCGAGCTTCTAAGGAGGCCCTGTCACGCGAAAACGTACAAACCAACACGCACCTATACACACAAGCGTCTACATCCTAAAACACACATAAAATTTATACACTAATCAGTAGCAATTTTAACGTGAGACCAGTCCATTAGGTTTTGACATTCCTGATCCAAAATAGAAGGCTGTACACTTCATATCGGGTTAGCCATTCGCAGTTACTTTTCAATTTCTCCGTCATATGCTGGATCCAATTATTCGTAATTTCTAATTATTGTGTCTAATTATTGTCTAATTATTATTTCTAATTATTATTTCTAATTATTGTGTGTGAAAGACCTCTTACAGAAAGACCTTTTTAAATAGCATATGATCGCTCGGAAACAACGGTGCTTCCAGATGAATTCCAGACAGCATGATTTGTTGCCGCGATTTCTAGAAGCGAATAGACTTATTTTATTTAGAGACGTCGACGCAGTAGACAGTGACGACCGTCATCAAAGCGGAACGACATTGTTCCCATGGCTTACGATTGTTCACCCATTGACATCCATTCATCAATGTCACTGGTTGTAAACTGCGGTCTGGGCATATTCATCATGGATACAGCCTCCAAAATCAATCAAATCGCCTGTGCGTGTATACATGTTTGTACGTACAGGCATATATGTATTGCATATGTATATATGTATACATGTTTATGTGTGTATAGGCATAATATTGTATACGTACGTATGCACGTACGTATCAACATATATATATATATATATGTATGAATATATATATATATATATGTATGTATAGACACGCGACTTATCAGAACTTTTGAGCATCCAATTGCTTTCCTCAATGGTTTATGCTAATGACGTGATACGACAGATTTAAATAAGCAGTCTCACGATCGGAGATTATTCTGCATCGCTTCCTGTAATTTAATCTACGGTAAATAAGAATCAAGTATGACTGATGTATGCCTGCGTGCATGTACTCATGCATATATATATATATACGACGTTGTACGTATGTACATGTATATGCATGTTACTATCACGTATGGATGAAGACACTTGGCACTTGATATAACTGTTGTTCTGTGTGAAATATTTAAGTCAAATTTGGCGATTATATGTATAAATAGGAATTAGCTTAGCGTCTGTAAAATTTCATTTACTAATCTCTACTTTTGGCCGAAATATTAGCAAAAAACCTGAGGAGGTTACTTATTAATGACCCACCCAGTACATCAAATCTTAGGGATAGAGAAAGTTAGTAACCATGCTTGGAAAGTGGTGCGGCGAACAAGACATCGCCACATTCTTAAGGCCAAACATTAAAAGAATCTGCAGCCGATGCCTCGAATGGCAGATCTGTAGACTGGACCCAAGATGAGACAAATTGGCAACACGACTTACGTGTCAGGAAAGACTGAACCACATCAACTTAAGAGACTGTTTGGCAGAAGTTACTTTACCAACTCTATATGTGCATTGCTCTATCGGACTGTAGGTGTATTTTGTTTGACAAACCTTTTATATTCTATGTAGGCTAAATTCAATTCTAGCCCAATATTGACTAGAGCACGTTCCTCTGCAAGGAGACACAAGTTTCTGTAAATTTGGAGATGGGGCACTCGATAAAAGAGGAGGGAAAAATGTCGAGCAGTAACTTTATTACCACAACTTTCAAAACCTATATCTCGGCTACCTCTGGACGTCCTCTCCGCTCTTTAGACCGTCAGGACCTTCCATATTACCTCGATCTAGAACTGCCACAGATCAGCATCGTGCCTATCAGTGATGTAGTACTCGAGTCCGGCAAAGAACTCGAGTCCGACTCGAGACCGTTTTTCGGAGGTCTCGGACTCTGACTCCGACTTGAACTCGGTCTCTAACAACTCTGGACTCGGACTCGACTCGGACTCGGCTTAGGTGGACTCGACGACATCATTGGTGCCTATGCCTCTGTTGGCCCTCTGCTATGGAACAGCCTTCCTGCTGTGACTCGTGCTGCAATTTTATCTAGAAGCACAACTGTTTCTGCTCGTTCTCTTAAGATTTTTGGCTTTTCTCTAGGGGTTTTTCGCACTGGGAGCGCTTCTAATTAGGTTGTACTGTGAGAGGCGCTTTATAAATCCGTTAACAGAATAGAATAGAATAGGAAATTCAAGAAAATGAGAAGATATTATAAATCAAAGAGTCTGCGAGTATAGGCTATTGTAACACATATAGGCCTGCTATTAATCTGTATTTGGAAACGGTATACCTAAACGTCGATGACTGAAACTTAAACTTTTGTCAGAACACATTAAAACTAATTGATTAACGTAAAAATAAAGATTTTTCAACCGGCTATCTTCTGTATACTGTACGTAAAGACTCTCAAATCCCCAATTTATAAATATTCATCAAGCGCCAGAGTATTCAAATAATACAGTTGAACCACAAGGGAAATTATTGAACCGCGCTAGAATATCAAATAACTTAAACCGCCAAGACTGCAGAAGAATGGCGCGATATAAATTTATGAGCCACAAGCGATTTAGTCCTCTCGTGTTGTTTAGTCATTGCAAATATATAGTTTAGTCCTGGCTTTACTTCCACCAAATAGTCCACTCCACTGCACGTCCCTCCGTTTGTCATTCCACTCCACTGTACATGTACCGTGATGTACGTCCATCCGTTTGTCATTCCCTCCCTCCTTCTTTCTGGCCTTACTTCCACCAAATAGTCCAATCCACTGTACGTCCCTCCGTTTGTCATTCCCTCCTCCTGCTTTCTTTCCGCCTTTCCATTTGTCCAATCACATTTCTCCGTTCTCTCGGTCTGTGCGCAGTAATGAATTTTACATCAATGCACTATAATTGTTTTGTTACTCTCCGGTTATAGCGCAGTAGATCCCTCCTTCCTCCATTTCAACCTCTTTGTACTCTTTCTCCTTCTCCACCTTTTTCTTCCTTTTGACCGTCTTGTTTACCTTCTCATACTTAGCACCCTCCTTTTCCCTCTCGTCATCGTCCTCACTCGCGGCTCTTACCCAAAAGTTCGCCATACAATAAAGCAATTGCTGTCTGGATGGCATCGACTGCCAATCAGCCAACATGTATACACACCGTCAGACACCAGCCACCACCAACTCGCAGACCTACACAATGGCTCTACGGACCATCAGCGGATATATATATATTATATATAATATATACATGGCTATTGGCTATTTCTCCGAAAGGAAAGTCGTAGTTACTCACGCCGTTTACGCATATATAGATATTATATCCGTTTGATGATATATGTCAGAATTATACGTAAGTGTAGATGTACCTAATGTGCCTATAAGGCACTCGTTCTGACCATCGTCTATATACTGTGCCGCCCTAATAGTATCTATCCAGCCAAAATGCCCTCGTGTCGAGCTACAAGCGAGAGACGTTGCGCTGGCTTCCAGATGACCTTCACGATCCTCCTCATGGGAAGACCTTCAATGGTAAGAATGACGCCATGGACTAGATCACAGAGTTCTGCGCTTCCGTTTCTGCCCTAACCCGGTTGACGGTCGTTGCGTTCAGCGCCCTCTGTCTAGATCTATCGGTCCCGTGATAACCCACGATGTTGCCGGCATATCGTGTATACTCGTGCATTGGACCATATGCCTCGAACCCTTAGGCATGCATGCTATACAATCCTTTTGACAGACAGGTATCAAGCACCTAACTAAAAATCCACTTGCATCAAATTTAATAGTCTACAGATTTAATATCAAGCACAAAGATCAGTTCAAAGTTTCCCTAAATAAAGGGAAGCAATAAAAACACGATGATAGCATTCAAAACTTAAACGTATATGTTGCAGGTTTCTGCGTAATCTTGCAAGCTATTCTAGTTAACGCCAGCTACCAGAGGTAAAGGGTTAAAGGTAAAGGGTAAGGAATGGTTAATCAAGTTTCTGACAAGGTGTTCGTGAGAACCCAAAACTGGTCTTGTGCCCTAGTGACATTCCACTGGCGACCACCGGTAAGTCACCAACCTTGGTCTGATGCAAACACCGATAAGGTCCCCTCGTCATTGGGACGAATGGAGATTGGGGACGTCAAAGGGGACGTCAAAGGGGACGTCAAAGGGGACGTCAAAGGGGCTGATTGTAATAGAAATTAATTCTACCTCAAGAGAGAGATACTCTGAACAAAATAATAAATTATCAGCTAACCCAAAAGTTAATGCCATCATAGGACAGTATGTAAGAAATTTTAAAAACACTGGAATTTCGTAGTCAAGAATAGCCAAAATAAAGCCGTATCTATAACAGCAAAATAAATTTCATCAACAACTGACTGCACAGACATAATAATTGATGACCCGTCAGTGAGCAATTAAAGTAATATCTTAAAACCACTAGAAATTTGTATGACTAATTTACAGTTAATTATTACAGTACAGCCAAGTGTTCAGTAAAATATTAAATCATCATACATAGTTTCGTGAAGAATTACAATCTACAGTTATTTGAAGCACTTGGTTTATATTGATGTTCTTTGTAGGAGAAGTGTTTGTTAAATTCCATACACCTCTATAGTGAGGTTGAAACCAAAGCATCACACACTTGGTTGAGATCTCCGCCAAAGAGCGCAGGTGGAGAGGTTGAGACGGTTCCCACCAACTCGAGTAATTTTCCAAGACTTCTCCACCTGCATTGTTACCAGTCCAGATACATATACATCCATGCATCGTCCTAAACATAAGAATGTCCTTTAGAAATGCTTGCACTTTGATTGTGTGTTTTGTGTTGGCGTCGATTGACCCTCGTCGAGGTTTCGATGAAATGGGTTCCGGTGACTGCTTTACGTCGTTGGATGTCGCTCTGATCGTCCTAAGTCCCCGGATTAACGACCCACTTGGTGATGTTACTGATGCTGCTGCTGCAGAACTGTCATAAATATATATATAAATATAAATATAAAATAAGATATACAATATATATATACAATATATGAAATATCTTACGTGGTAATGGTGGTCGCGCCCTTCCTCCCTCCCTTCTGTCCCTTCTCTCCATTCTTTCTTTCATTTCCCTTCTTTTCCCTTCTCTCCATTCCATTCATCCCTCTGTCCTGCCCTCAGTCGCCTGATGGCACTTCGGCTGATGGTCCATAGTGCCATTGTGCCTGCGCGTTGGTGGTCGCTGCTGTCTGACGGCGTGCATACATGTACGTTGGCTGATGCATGGCAGTCAATGACATTCAGACAGCAACCGCTTTATTATTCACATCCAGTGCATCTACATAATATACACGGCATACGGGTGGCAGTATCAAACAAACTGTACACATTATAATATCATATATATATATGTATATATAAATTCTAATATATATAATATAAATATAGAATATATATATATAATGTGTTATATATAATGCACATTTAGGCGATTTCTGCTGTGCAAGTTGCTCGACCGAACTATCTGTCCAGCTGTTTGTGTCTATGATTATATATATATGTGTGTGCATATATACATTTGACGCTGAATGGCGTCGACGACCTACCCATGCAGTGCCTGGCGCCATCTCTCCATCGAGGTTTGCGAATCACGGGGCGCATAAATCCTTCATTTTACGGCCTCGCATCGGATCGGATCTGACGCCAGTCATCTTCGGCCTTGACCTGGACGCCATATTTAATCGGGAACGAGGCTCCGAGGGTCACGCCTAATAAGACCAAACGGAATCAGAAAAGGCAACGGCGCGGATGAATTCGACGGTGCTCCTGCATCATTGTCGAAATCAATCCGCCTTCGGATGTAAATCGCCAAAGTTCAGCCGTCTTGATCCCATGTTGTCTTTGGCGATCGACGAAGACTTAATCCAAAGTCCTCGTCTCAATGCACTGCACGGGCCATGTCTGCTTAAGGCAGATACTAATGTCGTAATGCATACCAACTTTCTAAAGAGACTACTATAGGCTTATATCAAAACACTACAAAGTGTCGATATTCTTCAATGTTTCAAAATACAAATATTTCACTATATGAATGTTTCAGTATATAAATATTTCAATATATCAATGTTACAATATATAAATATTTCGGTTTCTGAATGTTTCAATATGCCCCCTATATTAGTGTTAAAATATATAAATGTTTAAATATGCTCATATGTCTAAAAGCCCTGCTTCCTCAATGTGTTCGAGAATGTCTCAGGAGGCTCTTGATCAATTTTTCACTGTCTCAATACATTCCAACAGTTGGG
>OY365817.1:14097430-14117430 GCA_959347315.1 Bimastos eiseni | reverse complement strand
AACGTATGTTGTTAACAATAATTTCAACAGAATATATATCGCTCCATGCCCTCCTCCCACATCAGTTGACCTCCTTTCTATCCACATAGTTATGTCCAGATGTTCTGCGTCGGTGCATTTGTTGAGCTCTGGTTGAATCTGCTTCATTCACTTCATTGTAATGTTGTTCTCTTTATGGCTTTTACTGAATGGCAGGAAATCAATCGATAAAAATGATCGATTCCTTTTCTGTTCAATCGTTCGTTTATTCGTATCGTGGTCCTTTGTTCAACTGTTTTTTTTAATTTGTTCGTGATTTACCTGTTCATTATTCATTTGTCCCTGTTTCATATGTTCACGATTCTTTTGTTTATGGTTCGTTTGTTCATGATTCATTTTTTCGTGATTCTTCTGTTCATAAATTTGGTTACTTTTCGTGTTCATACATAAACTTACCACAAAATTTCTACAGAGTGTAAGCAGTTTTGAAAGCCCCTTGGCTAGATCTGTAGGATTTTTGAGACCATGGCACCGCCATTATCGTTGCTCTTCGAACTGCGATGCTTACACTCGCTGATGCACCCATGCATGACGTTGAGTCCCAACAGAATGAGTGACAAATAAACCAATGAACAATTGGTCGATTCTCAGATGGCATCGTTCACAGTCTCTAACAATTTGGCGAAACATGTATCAGATAGACAATAGAGCTTTAAACTGCGGCTTATGTTTAAGCAAACTGAATATAAAATCACATGTATATATATATATATATTCAGTGTTTTTTTCTGGTGGAACGCGACGGAACGGCGTTCCGGCACCTTCTTTCAATTACTCAAAAATAAAAAACAGTAGTGATTTGACATGAAACTATTCAATTTCAATTGTTTACATTCCAAAAATTATTAGTAAGTCATGACCATTTTATTTGGTCATTAATTTTAGCTTAATTTAATTCAATAATACAGATGCGTTCCGGCACAATTTTTTCTAGAAAAGAAGCACTGCATATATTGTATATAAATGGGTTTTACATTTGTTGTCGTTCTATTTTTGGCATACATATACGTAATTGCTCGACATAGGACACGTGATCTCATACTCCATCGTTGCAGCTTCTTGGCAACAGTATATAGTACTAAGCACTTGGACCTCCACCTCGGATCTCTGGTGTCATGCGTCTGGCTTTAAGTAGCACTTTAGACATTGAGACTTTGAGATCACGATTTCACGATGAAGTGTATACACAGAGGAAATATCCATGGGATGCACACTCCAAAGAAACCTATCCGTGCACGGTTGAGTCCTATGCTAATTGCTCAATGCAAGGGGTTGGCATGGGCTTGGCTTTTCTGCTATAGAAACTGCTAGAAACAAGCCATTCATCTTATATACTGAATCCAATTATGTGTGTTTTCGAGACGTCAGATCTACGCCATTCAGAAGAGCACAGAGTAGAGGGAAGTCTTGCAGCGACGCATAATGTAATTTCGGTGGAACGCACGCATCTTAGGATTTTATTAATGAAACAGAGGAGATAATCTCTCCATAAGCCATTTATTTCTCTGCTGAAGTTGAGTCCATTATTCGACATTGTCTACAAGATTAAGTTTTTTTTAAATATTTTCATTGTCCCATCTTCTGCCCTTACCAGTGTCGACGTCTTTCTGTTCTTCCCTTCAATTATTTTCTTCAGAAATTCTATATCGCCCTTCTTCCAGCATCTATTGCTCAGAATAATTGATCTCTGCTTCACTTTATTCTTATTTATTACGAAATTCTCGATATCGCCCTTCTTCGAACATTTTTTTGCTCAGAAGTGCACACGCTTCGACGGCGCAATTGTAGTTATACAGTAACTACAGAGCAATTGTGCGCGAAGGACTTGCTCAAGATCTCTACACAGTGACTACTCGGACGAGGGTTGAACCCACACGCTGAGCGCACACTGAGAGTTACGGGCCGACCGCTCTAACCGATCAGCCACCGTGTTGTGGTCTGTTCAGGATATTTCTGCCTAGCTCAGTTTTATACAATACAATACATTAAACGCATGATTTATCGTGCACCAATTGCATATTCATTCAGCTGTTGGCCCACAATTCCACGCAGTTCTAATTTAGCCAACTTTCGGGGACACCAACGTTTTTCTAATGCTTATCTAAAAGCAATCTCGATCGGCGTCTTTCTTATCACTTATGGTCACTATTCTTGCTGGTTATTTAATTTCGACAGATTAGTTTGTCATGTGCGGAATATGCTCTCTAATTCTGCTGCGTTCTTCTATTGCGTTCAAGTCTGCGTTTCGGATTTACTTCCTGGATAATATATTTTGGATTTCATTCGTTGGAAGTAGTAGCTCTTATTTGGAAAAATGTGACGCAATGCTTAGAAATAATACTTACAATACAGATCAGACACTTAATACGCTTGTTATGTCATGTTATGTCATGTTATGTTATGCTATGTCATGTTATGTTATGTTAATCGCAATCCGATGAACATTTTGAATACGTAGGCCTGCACAGGGGTAATAACATTTATAAAATACACAAATAAACAAGCATACATACATACAAACGTACATACATTCATGTATACATCAGTTGTACTCACATATCATAATTATATCCTCGTCCTTCTGACCGCGTGTGCTTGCCTTTCTCCATCATTCTCTGCTCTTTGCTTTTGCTACATGTATATATATACATGTATATATATACACATGTTTGTGTATATATACATGTATATATACGCATATATATACATATATATACATGCATATAAAAATACATATATATATATATATTTATCGCTATTGCCTTCTCACAGTTGTCCGTTTTTATCGAGCAAATTCCACTCCTCTTCCAAATAATCAACTTCTGCTTCGTCCCTTTTCCTCTTCTCACATTCTCATCGCACATGTCGCTGTGTAATCTTCTCATCATTTTCCTCATCCTCCCAAGTCCTCTCCTCATCCCACTGTTACCCCCTCATCTTCCCAACACAACCCAACCCCCAACACCTCGACTTCAGCGCAGCATTCGCAACAGAAAGCGGCTGTGGAGCTGCCTTCTTCCTTACATGCATCTATTGTTAATGAGACCCAGTGTCGGGATTTGTGTCAATCAGATGATCAAGCGTCAACGTCCTGCGGAGACAGAGACAGTGAGTGAGGCATGAGGAAGGCATTCATCGTTCGGTCGTTGGTCTGATGTAGAAGAAGAGGAGAGAGGACTCCGCTGGGACCGGAAAAGGTCGTTTAGAGGGCAAATCTCGTTAAGTCGTTCCAGCAGGTACAGCTCTAACTGTCAGTCTAGCAGACGCAATTCCAGCCGAAGACCTGAACAATTGAGGCCTTCGGGAGGAGGAAGAGGAAGAAGACGAGAAGGAGGAACGGAACGAGGAAGAGGAGGGGAGAAATTAAAGGAGAAAAGTATGAGGACGAGGAAAGAAAGAGGAGAAGACGGAGGAGGTAGAGGAAGAGGAGGAGAAGAGTAGGACGAGAAGGAGAAGAGATGAACGAGGAAGAAGAAGCCGAGCAGGAGAGGTAGGAAGAGAAAGAGAGGACGACCAGAACGACGAGAAGGAAGAGGAGTAAGTAGTAGAAGATGTACCATACGGGACCATTCAACCTGACCATAGGTTAAAACCACCCCCCCTAATAGGTTAAAAACTTTTTTTTATCCTTTAGCCTAGGTTAAAAAATCACCAAAAACAACATCAACCTAACCATAGGTTAAAACCAACATCAACCAATAACCAGGAAAAAACGCCAGGAACTTTCCAATAGTTTCGACCTGGCGTACACAACCCTATAGGCATGGTCAAAAACTCCACCTATACTCCCTATAACGCCCTATATATTTATAACTCCACCTATACTCCCTATAAGTCAAATGCCAAAAGAATTTCCAAAGTTTCAACGAATCAGCAGTTTCGACGAAACCTAAGCCGTAGGTAAAACGTCGGGAAATTTGGTTAAAACCATCGACAAAGCCGCGCTAATGTAAAACCTCTTGGAAACTAGGTTAAAACCGTGCACGAACTCAATAAAGGTCCGGGAATTTCACAACAGTTTCGACGATCCATTACACACCAACACATATGATATTAGCCTATACCCACATCTTCAGTAGAAGACCTGTTATAGACCTAATTATAACGTAAATTTACTATAGTTTCACATGTAGGTCTATATATTCTAGTGAAAAAAGTTAGATGTGCAGACGACGATGGGCGATACAACACACTATCACGGATCTGGTGAAGCGCTTTCACACGATGGCGTGAAAGAAGCTGCATGGATTAATTCCAACAGGTTAGTTGATTATTAAAAAATATTCTTGTATATATAAAATGAATACAAATATTTTCTCAAAACAGCTTAAAGAATTGCTAATTCAATATAAAATGCAATACTCAAAGAAAACTGTTATTGAATTAAGAAAAATTGCCAAGCAGAGTGGCTTGGCTGGGTATACGAGACTGCGGAAAGCAGAGTTGATTGCTATAAGTGAAGCCTACAGCGCCCCCTCACCTAATGTCAGTTTGCTTGACGCCCCCGTTCCTGACATTAGTATCCCAACACTAGTTCCTATACCAGCCACGACAGTGCGAAAAGTATACGATAAAACTAAGTCAGCGATTAATACATTCGCAAAGTGGATCGAAGGGTACATACCTGATGAGCCAAAAAGAAAGGTGAACGAGAAGTTAGAAGCACTGAAAGTCAAAGGGAATTCTATATTCGGTAAAATTCATATGAAGACACATAAAATTAGAGAGACGGCTTCAGCTATCAAGGGCTTCACGAAACAATACACGGTAGAGGAGGCTAACGGTATTGATGCCACATCTTTTCTTGACGCCGTTCAAACACAGGCAGCAGACTTGTTGACTAAAAATCGACAGACTAAGGTCAACTTTGTCCTTACCTGCACAATAGGGCGCGTTGACATGAAGTGTGGAGAAGTAGATTCCACAGATTTTCCATTCGTTTCAAGGACTGAGGTGATTCTAGACTCCACCAATGTAAGTGAAATTTATAACAGCGCAAAAGATAAAATTATTGAGTAGATGGCTGCCTTCCAGATGCGTGGTAGTAACTGGAGACTCAGAGCGGTTCAAAAATTAGATATCAACACCGTTGTTTATAAACCGTTGAAAGGTAGTTCTTACATCCCACTACCGAAGGAGTTAGCGAGAAAAGAGGCTATAATTAATATGAAGAACAAAGATAAAGAATACTTCAAGTGGTGTGTAACGAGAACCTTAAACCCAGTTGACAACCATCCAGGAAGAATTACGAAAGAATTAATTAGACAGTCTGAGGAACTTAATTGGTCCGGTATCGAATTCCCAGTAGCAGCGGATGCTAATGTGATAAGTAAGTTTGAGAGAAATAATAATTTAGTATTAATGTTTTTGGTCATGAGAAAGATGTTAACCTATTCCCACTATATTTATCAAAGCCTGAGAATGATATGTGTGTAGATCTATTACTCATTTCTGATGGAGAAAAGAAACACTATTGTTGGATAAAGAATTTTAACAGACTGATGTTTGCCCGAACGAAAAAATCTCTTAATTCAATGCACTATTGTAAAAGATGCTTAATAGGATTCAGTAGAATCGATTCATTACAAAAAAACGCCGAGTACTGTTTCCAGCACGAGGCACAAAAGATAGAACTCCCAGCCCCAGGCACTATGATAAAGTTTAAAAATTATTTTAGAAGGATGAGAGTTCCGTTTCTAGTGTATGCAGACTTTGAAAGTTTTATTAAACCTATAGACACTTGTCAACCAGATCCCAGCATGTCCTACACCAACAAATATCAAAAACACGTTCCAAGTGCTTTCTGTTATTATATAAAATGTTTTGATGATGATCTACATTCACAAGCCCCCATAACGTTCACAGCAGAGAACGAACACGATGATGTAGCACAGATATTTATAAACACTCTTAAAGATAATATAAAAGATATTTATAATCGAATTAAATTTCCAAAGAAAATGATATTCGGAAAGAAAGATCAGGCGCTTTACGACTCGGCTACAGTTTGTCGCATATGCGAAGGCGAACTGGGTAAAGACCGAGTTAGAGACCATTGCCATTAAACTGGAAAATATAGTGGCGCCGCTCATAAGAATTGTAATCTAAATTATATAGTTCCCAAGATTTTCCCAGTATTGTTCCATAGTCTATCCGGTTATGACAGTCATCTATTCATAAAGAAATTACGAAGTGATGATAATGAAAAGATTAATTGTATTCCTACCAACGAAAAATATATTTCATTTAGCAGAGAGGTTGTGGTTGATAAGTTTGTAAATAAAGAAAATAAGGAAGTAGAGGTTTGAACGAGAATTACGTTTCATCGATAGTTTTAGATTCATGGCATTGAGTCTCGACGCTTTATCGAGAAACCTGAGCAAAGACCAGTGTAAAAATATAAGCAAGCACTACTCTGGCAATCAGCTCGATCTCTTGCTTAGAAAAGGTTTATACCCTTACGATTTTATTAATTCCATCGATCGATTGAATGAAACAGAATTACCACCAAAGTCAGCATTCTATTCAAGACTTAACGACTTAGACATTAGTGACGAAGACTACAACCACGCACAGATGGTATGGAATGAATTCGGATTTAAAACGTTTAGAGAATACCACGATTTATATAACGTGAGTGATGTTCTCCTGCTTGCTGATGTATTTGTGAATTTTAGAGATGTGTGTTGTGAGAACTATGGTCTAGATCCCGCTTGGTATTATACTTCTCCTGGTCTTGCTTGGGACGCCGCATTAAAGTTGACTGGAGTAGAGTTGGAATTGTTGAGCGATTATGATATGATACTAGTGGTTAAGCATGGGATAAGAGGCGGTGTTAGCACCATTTCACATCGTTATGGATAGGCAAACAATAAGTACATGCCAGCGTTTGACGATAGCAAGCCTTCAACATTTATAACCTATTTAGATGCGAACAACCTATGCGGATGGGCAATGTGTAAGAATCTACCAACTCATAGGTTTCAGTGGATGGGTAATGATGAGCTAAACGACTGGAGAGGAACGCCATGTATATTAGAGGTGGACTTGGAATATCCGAGAGATTTGCACGGTCTTCACAATGACTATCCTCTTGCTCCAGAGAGTGTTAAGTTCAAAGAATCAGATGTAGCAAAACTTATACCAAACCTGTGTGATAAAGTAAAATATATAGTCCATTAGGAAAATTTAATGTTGTATGAAGGTCTAGGCTTGAAGATTACCAAAATTCATTGTGGAATTAAATTTGAAGAAAGTGCCTGGCTGAAAAATATATCGATCTAAATACCAATCTAAGGACCAGAGCCACCAACGATTTCGAGAAAGACTTTTTCAAACTAATGAACAATAGTGTTTCTTGGAAGACATGCGAGAACATAGAGGCTCGGGTAGATATAAAACTGGTTTCTAGCGAGAAGCAAGCCCTAAAACTAGCGGCGAGGACGAGTTACGACACTCGAACTATTTTTGATGAAAACCTAATTGCCATTCACATGAAACGTAAAAAGCTATTTTACAATAAGCCTATATATCTCGGTATGTGTATTTTAGACTTAAGTAAAACTATAATGTACGATTTTCATTATAATTACATCAAGAAAAAGTTTGATGATAGAGCAATGTTACTTTTTACAGATACAGATTCTCTGGCTTATGAAATTAAGACCGAAGACTTCTACGCTGATATAGCTCCAGACATTAGAAGCAGGTTCGACACTAGCGATTATCCTAAAGACCACCCATTTGGTATAGAAACCGGGATTATTAAACGGTCATTGGTATGTTCAAAGACGAAGCAGCAGGAAAACAGATTGAAGAGTTTGTAGGTTTAAGATCAAAGTTGTATTCGTACAAGATGGCGGGAGTAGACCACAAGAAATGTAAAGGTGTTAAGAAGAATGTCGTCAAGAAATCTATCACTCACGAAGACTGTAAAGATTGCTTACTCACCAAGCGAGAACAATCGAGAAAGATGAATGTCATTCGATCGCATCTTCACGATATCTACATTGAAGAAGTCAACAAGTTAGCTCTCTCAGCGGAAGATGACAAACGAGTGATTCAGCAAGATGGAATCCACACTTTAGCATATGGACATTATTCTTTAAATATAAAATGAGTGTTAAACAAATCGATGTCGAGGGTGTAACGCTACCTAATATTGCTTTTTCGAATGTGGATCTAATCGAAGCGGCGAAGAAACTAAACATCAAGAATTTCAGAGGAGTTTTTCTAAGAGACGAGCTGCCGAAGAAACCAAGATTGAACGAGTGCGGTATCCTTAATCTGGACGATTCTGATGGCAAAGGAACGCATTGGACATGTTGGATCAAGCGCGCTAATGATATAATTTATTTCGACAGCTACGGACTTCCTCCTCCTACGGAATTGATAAAATATCTACAAAGACCGCTGTTTTATAACAGTGAGCGAATAACACCAGACGGCCAAGTATATTGTGATCATTTATGTCTGTATGTACTGAAGAAAACGTGCAACAATGGTTGTAGATTTCAAGAAGTCGTAAACGAATTCCATTAAATAATATCACCTATTTAAAAACATGCCTGTCGATAAATTTGGACGAACTGATACTGGATCAACTCAAAGAATAGTTTCTGAAGGCGTTACTCTATCTCAAGCGAGTAATACATTTCTAAAAAGAGATGGAACGAACAAAATGGATGGTGATTTGAATATGATTGGTAATATGATAAGAGGTCTACCGACTGATAATCATCCACCAGTCTCAGCTAGCCAGGTCGCGAGTTTTGGTCAAGTTGAAACCTTAGTCAACCAAGTGATATCGAATAATACTACCACTGATAACTCGAGACTATACGTGACTGCAGCACCTACCATGACTTCGAATGTAACGACGATAAACGGTTTTACTTACGAAGCTGGTGCTAGCATATATCATTTGACAAATTAAATGTTGGATAACCGATAAAGTAACTGATGTTTGGTTACAAATTAAATATCCCGTTCCTTTGTCTATGTCGGGTTTCTACATCATTACTAGCACAGTATTAAACGAATATATTTCTAGATGGAAAGTTCAAATGAGTAACGATGGAATAAAATTTACAGATATCCTAAGTCCTAAAACGGATGTCGTCGATGTAGGAGTTTTGAACAAATTTACATTTCCAGCATCGTCTAATTACGTTTACTGGCGATTTCATATGATATCCACGAGCGCTGGAGCGCAATGGGTGGGTATTGGGATGTTACAGTGGATTCCTACTCTTACTGATATCACACTCGGAAGAAAATGTCATGTCAGTTACGTTCCTAGATTAACTTTGAATACTAGTAATTATGGTTTTGAAGCGAGCGCCACTTCTGAATATCAAAATAACAAAGCCTTCTATGCGTTCAAAGACGAAGGTGAATGGGTGTCTAACGTCAACAGTCAATTCTTTTTAACTATCAAGTGTCCAACACCTGTAAGAATCTGGAAGATTGGATTGAAAGGAAGGAATAAATCCTCCGGAAGGATTTATGGTTGGAGGATAGAAGGAGCCACCGATTTAGGTTATGGAATATTTTATACACTGCACCTAATCCTACTTACATAGGAAATACTTATCAAGAATTTTTAATCGATTCCGTAGGAAAATACACATCTTACATGTTGTATTGTAAACAAGCTGAACCGGGCAGGCCTGGATTAAGCGTGATGCAGTTATTCGTGTACGATGACTAAGATTTTCAATGACTGTTCCAATTGAAAATATAAACCTCAAGTTCAACAACATCGTTATCTCCAGATACTACGATCAACGACGGGATCCGTCCCGGCTCCGTTTCTATCTTTGTTTTCATGAAAGTAAATGCATTGTTCGTTTGCAACTTGCTGAGCAGGGGTTCCCCGTATACGCTCATGTAGTGCTCTGTCTCATCCAGCGCCACTACCGTTATCAGATCAAAATATCCTTCTGTGCCATATAAATATTGCTTCATTTTAACAGTAAAAACTACGTCTTCTTCCAAAGTTTCAAAATCTAAAAATTTACTAGTTTCCATTTTAAGTAGCTGGATAAAACTTTATGTTAGTATGTTAATCTCATATCGATTTCTCCAGACTTTACCATTATAAGCCTTCAGCGTGTTCATACTGGTTTTTAAAGTCATACTCGCCTTATACAACGATGAGTACGTGACGGCTTCGTTAGTGTCTTTATCTAGGATTTCAACGCTTATAGGATTATTTCTAATAGTTTTTAAATACTCGTATTTGGGTAATGCTTGCCTTTTCTCCTTCACTGGTTCAGGCAATTCTGATTCCGGTAAAACACCCTTCTCAACGAGTATTCTTAACATTTCTGGTTTGTTCATATAACTACACTTTATTCCATGTTCCTTCATTAACGAATTCAGTTGTGAGAGTTTCATGTTCTTTTTATAATAGAAAATATTTTCTTTAATATACTACATTCATCTTCTGACCGTCTGATTGGAAATTTAACAATTTATCCGAAATGACGAGTGCATAAGCTTCCGTTCCAGCAGGGATCGCAGCATTGAAAGTAGCCTTGATCTGCATGTCTACGACAGACGACTTTAACCGTTCAGATTGCTTACTCACATCGAAAACGAATAGCGGGTATAAGTCTTTGTAGTCAGCCGGAGTGATGTTGCTTTGAGTTACCAACTGGTCCATTCCGTAGAATTTTTCGCTAAAGGTCACCGCGTCTCTGTAAGCTCTAGAAAATTGCTGATTCGGGAATGAGAGGTTGTAGTCGACCGCTGGATATCTGTTCTGGTTCATCATCACATACATGTTCTTGATATCGCAGTGATCGAAAATTGATGGATTAGCCTCTTGATTGCCACTTCGATTCGTTTGAAATTCAACTATGATATACCTGGGTTTTTCTGGCGCTGTCTTTACACTTAGTCGCCAACTAAACGTGGCAGATACAGGAACCGTTATAGTATCGCAAAGATGGGCTCGATAGGCTACTGGTAACGTTTTCTTTGCTTCGATCGTTTTATACCGCTGCACTCTTTCCATGTCAGACGCTTGAACGTGCGGCATAAACCATGAAATTTTACTGAGGTTGACTTTGCCGGCCGCTACCGCATTTGCCCTAAAAATAGCATCGCTGTCAGGTTTGCGAACGAGAGTTAAAGTTTGCTTCATACCGTAGACTACCTTATCATAATCCTCACAGAATCCAAAAATGTGCTTCAGAGGCACGATGAAGCTAAGTGTACCCTTTGCAGTTGGTTTCCTAATGAGATACGCTTGTCTTATCGCGAATCTCATGTTATCGTTTATAACAGCAGTGGCGGCTGTGTCCTTAGTCCATAATTGGTTAAGTTCCCTGAGCAAGAGCAAAGTCGTTGGGATATTTCAATAGACCTAGCATAGTTGTCGCTTGTCGAGGATGAAACACGCTTTCTATTTCTTGATTAGACAAGGAATACGGCATTTGACTGAAGAGATGAATCAGCCCGTTATTAACTAAAGCTGCAGCGTCAGCATCAACGTAAAAGGTTCCATCCGCTTTAGTCAGTCTGCCTTCGAAAAGCAGGTATGACTCGGAGGGATGGCTGAAGATATCTTGAAGTTCGATATTTATGCGAATTTCCCCAGTGTTAAGATTCGCCCCCGCCACTGGCTCATATTCATGGAGTTCATATCTCTCAATTCCCTAGTCTATAATAGTATTTTCAGTAACTCTTAGAATATCTGACTGCATTTTTTAGTATAACAAGATTTTATTTTAAGCCCACTTCATTCCAGATCCACGCACCAAATCTCGGATCGATAAGGCGCCGCCGTTACCAGACAGTAAATTATTTATTATATTAAATTATATTCGCCGAAGGGTGGGGAAATATCAAACCCTTTAACACATCCTCGCTCTGTTGGTTTCCGTTGGGGTATATTAAATTCTGTAACGTTTCCTTACTCTTTTGACTAAGTGGTGTTGATGTAAACATTTTTTCCGCTGCTTTATCAACCAATCGCTTTCCAGCATTAATAGCAACGGTCCTACCTACATCTATGGCCTTTTTCCAATCTCCGTTGAAGTCTCTTTACCAGCACTAAATGCAGTTGTTGCTACCTGTCTTGCAGCATTCGAGGATAACATTCTTTTCAAAAATCCTGATATCGTGTCAAATATTCCAGCACCTCCTACTATGTATCTTTTAGCAAATCATCTCTTTGTTATAACAATCATTTTATAATTATGTCATTAAATTTTTTTATTCTAACACATTTATCTTATTTTGCCTAAGTAACTCATCGCAGATACCGACTATCTCGTTTCTTAATCCCGTATTTCCCGCTCTGAAGCTAGCCATTCCAATTGCCAGCATTTCCACTAACGCATCGGGATCTTGTGGAAGAACTACGACCAGTTGAGAACCTTCCTTTCCGTATCGAGAGCAATAGCTTAATAATTTTATCATATTTTAGGCCTCTAGACGATTTGGGCTTATTCGGAATATTAGGTACATACAAGGCGCCCGTCGATTAAAGAATTTTCAAGTACACGTCCAGATCGTTTTGACAGTATATCGACTCGTTTCGTTCCTTCATCGTCATCAATTCCCATAGCCCTGGAGTTCCTTTGTAGGTGTTATTACCAATATTGGATAGTTTCCGATGAAAAAACCCCCATCTCTAGAGTGTATTCCGAAGGTCGTGTCCGTCAACTTTTTATTCGCAGCGTATTCTTTTAAATATTTTGTGGCAATATCACCTAATTCCAAGGTTCTAATATCTGAAACGGGATCGTCCGCAAACACGTCTATTGAGTGATATTGTGTAAATTGGATCGCTTTCAACGATGACGATATCGAGGCTGGCAATGCACGAAGCGCTTCAGCTGTTAACTTAGAGTTCTCTTTTATAGTACCTAATTCTTTAGATATTCCAGACTGCGAGTCGATTATGCCGCCGAATAACGCCGCCTGTCGAAACCGAGGACTTTCCCGATAGAGTTCAACGCCCAAAAATCAACCATGTAATTCTCCGCTATGCAAAACTGTTCAACGTATTGCTGTTTGCTTTTATCTTAATATTGTATTCTTCGTTAACCATATCATAATGCTCGTTTTCTTTCATGATTCTCTGGACGTATTCGTTAATATCTGTAAATTCATAGCAGCCCTTGGGAATGGTTATAGTAACCCACATACCTCCACCATTCGGCGAATACGAAAAGTTGTTGTTTGTCGCGTCGATGTGTGGGAATGAAAAATATGTTTCCAGATTGACAAGAGCCATCTCGTACTTTTTTCTTTATCGAACTGTATCAGCGGATGGAACCGCTTCCTTATTCGCGAAGTCTTGTCACTTAATAATATGTAAAACGATGACTTTGGCTCCGTGTAACGAGCAATCCTTTCGGTATTGTCTGCAATCTTTTGTAGAATCGATTCCATTTTTAAATTAGCAAAGATTTATTTATAATGGAATGTAGAATTAATCGAAACCGCATCTATACTTTCCGTTATTCCTATTACTACAAATCCGTGAGGTTGCTTCCACGCTGTTTTGCATAGTTTTCTAAACTCCTCCTTAGGCATGTCTGTACTCACTTAGTCGTTGTAGATGTGATCAATACTTTTCAGGTCTTGGGGAAACAAACAGATAAAGTTTGCATTTTCTCTAATTGACTGTCTCGGTAGTTTGAAATAATTCTGTGCTAGATAGAAATTGTCGACGTTACTGTGTCTTCTTCGGATGTAATAAGTCTCGCATTTATTCTGCTTTTCTAACTGTAAATCATCGAAAATCTTCAAGTTCTTCTTGTCACAGGTCAAGTCACTCGGGTCTGGCACGTCTTCTGCTGATTCAAAGAACTGGGAAGAAATATCAGATTTTTTATTCAAGTGTTTAGCTATTTCCTCAATCACAACCTCTGGTGAAAATAATTTTGTCTCATGATCTGGTCTTGAATATAAAATAACCCGATGATGGATTCTTTAGGTAGTTTATCTTCAAATGCTTTTTTCAGAATTTTATACTTTGGTTGAAAGAGAGACATTCCGAATATTTGTAGATTGTTATAATCTAATCATCCGGGTCTTAGAAGTAGGTTCAACAGTAAAGTAGTCTTACCACATCCAGACTTTCCTACGATCAACCCTCTTATAATTCTAGGTAAAAGAGGGTTATTGAATTAGATAATATGTCGTTCCACGAAAAATCTTTGACTTCCATTTTAAATATATCTCATTGTATATAAAATGTATTGCGTAAAGTGTAAAACTCATACTGAAACTAAAAATGTACAGACTGTTATAACGAAGAATGGAAGGTCAATGCTTAGAGGCACGTGTGATGTATGCGGAAAAACAAAGACACAGTTCGTAAAGCAGCACAAGGTGGCGATCTAGTTGGATCTCTAAATTCGGATACTAGCGGTATTAAGTTACCATGGGCTAAATTCCAGGTGAGATGCATTTACCAGGACATCAGTTTACGGGTCCTGGAACTAGGCTGGATTTGAGATTGAATTCTGATGGAACTCCTAAAGATTGGTCGAAACCTGTTGACAGGGTTGACAACGCTGCATATTATCATGACTTAGCTTACAACCAGCACTCTGATACGGCTTCTAGGAATGTCGCCGATAGAGCAATGATCAATGAATTGAATAATATACCTAATCCAAGCTTACGAGAGAGATTTGAGAGGGATTTAGTCAAACCTATATTATCTACTAAAACTAGTCTCGGATTAGGTTTAAAAAAAACTTAAAATTACAACCCGATCTGAAATGGACCGACCAACTCGCGGATGAATTACATAAACCACTAGTAGGACGTTATAAAAAAGGAAAGTGTACGTTAGTGAGATAGATGAAATATGGGCCGTTGTATTAGTCGATATGCAGACTTTCGCTAAAGACAACGATGGTGTTAAATACCTGTTAACCGTGATAGATGTGTTCTCAAAACATGGTTGGATCGTGCCATTAATTGATAAGAGTGGAAAATCTACCGCTAATGGCTTCGTGAAGATACTCGAGAGCGGTAGAAGGCCTATTAAAGTATGGGTAGATAAAGGTCAAGAATTTTATAATAAAGACGTAAAGATTTTTGGATAGTTATTATAATGAGACTAGGCATTCTTCTATTAAAATGACACCATCTAAGGCTAGTTTTAAAATAATGAAAAGACTGTATGGATGAATTTGTACGGTGATGAGATCTCAGAACCCATTAAGCATAGATTCTCGATTTGAGATAAGGTTAGGATAACTAAGAAGAAGAATATATTTGAAAAAGAATTTACAGCTCGATGGACTTTAGAAATTTTTACTATCACTCAAATTCAATACACAGATCCACCAACTTATAAGATTGCCGATTATAATGGTGAGGAAATACAGGATTCGTTTTATGAACAGGAGCTTCAAAAGACAACTCAAGAGATATTTAGAATTGAAAAGGTAATCAGAAAACGAGGGAAGAAAATCTTTAGTGAAATGGCTTGGTTATCCGGAGTCATTTAATGCTTGGATTGATACTGAAGACTTGGTAATCACGTGATGACTCATCGTCGAAACTGCTGATTCGTTGAAACTTTTGGAAATTTCCCATTATCGAAAATTTGGAAATTCCCTTGGTTTTTGACTTATAGGAGTATAGGTGGAGTTCTTGACCATGCCTATAGGTTTGTGCACGCCAGGTCGAAACTATTGGAAAGTTCCTGGCGTTTTTTCCTGGTTATTGGTTGATGTTGGTTTTAACCTATGGTTAGGTTGATGTTGTTTTTGGTGATTTTTTAACCTAGGCCATAGGATAAAAAAAAGTTTTTAACCTATTAGAGGGGTGGTTTTAACCTATGGTTAGGTTGAATGGCCCCGTATGGTACATCTTCTACTATTGGAGTACGACGTGGAAATCGAGAAGAATAAATTGGAAAAGGTAGAGGAGGAAGAGGACGAGGAGGAGGACGAGGAGGACGATGACGAGGAGGACGAGGACGAGGAGGGGGATGACGAGGAGGAGGACGAGGAGGAGGACGAGGAGGAGGAGGACGATGGGAAGAGATGAAGAAGAAAGGAAAGAAGCGGTCAAAGAGGATCAGGATGAGTGAGAGAAAAAGTAGAAGAATGCTGAGGAGGATGTGCAGAAGTAGAAAAGGGTGGATGAAGTGGTGGAAAAAGTGGAGGATGATGTTGATGACGAGTGATGTTGCAGCGCCTGTTGAATATGTCCAGAAGATGCCAATCAGCGAATCCTCTGGCATGGAACATTCGACCTAAGCGTCTTGTAGTTGATTCTTTTAGGATTGCAAAAGACATTGCCGAATGCATTGACCTATGTCATCAAGTGTTAGTTTTTGTCTGTTGTGGCAGCCACTGTCAAACTATAAGCATCTCACATTCCACTGGAAGTAATCCTGGTCTTCTTCATTTCCTTCTGTGTTTATGATTCAGTCACTAATTAAAAGAATATCAAGGACTAATTTCTCGATCTGCTTGTGTTTCGCTCCTACGTGCATGTCTGTCTCTCTGTGTGTCTTTCTGTCTGTCTGTCTGTTTCTGCTGTCATTCTGTCTCTACCCATTGTCATGACTCAGGTTGAGGCTTAACCTTGACCTATACCGCCTCTTCCTGTCTCATTCTGTTCGTTCTGCTAACTGCTGTGACCCTAAGTTCACTCTTGAAACTTCAGTTTTCGTCTTTTCGTGCCTCATCACCTGCTTCCATTTATGTCTTTTCCACAGTCATGCCTTTTCCCCTTCATCCTTTTAAACCTCATTCATGCTTTCGTGCATCTTCACCTTCATGCATTAATGCATTTTCACTGTCATCCTACTGTGCCTTCTCGTCTTCATGCTTCTGACATCTTGTCTGAATGTCGACAGAAAGGTTCAGTTGGTGCCAAAATTCAAGGAGTATGACGTCGATGGCAATGGGTTCATCACTCTGGACGAGGCGTCGGCCATCCTTCAGACGGAGCCATTCAATTTCCCACCGGATAAGGTCGTCGTTCTGCTCAAGAGGTTCGACAGAGACGGAAATGGAAAGCTAGACATCGAGGAGTTCGCTGGGTTCTACGCAGAGGCCAAGGCCACGTGAGTGTCTGCCTCAACTACGCGAATTATAAATAAGCGTACCTGTAAACTTCGCCACTATCTGCACTCTGACAGTGCCAGTCCCAAGCCTGAATAAAGGAGGAGGACGACGCTAATGATCTATGTAACAACACAGTGTCATTAAACTACAACTATGTAACGCGAGTACCTTTCCGACTATATACCTAATGCGATGCACTCTTCAAATGATTGAATGGACCAATGAATAAATGCACTGCAGGGTGTCTCAGTAGAACGTAGAGCGGGAGCGCCTCTGAGCGGAAATCTGGAAAGATTAATTGAATTTTGTTGTATGATGCAGTATTTATATTGAAGAAATTAATAAGCGCATGAACACATGAGCGATGGAATAAAAAGCAACGAAGAACTAAGAAAAGAGTGAAGCAAAGGACAAACAAAAAGAGCGACTAAATGAATGAATGAATGAGTGAATGAAACTTGGTCTGAATAGAAACGAATGTGTGAATGAAAGGCCAATGTTGGGTCTTTACATTCTCGACGGGGGGAACGGACCAAGTTGTGAACGAGAGGAGTATACACAAACATCCAGTTAATAAATACTGTGGACCCGAAAGGTCAACTGATGGCGGTTGTATGACATGGTGTACTCGGTCCTGCGTTCAGAATAGAGACTGGCTCCTGGCTCTGTTAGCCATTTTGGTCAAGGCTTACGTCCCATGCGCCTATGTGCGAGGGCGTGAGTGCGTATTCCGGTTCGATTCTCGATGGTGGCCTTCTCAAAGGCTTTAATCTCGGGCCAGAACACAAAGACCGGGGACTAAATTTCAGTAAATGACTAATATGGAAGTGATGTTAAGCCGCAACGTGTCAGTGATCAGCTATCGTCTTTTCTGATACATAGGCCTATTGTGGGCGATTGCATAGGCATATTGCATAGGCATATTGCATAGGCATATTGCATAGGCATATTGCATAGGCATATTGCATAGGCATATTGCATAGGCATATTGCATAGGCATATTGCATAGGCATATTGCATAGGCATATTGCATAGGCATATTGCATAGGCATATTGCATAGGCATATTGCATAGGCATATTGCATAGGCATATTGCATAGGCATATTGCATAGGCATATTGCATAGGCATATTGCATAGGCATATTGCATAGGCATATTGCATAGGCATATTGCATAGGCATATTGCATAGGCATATTGCATAGGCATATTGCATAGGCATATTGCATAGGCATATTGCATAGGCATATTGCATAGGCATATTGCATAGGCATATTGCATAGGCATATTGCATAGGCATATTGCATAGGCATATTGCATAGGCATATTGCATAGGCATATTGCATAGGCATATTGCATAGGCATATTGCATAGGCATATTGCATAGGCATATTGCATAGGCATATTGCATAGGCATATTGCATAGGCATATTGCATAGGCATATTGCATAGGCATATTGCATAGGCATATTGCATAGGCATATTGCATAGGCATATTGCGGGCGATGTCTGTGGTCAACTTTGTAATGAATAAAGTGACATCCGGGTACTTGGTAGGAGTTTGAATGCACGATCGCCTAAAAGTTTATCTAAGTTCATGCTACTCCAGTCAAAAAAATCTTCTATTGAACACATTTCATTTAAATAGCAAGCTGTAGGGGCTTATTATAACATAAAGTCGTTTTATTTCTAGGACTATATATTTTTAAGGCGTTTTATTTCGTTATAAAACAAGCACGACTGCCTATTTATCCGATTTATCCATTCCATATTGGTCCCAGGAAGGACCTAACATATGGCGTGATATCCAATCAAAGGGGCAGAAGGATATAAGCCGAAAGATTCATTAACAATTGCCATGTAAAAATATATACATTTGCATTTTTTCTACTTGAAATGATTGCTGATTTGTTAATTATCAATGCGTCGCATTAGTAGTATACATCGTTTGATTTTGTTTCAGAAATGACGAGATCGCGGCTCGTTTTGATCAGCTGGATGTGGATGGAAACGGGGTTCTGAGCCCTGGAGAGGTAGTTACAGTGCTCCAGGATATGATGGGCTTCGACGAGGCCATGGCCAAGTATCTGATCAATATGTTTGACACGAACCAGGACGGGAACCTAGACAAGTCGGAGTTCGTCCACCTCTGGTCGGGCATGTTTGGCCAATAGGCGACGCTCGACGCACGGACAGCGTCGCCGCCGCCTCGCGAATAAAACGGATGCCAATTATTGGCTAGCACGCTCCTTCGTAGCGATTTCTATTGTTTAGCTGTTTTGTCGTTGCCATTGTCGTAGGTTTTCGCATTGTTTCTACGCTTTTTCTCCTGTATTGTCGCTTGTTGCTGCGTTAGTCGTAGATAAAAACACTGAAATCCGATGGATTCGACGACTCAAACGTTAAATTTGTCCGTTTCATTCGTTATAAGGTCTTAAGGTCTACATCAGTCTGCCATAATCGCTTTTTTGCACAGAAATACACCGTGTCGACCGACGGGAAAGAATTTGATAAGCGCTGCGGCTGATTAGCCTGTCCAGTGTCCACCCGTGAGACTTCCACCTCTGAGAATTGTTCGAATCATGGAAACACAAATGGTGTTTACCGATATGACGCAACTTAGGCAAACTGTTCCGAGTTCTGACTATTTAATATTTTCCGGGGCTCCATAGTAGCGTATCCAAAGTACGCAGCATGGGGCCTGCTCGCGGCAGAAATGCCCAATGACCTTGGTTAGCAGCATCAAAATTTTATAAAACTAATATTTTCGTTTATCAATGGCACCTCAGGAGCCATGATCTGACAATTCAATAAATTGCGAGTCTCTCCCTCCTTACGTGGTGGTGGTGGAAAATGACTTTTTTGTATTATAAACTAAGAATAGAGTCTTAGAATAGCAACC
>OY365817.1:14062430-14092430 GCA_959347315.1 Bimastos eiseni | reverse complement strand
AGATGACTTCACGCGCCTATGTGGATGGGTCCCAAATTTGTGACGATGTGCGACAAGGGGAAGAGGGGTCGACGAAATGTGACGTCTCATCATCACATCAAAATACGTGATTTTATTAAAAACTTATACTCACTTAAACAAGTTCCACTTAATTAGTAGTAGTCATTACCACAATTAAACAACACTAATTATGATCATGATAGTCTTTCATCCTGAGGAATAAATAAGATTGTAATCATTAAAGGCTATTTAATTTTTCCACTTTTCTTCGTTATACTATTATGATTTGAAATATTCTATAGCTATAATCAATTTTTTTGATAATTATAAAAAAAATTTCATTATATTCTGGACATCTTGTTTTATTTTTAGGAGGTCAAGACCTTGTGACGTGACGTCATATTTGAGGGGGTCATGGCATTTGTGACGACGTGTGACGAAGGGGAAGGGGTCAAAAATCGTCCAAATTGCGTGACGTCATTTATGGACGGCTCCCTAGCGTCCAGGCATTTCTTTTTTTACACTTTAAGCACTTGTCTTCCAACATTTGACCTAGGAGCGCATGGGAGTGGTAGTAGTGTTAATTGCAGTAGTTGGACGTTAGTAGTGCTAGTTGTTATAGTGATGTCAGCAGTGTTGGTATATAGCAATGAAGTAGTATATAGCAGGTATAGTCGAAGTATTAGATACGCTCCTGATACTCTACGGTCTGAGTGAGGATAATGATGACGACGACGTGGAAGAGTAGGTGAAGGTGGACGAGGAAGAGGACAGAACGAGGAATGGGAAGCGGAGGCAGAAGAACAGGAAAGGAGAGGAACGATAGCGGTTCGTAAGAAGTATAGGTCTATGCTTAAGTAATTTCAGTTTTCGAATCAATGGAGCTACAACAGCAGCTCTGAAAGTGACTGAATGAGTTAAGGATTAAATGACTAATTAGTAAGTTAGTAACTTCTGTTGCGCAGCTGATTAATGCACCAGGCATCAACCAATGACGTTCCCCAAAAAACTATTAATTTATAAAACATTCGATGAAATGATGTATCAGAGAACGCATATGGACAGAGAGATGGGGAAGAAAGAAAACCATGGAGAAGAAAAACACACAGAGGAAGAGACTAAAACAAAGACAGACTTAGACAGAGATACGCGAAGGATAGTATAGTCGAGTGAAGCAAAAGGCAACCACTGAAAAATTCATCATCGCAACACATAAACAGTTGTTTGTATTAGGTCAGCATAGACGAAAAGAATTAGAGCAGCATCGGGAACTCAGTCGAACATCGCTTGTCTCCTTGGTCGTCAAAAGACAAAGTTAAGCTGTGTTGTCCGTGGATTCTGACTCTTCTGATGACGTCACCCACCGATCGTGACATCATCACGCCGATTGATTGTCATTGGTCGTCGTGACAGATCTAATGTTTCAGATGACCTCATAATTATGGTCTCCTATGTGATCTAATCTGCTATGAATAGAATTATAATAGAAGACATCAACTAACTCTCTCTCTCTCTCACTCTCTCTCTCTGAGATATATACATATATATATATATATATAGAGAGAGAGAGAGAGACAGACAGACAGACAGACAGACAGACAAACAGACTGACTGACAGAGACAGAGACAGACTCTGTCTTTGTCTCTGTCAGTCGGTCTGTCCGTCTATATATATATATCACTCACTCTCTCTCTCTCTTTCTCTCTCTCTTTTTTCCTCTCTCTCTCTCTTTCTCTCTCTCACTCTCTCTCTCTCTCTCTCTCTTTCTCTCTCTCACTCTCTCTCTCTCTCTCTCTTTCTCTCTCTCACTCTCTCTCTCTCTCTCTCTCTCCTTCACTCTCTATCATTCCCTCTCACTCTTTCACCCGCAATTTCTCTGTCCTTCCCTCTTTCATAGACTCTTTCACTGCCTGGTCCTCTCTCTCATCTACAGTCTGTCTCTCCCTCTCTTTGTCTGTCCTTGTCTCTATCTCTCTTCGTCTCCCTCGCCCTCTCCTCATTCCTCACAGAACCTGAAACTTGGACCACGCGTTCGAACTATCCTTGTAGTCGATGCTACACTCGCCAGGTCCGCTTCCTACGAGAGAGGGCGAGGCCCCTAAACCCCCGTGGTAGGACCCACCGACCGAGTGCCCCATGTGGGCGGTCATGTGACTAGTGGCGGTGGCCATGTTCATTCCGGTGGCGTAGCTAGCGACACCTGTCGGTGGCGACGTCGGCCAATAGTCGACGCCATGTCCGGTCACGTGACCGTAGTATCCGGTGAAATTGGACGGTGCGTGGGGGTGGTGAGATGCGGCGGAGGGGGTTCGGGTGACCGAGGGATGGTAGGAGTGCCCTGAGCGCTGGAAACAGCCCCCTAGGTCACTCATCGGGTGCTTCCACATGGACAGGGTGTTGGAAGCCCCACTGGAGCCCCCTCCTCCTCCTCCTCCACTGCCCATTTGGGAGAAGGAGCCTCCGCTGCCGTGGTGGTGGTGGGAGTGGGTGGAATGAAAGCCGATGGTCGAAGGGGTTGGACTAGGGTCGCATGGAGACTGGGGTGACTTGATGCGCATGGACAGAGACGAAGGGGGAGCCGGGGGAGGAGCAAGGGGCAGGGGAGGGGGTGACGTTGAGTCCGCTGTTGTGGCAGAGCTGGATCGCTTGAGGTGGAGAGCAATGGAGGAAGAGGAGGAGGTCGACGACGACGGCTTGTTGTTGTTGTTCGTCGTGCTGCTCGTCGGCTGGTTGTGGTTGTTGTTGTTGTTGTTGCTGCTGCTGTTGCTAGCATTGTTCTTGTTCGTCTGTTCGGCCGCCTTTTGAATCTGGCGACACTTGGCTCGACGATTCTTGAACCACACCTGATATCATCACAAAGCAACTTCATCATCAAAGTCATTGTCATCATTATTATTTTTGCTTTTATTATTAGTATTATTTTTATTATTATAATATTATTATTAATATTATGATTATGATTATTATTATTATTATTAATCATCACCATCATCATCATCGTCGTCGTCATCATCATCATCATCATCATAACTATTATTATGCACATCATCCCCAGCAGATGATAAGGTTGTCTTGTGCTGAACAAGAATCATCGTCATGACACCTTCGTAGTCGACGTCGCCATAAGCGTTTTAGTTGTTGTTATAAGCGTTGTCGTTGTTGCCATGTATAGACGCTGTCGTTGTTATCATTAGTGTTGTAATGAGCGTTGTCGTCATGAACGTTGTCGTTTAAATACGAGCGGCTACCTGTACTCGTGATTCGGGAAGGTTGATCTTAAGGGCGACTTCGTCTCGAAGGAAGATGTCTGGATACCTGGTCTTTTTGAACAGAGCTTCGAGAATGTCGAGCTGACTGCGTGAGAAGGTAGTTCTCTCCCTTCTCTGCTTACGCGCGTTCGCTACAATCAACAAACAGAGAACGTCATCGTCGTCGATAAATTCCTTTCTATTTTATGCTTAAACACATGAATTGGATGAGAATTGTCAATCTTTGGAAAGAAATAAAACAAATGAAGCGTCACATCAACAAACGTGGTTATATACAAACTTATATATGTATACATACGTGCAGTGTGCATATATATATATATATATATATATATATATATATAACTTTGCAGTTTTAGGTTTAGGATATGGCCTTGCAGCTTTTCACCCTTTGTAAATCCGAAAACTCTACAATCCGATTGACGTGATGGGTTGACTGAATTACCCGAACCATCGCCAGTTTATGTACGTGCTGTGCGCTTCCAGGCATTCTTAATAAAGAAGATGCGTATACTTTACGTACTTACTGACTTGTAAACAGTCTGAAAGCGATCTGATGCATAAGAAGAACCGTCCTTCAACCTAAAGCCCTACAGATTCAGACGACCGTGCATGTGGGTAATAAGTAAACAGTACGGTCTGTAGGCCTACCAATAAAGATTATGCTGACTATGCATGCCGACACCGATTATATATTAAATTAACCGATTCCTATATTGCGATACCGATTACTTTATTATTTGTTTGCACACATTGTTTCGTTCCGGAACATAAGCCGATAAGCCTATATACCATTGCAATACAAGCACATGTTTTGCTGATGGACTTTCCGTGACGAAAATAAAGGGTGGCAATGTTGCCTCTATTTTATGGAGATAGCGCGCAAGAAATTTTTTGGGACATTTTACTCCCAGTTCATACTTTGTACGCAGGTCCGAGGTGAATGCGATTATAGTCAAATAAAGATCAAATTTATAAATTTCTATGGTGATATTGAGTATTGATAACCTATAAGAAACGTCTCTTGTCCAAAGATAAATAAGGGACGTATCTGCCTAGGAACCATGCTTTCTGGAGTAAGATAGGCTGCGACCGGCAACGAGACAAAAATTTATGTTCACACACTAAATTGTTCTGTGCGCTGGCTCGACGGCACAAGTGCGCGCGCACATGCGCACAGCTTAGAGAGAACATTGGAGGGTGGGCGGTTGTCAAATGCTATGTCTGTGATCTCGAGTGGCGCTATATAATTGTTCCATTGCAATTGCAATAAATTTCGTCCCGTCAGTGGATGGACGAATGACCGTAATCTGACGAGTGGTGAGCCGCTAAAGATAAGAATCTTTTACATTGGAATCGAATGTTTCTGACGACTCTGATTGCTCTAATCATCGGCCTTATTATGAATATGGTCAATTGATCGATTCGTGCTTTAGTATGAATTGCTAGCGACTTCATTTGTCTTAGCTTTGGCCGATGATGGCGGGTGACCTGTCCGCTACCTCGCCGTCTCATCTCCCCACCGACAATGTGCGCACTCATTAGCAGAGTTGGCTATGTATGCAAGTGGAAGAGACACATCGAAACTAATAATCTGCCCGCTAGAGATTTGAACCTGCTATCTCTCGGTTGACACTTGGCAGTTTATAGTTCAGAGTGTTAACTACTGCAATATTTCATCATTAGGAAATTCTACCTACAAGTACGAGATGTACCCGAACTTTACAACAGTGAATCTATAATACTGGGGTTACTAAACTGCGAACAAAATGCCCCTTAAATGTGAATAAATCTTTGCAACGTACAGAATATATGTTTATCTCTTGACGCTAAACTGCTTGAAAGCATTGTAAAATTTTGGGCAGATCAAAGAATGAAGTTGTCAAGCAGTTATTATGTTTTTGCATATCTTCACAAACACACATTAAGGACAAATTCCGAAACCAACGAACGTCGAATGATTAGTTGCAGTTGCAGTTTAACGACACTGCGTTATAACAAAGATCAATAGCGTTACCATCCTCCTTTATCCAGGCTTGAGACTGGCGATGTCAGAGTGGAGGAGTGTGGTCAAGGAAAGCGGGCGAGGAAGAGGACGAAGAGGAGTAGGAAGAGGTGGAGGGAGAGGACAGGCAGCAGAAGAGCACAAGCAAAATGAAAAGCAGGAGTGTGAAGATGAGGACGAAATGGATGGGAAGTAGAGGAGGAGCAAGAGGAAAAGAAAGAGCAAAATGAGGAGTAGGAGCAGAAAAGAGGAGCAGGCGGAGAAAGAGGTGAAGGGAAGCAAAGGCAGAAGCAGGTCAGTAGAAGGGTCAGAAGAAAGAGGAGGAGTAAGAGGAATTTGAACAACAACGATTAACATACAGAGAGGAGGCTAGCATTATGTGCAGACATGCTTATGGTGCCTGGATTTCGGATATATCAGTTTGTCAAATCTAATTAAGTCTTTGATGATGCAAGTCTTCAAGATTCACCTAAGTATTTAATGGTGACTTTGTAACCCCAAAACTTGACGTTGACACGGGTAAAACGGGTATACCCGTACCCGTGATTACTCTACCTGTACCCGACCCGTGAACCCGCGGGTACGGGTTGGGTACGTTATACCCGCGGGTCGGGTATACCCACAGACCCATGGACTATTTACACATTTGTGTATGTTTGCGTTCGGTCTTAAGCCAATGTATAGCAATGAAGGTCCATGTCGACTCAACTAATTAACAGAGGATTAAGACTATATATTATGTACCCTTTACTAATCAAAGGCGGAAACAGAGACATGCGACAGGGAACTGTCACGCAGAGTCACAGACAGATAGACAACGAAAAAAAGAAGAGCAAGCAGTACGACATTCGACGCATTGACCGAATAACAGTGTATACACACATGCTCATAAACACGTCTACATGTATAGAGAACTCGCCTACTGTTCGTACTTTTGGTAGTAATCGTAATCTCAACATTTTTACAGCGCCCACAAAAGCGAAGTCGCGGGAACCAGCTCATTCACAGACGCTTAATCAAAACAGAATCGATAGGCAGAGGTCAGAATCCAGAGAATCAGGCAGGCAGACAAGCAGACGGGTAAGGTGGATGGTGTTTGGAGTTGAAACGGCGAGGCAGAGAGGAGGACGAAGAGGAATCAGGATAGGATTTGCGAAAGAGCAATGCTTTGAGTTGTGAATGAAAGACCTGTGGGGAACCTCGAGATAGCAAGAGAGGCGAGGTGTTTGTGAGTTCGTAGGACGGATCGAATATTTTTTTTTATAGTCCTTATGCTGGAGGGAGCTTTATCCAAAGAGGCAGGACAGCAATGGCAATGGAACGATTTGCAAATTCAAGTGATGATGTGACGGGAGGGCGAAGTAGTGTGAGGGTTGAAGAGGAACGAGTTGAACGATGTGGTTGAATCGTGAACAACTGACGGAGACATGTGGGCTGTGAGGATTGAAGTGTGTTGTATGTGAGTGAAATGACCTTATGTTCGATCCGTTCAGGTATTTTAAGCCAGTGGAGTGATTTGAGGGCAGGAGTGATATGGTGACGCTTTGGGGTCTTGGTGACAGCACGGGCGAGAGCATGCTGTATGCGTTGGAGGCAGTTTAATTGGGTGGTGTCTATGTTGAGGAAATGGGAATTACAGTCATCCAATTTAGCGTGAACTATTGATGTGGCGATTGTGCCAGTCCCTAGCCTGGGTCAAGAAAGAGGGCGGCCCAAATCATCATTCCATGTTATTAAACGGTGCCGTTCAACAGCAATAATCGTCGTGCATACTCACTTAGGTGGATGACTGACTCGTATACTTGTTAACGTCCTTCCGTGGAAGTTGGATAACATACCGACAGGCATCGCCAGAATGTAAATATTCTAAGCCATTATAGAGATGAAATCAGTTTGCCACTATCACGGCGTCATCTATATAAATAAGGACAAGATTCTGTGCGGCTATGCATTTGCACAGTTTTAGAGCAATCGACTCGAAAGTTTCGCCGTTGGCTCGGGGATCTCCTGGGACACCCAGTAGAGGGGTTGGTGAAACCCATTGTCGCCCTCTTCCTGGTCTCCAGGGCCAAAAACCTGTTTCAGGACACCCCCAATGAAAGTTTCCTTCTAAGTCGCCAGGAGCGTGTCGACGAAAAACACCTGCTGCACGTGATATCTGTCTGCCACGCCTCTTCTTTTTTACACCGTCATGAATGAATGGACGGTTTGGAAGATATCGTACAGGTAGCAGATATGCAGTCTCTCTGTCCGGCTATGCATTTGCACAGTTTTAGAGCTATTGATTCTAAACCTTAGCGGTTGGCTCGGGGAACACCTGGAACATCCAAAAGAGGGGCTGGTGAACCCGCGGCCGCCGTTTTTCTGCTCTCCATGGAGGGCCAAAAAACCTGTCTCAACCCGTGCAACACCGGGTTCCCAGCTAGTCCATTAATAATGCTCTTCGATGATATCAGAAAAGCGTGTAAATAAAATTCGCCAGTCTGCAACTTTGCCATGCAGTGTTGGAGTCTGCTGTATACCCCTTGCACTTGGTGGACGGGCGTGTCCCTTGAACTTGTGGCTCGTGACAACGTCTCATGCTTCATGGGTCAGAGGCGTGTGGCCATACATCCTTTTCACTTCGAGGTGTGTGTCCCTTGCGCTTGGGGGGTCAGGGTGAACGCCCTTGCACATTGGGTCGGGAGGGAATACGCACCCTTGCAGTTGGAGATCGGAGTGTATGTTCTTTGCACTTGGTGGCCTGGGTCTACTTTTCTATATACCCCACTTAATCGGGTAATGATGATTGCGCACCCGACGACGGTTGGTACGTGTCAGGATAAACATCGGAGCGTGTTCCCGGTCGTCTGAGAGTTAATTCCTATAATACATGGGTCTTTGTTTCGTGTATTAACCTTTGACCTTTGTCTTCTTGAGCTTTATGTCTAGATATACATTCGGTTGAAACTAGATACATGATCTTTAGCTGGAAAATGAAGTCATGCCATGGCCTGTTTCAGATTGTCGCCTCTCTGTATAGTCCCAAGAAATGCGCTATAAAACTGTGTAGCATAGATCTATATGCATATAGAGTATACACATATAGTCACAGGTGGCAGAATGAACCATAGGAATTAGGAATGAAACGCTGGTTCAGCGACTTTGCGGAGTCTGGTCATAACTTACAAGGATGACCGACCAATCATGAAATGTCGTGCGTCGTTCTCCAGGGCCGTTAATTCTCTGGATGAAATTCTCTCCACACTCTCATGATTCTCGGGGAGGGAACTTGAAGGAATTACCAACCCATTTTCTCTCTCTAAACTGTCAATTTCCTAAGCTGTGTACTTAGTTTTATGGCGCCAGTCTATAATCGCCGCAAACTGTCCATTGGCGAGTATTCGGATTTGTAGGGCGAATGCTTACAGTTGTTCAGAGCTTTCCCTCAACGAACCTCTGTGCCCCACACATGCTGTTGGCTAGTGGCTCCATGAAGTCCAATCCAGCAGAGTCAGGGAACTCCACCACTGGTTGTACTCTGCCAGTGCCAGTCCCAAGCCTGCATAAAGGAGGAGGGCGACGATAATGGTCTTTGTTACCACACAGTCTCGTTAAACTGCAACTATACTACTACTAAAGGAGAGTCAGGGTGCAAGTCCAGCAGATGTTGCTTTGTGTTACGGGTGTGGTCCGTGGGAACACAGTCGTTCATCAGTTTATTATCTCATGTGACAAGAATGTGTTCTAAGGAATCTTTTCGGTCAGGATCGGGTGCAAGTCTTACGTTTCTTTCTGTGGTATCGCGATGGTGATTGATCTTTTAAATCGCTAGTTACGAATTAGGTAATTTCTATGTGTTGTATAATCTCTCCTTCAGGCTTGAATTAATCCCTCACAGGGGAGGGGTCAGCCACTTGGATCCTTCATCTCCATTTGACTCTGTCGCACGTTTTATGTGCTGTAGAGCTCACCCTATTATAAATTATAAATTAACATTTAGTTTTCCTTCTTTTCCCCTTAACATTTACAATGTAACCTGATGCGGTTTGACATCAAGATGTTCAATAAACGAAGATACTACTACTATTACTACTACTACTACTTTTCCCGCTGTTATTTGGTTAATCGGGGAAATGGGAATCGGGGAATCCGAAAACCCCGGAAATCGGGGAACTGAGAAACTTTTTTATTTCTGCAGATAAAGTCAATATATTTACAGATTTGGCATCCTGATGTCATGGACATCGCCATGACTCATTTCGTTTTGCAAATTTCTTAGCACTTAGGAATGTGCTTCTTGGCGTAAATCGAGGGCCTGCTGTACCATCTCACTACAATAACCTACGAACTGCGGTTAAAATTTAATGGGGAACCTGACATTTGGTCAGAAATCGAATCAGCTCTAGGCCTACCATGTGGATGTAGCAATGCAAACTGTTGATATAGACCTACGGCCGGTAATAAAATAAACTAGGTACGACGACGATGTTCATGGTGATTACTTTTGAAGATAGCGATTATAATGACACTTAAAATCCACCCACGGGCCGCATGCGATCCGCGTGTTGGACAGCACTAGCACTGCCTTTTACGGTCTAACACTACCTGTCAAACTTCTGCTTTGTAATAACTTGTGTTTTTTTGGCTGATCGGAGGTTTTCAATCAACTTCTAGCCTTTCTCCCTTTGAGCACCCTAGCAAACAGCCGACAATCCACTCTGCAGAGATTCCCCAGAAGGGAATGTTACGAACCAGCACGCCCGGAACGTAGGCCTAGGCTGTTTTATTTTTGTTTTGAATTTCTCCCTCAGTGGGGAACCACTGGGGAGAATGAGAAGCCGGAGGATACCGTAGCTTCTCCAGATCAGATCATCGCCAACAACATACTAAAACCAGGGATAGCGGATCAGAGATTAATCTGATCACCAGTCAAGATCGAGAGCTGGTAAGAACGGCGTCACGCAGCTGTGGTTATTGTACGTATCAGGTATTAAGCTGACAAGTAAACGCTTTGATCTTAGCCAAAGGCCGAGAAGCGATAACGACGTATTATCCAGAGGTCTTTTATAGCGTGTATGGGCATCTAAAAAAGTTTTCAATGACAGATCTTACTGACGGTAATAACTATTTAATTCGGTCATTCACAGAAAAGTTACTTCAAAATATGAAAGTATACAATATAATGCAATTTATAAGTAAGTCATATGTCATTATAGCATAATAGAATATAAAATAACTCTGTTTCACATCTGAACCTATATAATCAATTGTTACCATGTGCCGCCATCTAAAGACGTCGTTGTTAACGGTTCGTTACTTGGTCTTATTACTGCGTCGTTTCTACATTGTAAGAGATACTTCTGACAACTTCGAGGAAGGATCAAAATTGGTCTTGAAAATGAGCTGGTGTACAAAGAAAATACCCAAAAGAAATTTAGAAAACGTTCTGGATCAGTTTGATGTAAGCAATGCCATGACAAAAACTACTGCCACTTCCACTACAACAACTACCACCAACACATCTCCACCCCTAACTACTATTACTACATCGAGTTCCACCACCACTGCTTCCACAACCACTACTACTACTACTACTACTACTACTACTACTACTACTACTCCACCTACTACTACTCTCTCCTGAATCCGGGGAGAGAGAAAGAAATCAGGATGGCGACAAATATTTTTATCCTGAGAACTGTAACAGGTTTACATTACTTGGGGTGTTGGAGTAATTATTGTTTTTCTTCTTTGGTAATCAAAAGAGGAAGAAAGATTTGAGATGACATATAGGAGAAGTATTTCATTTTCAGATAAGGCGATTATAATGGATAGATGGTGGCCAGAGTTAGAGAGGAGAAGTTTATTCCGCCTGGTTAGTCATGGAAGCAGTGAAATATGTGTAATAAGTTTATTTAACGATGCATCCATGACAAGGATTATATGCGTCTAAGCAGTAAAACAAGCCACGGGCTCCTATTTATATTCATGGACAGGAGTCCAAAACACCGTATACAATACACGGCGCGTGAGCTTCAGAAAGAGGGCAGGGAGAGGAAGAGATGGAACAGCTCACATAGTTGAAACTTGATAGGCCTGTACATGCCTCGCACAATGAGACTGCAGTTAATCATTGACATATAGTCTTAGTTTCGTATGGTAATGGTACTGGGAATCACACATTTATCAAGCGCCACTCCACTAAGGGGAATTAAACACTGAACAGAGGCGCTCCCGATCCAACACGATGAAACCACGATCGAACAAACGGTCTTCAAGCACATGCATACACACAGAGTCGCTGGTACACCATTTCCATGATTGTCATTAAAACATTTAAATTTAGGTTGCAGATGATAAAAATATGTCGTAAAAAATTTTGCAGGGAATAAGATGCAATATGAGTGAGATTAATTTGTTCCAATCAACTAATAATTGTTTGACCCCAATGCATGTATAGCTGAACTTATTATATGACAGCTATAATCATAGCCCTGATAGCAACTGTTGTTCCTTTGAAAAGTAACTGTTCCTGGAGAAAAACTTTGGCAACCACCTTGCCAGAGCTCAGTGACCCACTGTTGGGAAACGCCAGCATATGTATACAATAATTATACACACTTCTGCCAAAAGTACAGTTTTCCCTTAAACATTTTAACAAAGATGTACGGTCCTGTGACGTCCTGAATGTGTCTTCTTGGTTCTTCGCCACTTTGGTGATGGCCAGAGCAAGGTGGGCGCAGTGTTCCCTCTAAGCCGTGCGCACGTGCGCGCGCGCGCACGAGCCGTGGAGCTAGCGCACAAAAAATTAGAGGATACATTGGGTGGGAGGCATTCAGAACACTTTTGTTGTGCTTACACCTCAGCGAAATGATGAGATAACCTCATATAGGTCCATGAGATGTTCTGTGAACAAATGTAAACGAGTAACATACCTTACCTATTTTATTACATTTATTTTATGGTGTGCAAGAGCCTGACCAAGAGGTAACTGACTGGCTGTGCTTGTCGCGTTCACGACACTTTTTGGGGGGACCTTGCTGATTGCCCCAACTGCATGGTTGGCAATGGAAGGCGATTGTTACAATGTACAGCATAATACAGGCAAAATGTCATCATTTCCTAGTATACGGAAAAACCACTTACATATATTGATAACACATACGATATGCAATAAACTAAGAGCATTTTTGATATACAACTGAAATTTTTATATTGTCCTTCTTGCTCAGAAGTGCACTCACGCGCCTCGACGACGCAACTGCAGTTGTAATGCAGAGCAATTGTGCACGAAGGCCTTGCTCAAAGTCCCTATACTCAGTGACTCTTCGGACCTTCGGACGAGGGTCGAACTCGCACACTCAGCGCACACTGAGTGTTACTGTCCGATGAGATATGTCACAATGAGACACATACACCAAGCTTTATGCATTATTACACATTACCTATATGCCGGACTATTGTCGTTATTATTATTATTATTATTATTATTATTACTATTATTATTTTTAATAATAGTAATGCCCCGAGGTATACAGGATCCGTCAGGCACTTAGAGATTGCTAGCTATTATGCAACTTGTCTGGAAATGGCCCTACTCGTCGTTACTATTACTTATTATTATTACATATTATTAATTACTATTATTATTATTATAATGATTATCATTATTACAATTATTACTATTAGTACTATTATTATTCTATCTAATATTGTCTCAATGGTGTAATTATTGATCATTAATTACTTATTACTGCCAACAAGGCTGCGCTGCTGTTACTATATTGCACTACACTTCCATTTAATGATAATAATAATAAAAATAGTAATAATAAAAATAGTAATAATAAAAATAGTAATAATAATAGTAATAATAATAATAGTAATAATAATAATAGTAATAATAATAAGAAGAAGAAAATTTATATAGCGCCGTAGCACAGTCGAGGCCGAAAAAAAGGGTGCTGTACAATAGAAGAAATGTCAATGTCTTGATTTAGATTCTGGCAATCGTATAAAATCAGGAAGAATTCGGATTTAACGATGTGTTCTATGGTTTGGAGTGATTGTCATCGAAATGTGCAACACGAAAATCACTGATTCCGTGATGTAACGACAAACCATGGTATGCATATATCTATATATATATGCCCTACGTATTCATCATGCAGGTACATACAAATGAACACTGAACATCCACCAATGCATATGCATACGTACGCATACGTTTGCATCTGGCAAAGAGTGGGTCCATGACTAGATATATATATATATATATATATATATATATATATATATATATATGCGGATGATAAACAGGCATGTACCCACAAATGCTGCTGTGATATACAGTAGGGTAAATGGATTGCGCCCTGTCTATAGTATTGGACAGGTTGAAGTCGTGAAGTTGTTTATGTGTGTTCACTGTATACGCTACGTGTAAATATTGTGTAATTAAGGATTAATTAATTAAGGATTAATTAATTAAGGATTAATTAATTAAGGATTAATTAATTAAGGATTAATTATATGCATTGTACCCCTAGACTAGTTCTTCGTTTATCACCTCGGTCATTACAATAATATATGATATATACTCACAAAGCGGTAGGATTACAGTCTTAATGGCGACGAAAATAATGAGAGCCAGGGATGTGGTCTCGAGACCACGGTCTTGGTCTCGAGACGATCTCGAGACCGGAAAACTGCGTTCTTGCTTGGTCTCGAATGCATCGGTTTTGGTCTTGGACCAACGGTCTCGGTCTTGGGCTCGGACCTTGGTCTTGGACCTTTCGGTCTTGGTCCTTTCGGTCTTGGTCTCGAGGTCTTGGTCTCGAGGTTTTGGTCTCGAGGTTTTGGTCTCGAGGTTTTGGTCTCGAGGTTTTGGTCTCGAGGTTTTGGTCTCGTGCATGCCCAACACATGATGAGAGCGGATTTCCATGCGTGGCAGACAGTTCTATATGTCCCTTTCGTTGCTGCCTGCACGATCGGAATATATAGTAGACCCCTATTATAATAGGGAATTATGCAATTTTACTCACATTAATATTAGTAGTAAAATTGCATAATTTATGCTTATACTGAATTAAACCTATTATGTTAAATACAGCGTTTTAGTTGTTCATTCCTCTGGAAATATAAGGAGCACATTTTAAATATTTCTATTATATATATACTTGTCAGAAACATTTCAACTGTCTGAGGATACAGATTAGTGATTAAGAAATTCAGACAGGAATGAGCTCATCACGCGCTGCTTCACCCTGCTTCACTCTAAATAAAGGAGTTTAAACATTGCTGTGGATAAATGATGTGTATAAAATCTTTACCGCGTACGTATACGGTGCACATGCGCGGTGAAGATTCTTTACATACTAAGTCAATCAATCGGAATTTATTATAGAGTCATTTGAATCGCTATTCAGAGTTACTCTCAACCCATGGAGGCCACCTTCCCTTTGACCGCTGAAGACGAGGCCTGACCCCGCATATGGACAATTTAAATTCCTATATTAGTAATTTCTAAGTTCCTGCAGTGGCGAACGAAGTATACCACCGGCCAAAAACTACTACAAATGATAATTTTGTTTAATTTCAAACTGACAAACTTCGGCAGCCATGCAAGGCGCCAGTACGCAATAGGCCTAAATGTAATTTAACTAACGCTGCCGCCGCCGTCCATCAAAAGTAGGAATAGTCAACGTATGTCGAACTCTGCGCCCCAGTGTGTTATCCATTATTCTGCGGCCCTCTGCCCACTCTCCGTCTCGATATTAATGGTCGATTAAAACACCTGGAAGAAGTCGACGGAAGCCACATCCCCTATAATCCCCATGGCACCGCATAAATCGCTAATAGCCACATTACATTACGAACCTGTATTGGACGGCAAGCAGCGAAGCAAAGCAGTCCTGAGAAGTTGCTTCTTTGAAGAACTTATGCGGACAACGATGCGATGGAGCTTATGGCCCATATAAGAACATTACTAATGGCATATCAGTATCATGCCAGTAGCCTACATCTAATATATAGGCTACTGGTATTATAAGAGGCTTATGTCTAATTAAGAAGATACGTTTTGTAGACCTACACAGGAAGGACTAAGTACTAAGTAAGTAAGTAAGTGCGCTTTGACGGAAATGAATTAACGCAAATACAGATGTGAGATAATCGCTCGCAACAGGGTCTCAGCCTAAACGCAATAAGAGATGCGATTGCGCATTTGAACGCATGTACCCCATTGCAAACGAAGAAGACCTGCTTCCTACCTGGATAGACCATAGGCATCCCGGAGTGCAGAAGCTCAACGCTGGACCCTGGCAGGCAGAGGCCATTGTAGGTAGGCACGACGCTCTGCTTTCCCCCGGGACTCGAGTTCACCCCTCGAAGTCCTCCCTGCTGGGCGTGGTGCGGATTCGACGCCGATCCTCCGTAAGCCATTCCATACATCCGATTATATCCGTATCCATCGTAATTGGCCATGATTGTATTTAGTCTAAATCCGCAGCAGCTCAGAAGCTGTGATCCGATCTAGACGGCGATTCTGGCGATTGTCGTAAGCCCTTCATCCGAAGGTGTCTTCAACCTATGGCGCGAACACACAACCAGACAGATCTCAGTTGTCTACTGTTTCGCAAAAGCAGATTGTCCGTAGTCTAGCGGTGGCACGCGCTTCAAAAGGGTTTTATAAGATTAAACGGAATTGCCGAAATCTTAATCCGCAACCAACTTGTTGCCGTCGTGCTGCTTGTTCTTCCTCTTGGCTGGCAACGCGACAACTTTATCACTTGTTGTGCCGTCGTCTTATTAACGCGGCGTAGATCTGTAACGCTCGGCTCAGCGCCGCAAACTGTCAATTCTGACACCCGTCAATCATGTCCATGGTGTAACGGGGATGGTCAACAAGGAGCCAATCGATTGACCGCAGTGCTCGACGCTTCCTTGAGTGGGCGTGGTCGATTGGAAAGCGAGGAGAAACTCGAGGATGGAGAGAGAGAGAGGATGAGTCGAAGGGGAGGAAGAAGCAAAAGATAGGAGGGTTTGTGGTAAGTGGCAGATTCTGCGAGAGCCATACAGCAGAGAAATCGGATTTAAATCACAACCATGAGAAAGAGAATAGTAAGAAAGTGCTGTAATATGCCAAGCAAATTTCTGACGACTGCAACGGCCATTGTTGTCAAAGCGGTCATTAAACTATGGATCCATCCGAGAATAGTAAGACGGAGACATGAAAGTGAGAATGGAGGATAAATAGATAGATGGAAGAAAGGAGCAGAATCAATGTTGGGTTATATATATAGTTATACATATATATATATATTCACTCATGTTGTACATTTATATATCACCCTTAAGGTACTCAGAGACGTTCCCAGCTCAGCACGGCTACAATGAACGTCAGACAAGAACAGCACGGGGAAGGTCCAGAGGGAGAAGAGGCGAAGGCATTCCAGGTCCTGCAGGGCTAGCTCATCACCGAGAAGCGCAGCTCTGCCTAGTGGAGATACGGGCAAAAGCAACAAGGGAAGGACCCTGCTCAAATCAGCTGATGGATCGAGGGCCCCTATTAATAGAGGGCAGAGCAACAGTATTATAATATCGAAGACCTGCAGGAGCGAGACCTAGTAAGCATGGAGCGCTACAGAGTACGGCAGGTATACTTTTATACGCAATCAGCTGCAGCTTAGAAATTGTACATCACTCAGTATATGTATATATATATATGTCTGTAGAGGCATGGTCAAATTTGGATATACACGGCCGATAAGGTGGGCAGAAGAACACAGGATTCGATTCAAGTATGCAGCCAGTCAACTAGTCGGAAGGCCTGCCTTAGTTACGCTCTTAGGCTTAGCCCTCTTTCCATGCAATAGAATAGACTTCTGGTTATATATAATGACTATGTGATTTGCGTATCTTTATGACTGTACTGTATAGATGAGCTGACTGATATAAGTTTATTTAACGACGCATCCATAACGACGATGATATGCGTGTATAGATGAGCAAATCGCATAGGCTATATATAACCAGAAGTCGATTATATTGCAGGGAAAGAGGGCTGAGCCTAAGAGCCTAACTATGGCAGTTGAATTGCTGAATGTATACCTAAGATAAGGAAAGTTCATAACCTTTGCCTGATTGTCTAAAACAATGCTGCATGCTTCCAGTCCCCATGGCCAGTATCTCACTCCAAATTCAAAATATGGCAAGACTGCATCTCGACTCTGCATGGAACCAACTTCCTGTGAATCCCGCGTATTCCAGTTTCTCCAATGACATACCGCCACACCCTCTCCGTCATCTGTATAAGTCTCACATGTAGTTGGACTGGATAAATGTGTTTTTGCCGGTCTTAGCATAGTTTGGGAGTTTCGGTCTTTATTTATTTAAGGACCATGTACGATAATTTATATGGCGCCGTAAATCAGCCATGCCGCTGGAGGGGAGCCTATTTTATTATAAACTTTAGCACAAAGTATTTGCGCATAGTATATAACATTCTTTTCCCAAACAAGTATTTTGTATTTAAAATACTCGTATGAAAGTGTATTTCTACTTGTATTTGAAATGCATTTGTGTAAAGTATTTATAGACCTGTATACCTGTACACAATTTTTTTAAAATTGCCCCATCTCAGTTTTTTGGCAACCGTCTGTTTGTCCTTCTATGTATCTGCGCGAGTGTTCCAAGGCAACGTGTAATTATAGCACACGTATCTATTGCTGATTATGAATCCAGCTTATTTTTGTGCATCGGGGTATAACTGATGCCGAATACCGTTGCTGCTTATATATCTCAACAAAGCCAACTCTGTTTGCCTTTCCCTTGGAAATTACAACCCATTGGACGAATCGCAACTCATCAAAGCGCCGCTAAACGACGGAGGGTATACGTGGAAACATACGCCCCATCGAGGGAGGACAATGGGGGCGCTCGTCCGGGATTCCACCCTTTAGACTTCAAAGGGAGTCGGAAGGAGCCGAGGTTGAGGAAGGCGCCCGTAAGCTATACGTCTAGTTATCGTCGGCAGTCGATAGCATCATTTGCCGGTGCACCAAACGAGGGGGTTATTAAAACGCAGTTCCCCTCGACTCACCTTTTCATTCCTACCCCCATCAGATGACGGGATAATTGAAAAGCAAGGTTTTGGCGTCAAATAGCGAGTAATTGAAATGGCCCTTATCATGCGCTAGTTACATGGACAAGAAACCCGCTTGCGTCTCTTTGCATGTAATTATTCCACTGCATTTCTATAGAGCTCAACCATGCATAAGATTACTGAAGATCCAGTCTTCTAAGTATGTACGCGTGTAGGCGTTTATGTGTGTGACTGTATAGGTGTGCAAGCATAAGTTTGGTGTATATGTATTGCATACGTGTGTATATGGCCGAATCTCTTCTGATCGGTTTTTTGTCCTAGTGTCTCAATGTCTCTCTTTCTCTGCCTTACATCTTCTCAGATCTGCAAGACCACAGGCCTACTTCCCGATTCCGTACATTTGAACATAGGAAATGCGTCGCTTAGGCCTATATTGTAGGCAGAGACATTATAAGACCCGTAGTGTGTTTGTGTGTGTGTGTGTGTGTGTGTGTGTGTGTGTGTGTGTGTATGAATAGAACATGGGTATCTTTGTCGCCATTTTGTCGGAAATTGTGCTAAAGTAAGACGGACGAATACTGTCCCCACTTAAGATTCCGTCGAACAGAATCAGTGAAAGCCAAAGCCACAGCAATCAAACACCGTGTGTGACGGTGTGTCCTTGTTTACGATTCCTTCTGATATATATCAATATATATATATATGTATATATATATATGTTTGCATAGGCTCCCTAGTCCTATCTGCTTTCATCTTTGCCCCATGACAGTTTCAACATCATTTCCACTTATGTTTTACATCATAATAGGCCAGTCAAAGAGCGCCTCTGAATAGCTGCATATTCTGTGAGAGGAGATATATATATGAATCTAAAAGTACAGTATAATACCAACAATCATCATCATCATCATCGTCGTCGTCGTCATCGTCATCGCCCTCGTTCTCGTCATCGTCATCGTCGTCGTCATCGTCATCAATTCCTGAGGCCAGCCATTTTACGGCGATGGGTTCGAATAAATGTTATTCATGCATCATCCTCTGTCGAGCCTATATTTCTCCTCTCATTGTTAGTACAAGTGTTGCTATTTTCTCATTATATAGGGCCCAATGGGCCTATTGCCTATCCATCGTATAAACATGTCGTCTTAGTCTGCCTTTGTTCCTTTCCTTTCGAATCTTCCGTGTAGTGCATTGTGTGGAATTTGGTAAACCTGCATCCTAACAGTTTTCCTCGTAAATAATAAAAGAAAGGAAAAATCATCGACCTCCTCGGCATAACCACTTGTGGCGCGTTCAGAAACTCCAATTGTGCGCTTCTATTATTAGAATTCTATGCACCGATAAATTTCAATTAGCTATTCTCTCGTCAGTCAACAAACTTGGAAGGGGCCACGATTGAAAGTGGAGTTTTTGAAGTTATAAAGACTCATCAAATATTTAGATAATCGGGAATTTTTTATTTCTACGGCAACGTTCATCTCTACTCACACGTGGTCGTGTTTTTTGTCCTACAGAGTGAGTGTGTCACATTGAAACGCAGCGTTGTCTTTCAGCTACAATAGACAGTTTCTGCGCGTTGGCAAACAATCGATTGACGTTTGCGCCGATTTGGCAGTATAGCGAAATAGTTCGTAATAGAGCCCAAAAGTGGATTCGTGGGCGTAGACCATATACGCCCAGATACCTGCCGATTCCTATAATAACTGTTCGGAATTCGTGAAAATCGGAGTCTAGCTTTGTCACTGTTTTAAGAAAGGTTTCAGTTTAAGGGTGAGCATTTAATATTTAATGCGTTAGTCGTCTGATTAAAAGAAAATTCTGCGACCATTATTTTGTCATAGAAATATCATAGGGTCAATATAATGCTACGTTATAGTTAGACAGACCACTCCAGGGAGGCATTGCTTAAGGCTAGATCTGGGTCACTATAGGTAGTCATTGCTTGTGCACTAGTGATGATATTAGTTGATCTGACGGCCTGTATTTTTAGTAAAGGTATTCGGCCGGCTTCAGAGGTCAGAACTAGTGGCTCGTTGGATACATTCTCGGTGGTGTTCTTATATCTGGTTGGTCAGAACTGGGTGACCTGGCAGTCTGTTTCACAGGTCAGGCTTACTAGAGGAACAGTATTCTTGGATCAGGTCCCTCAGATTCGGCTGACCCCGCTGCTCGGTCTGACCGCACTGCCGCTCTGTCTGACTACGAGATTCGGTATAAAATAGCCGCGCACTAAAGACAAAGGGCCTGTCTGGTTGGAATCGCTCGTTGTCCGTGGGTTCGTTAAGGAATAGTCAAGTAGATTAAGATCTTGGGAAGACTGCCGCTAGTGATGCATTGGTGAACTCCGCTATTGAACGTAGACGGTAACTGTATCATTATCTAGATAAAATTATTCAAATATTTATTATTATTATTCTGAAATCTCAAACTGAGTAATTGATTATCAACTTTATATATACGAACTCATTATCAGCGTGATCGTGTATAAGTGAAAGAACTCTTAAAGCTTGTATACTAGGTCGTCTAAACACGCTGTGCAGATTAAGTTTAATGTTCATTTCTAAAGTCTTTTGATTATTATTAGAGTTATCGTTTACGTGTTAATAACACAATTTATTTCGTTATATTTTAAACCTCTCGTGCGAGTTGCTAAGTTCACCCATAAATTCCTGTTGGTAGATACTTCGTCTGGCTGATATCGTGGCTTAGCTAATTGTCTGTAAGGTAATTCCTTATACCTATAGATTGGCTAGGTATTCAGATAAGTGACACGTTATATATTATATCGTGGAAAGAACCGACTGGTTGATATATGGCGGAGATCTTACTAGATGATAGGAATGAAACTGATCAACGACAACACGGAGTATATATATATATATATAGTACAACCTGATCAACAATGCGTCCTAATATTCAAGTATACAGACCTGAGTCAATCAAAGTTTCTCGTACACAAGATATATATTCATGTTGCCCATGTCTTTTGAAGCCGATAATAAAAGAGTAAAAAGATTCGAATAAAAGCTATTTCTGCAGAGGACGCATTGTTAAGCCAAAAGTTCCTACATATGTTCGCCTTTGCCTTCAATGTCCTCTCATGTTATGGATCATAATAAAGTATACCGCTCGTTTTACGTTCAAGTATGGATTCATCTAGCATAAAGTGGCTTAGGCCTATATACAAATAAAAAATATGACATTGCAGTTTTATTATTTATCACAAAGGAACTTGCCCTCGCGCCATACATAGTTTACATACCTCTGCTCTTCGTATCTTACATGACAGGCCAGACACATCATAATAAAACAATGAGCCATATGTGTAAATGTGTGCTTGTTTTATAAATAGGCCAATATGTTCATGTTACTGTAGCTTCAAAGTTGCAAGATCTGTGATCCAAATAAATGTAGAAACTAGAGCCGCGGAAATTGACGATTAATTAATCGATTAATCGTTAGTTCATTTTAACGATTAAGATTAATCGTTTCGATTATTCCGCCTATCACTAACATGTACCGGAAGTCTGAAAGAAACAACATAAACCGTAAACATTGCAATATGGCGGCGGATAGTAATCGAGACATTAAATTTAAACATATCAGGTCGATTACATGAATATTTTGGATTTAAATTATTGGCTAAAGGAAATATCTAAGATACTGATAACGTTTATTGCATTCATTGCGACAAATCGTTGGCCTACCATGGATCTAACACTTCAGTATGAGCAAGAAAACCGCCTGTGTATATTTTCTGTAGCCTATGTAACTTTATTCAGTAACTGAGAATTTTAATCGAAATGTGACTGATTTGTTTGTAATAATACACATTTTTTTGATTTAATCAAAATTAACTATTAATCAATCGTTACTTTTTCGTTAATTTTTCAAAGTTAACTATTAAAATTAAATTAGAAACCTCAGACAATAGACGTGGAGAACAATACATTTCTCATAACTGTTCCAATGCTTTACATTCTCCTCTGCAGTCGATGTCACAGACTCTACTCTGCGTGTGACGCAGTTCCTTGCTTCCTTGTGAGCGTCTAATTCTTCTTATGCAGTGGCCGGGCAACTACAGTTACTATTTAGGATTGGCCTATAGGGACTTCTCTCTGCTCTTTAGATGAATGCAAAACAAAACCGTATACAGGCGGACGGTTGAAGAAGAAGCATCAGTGGTATAAACACATCCGACGTTACGAGTGGAGACCACCGCTAATCACGTGAGGTTGCCACCGTCAAGCGCAACAGGTTTTCAATTAATAACTGGTCTCTAGTGGGGGTATACGAGCGTCTTTTCCCTGTATTGGAATTCCGCATACGCCCACCCCATCCCAATCTCATTCCCCATGGGTACCATGATACTGCTACCGTTGCTTCCACATTTAACAATGGTCTATTTCTCGGTGAGCATTTATACCTGTGCGCTATGGCCTTTGTAAATCGTAATTCATTTTCATATTGAATACATTGGATGCCTTTCCGTCTGACTTGACTAGCGATGAGGAACTTCAAAGATCAGTTTAATCAAATCTCGTGAGAAATCTGTTGGACGTGGCTACCTCTGGTGTCAACTCTCAACTCTGTCAACTATATATATATATATATATATATATACATTATTTCAGAGTCGAAGTGTATCTGTTGAGTCTGATGCGAAAATGAAACAAACTATTATGATAAACGTCAACACATTAGCAGTGTGCAGCTGCTTCAGGCAGCTATGAATAGACGACAGCTATTCGGTTAAAATTGAAATTCCGCCACTGTTTAGACTTTGACAGTGCCAGTCCCAAGCCTGGAGAAAAGAGGAAGGCGACACCAAATCATCTTCGATATGGAACGGTGTCGTTAAAAATCAACACAACAACAACGATTAGAATTAGAATTACGTGTTAGTCTAATCGATTATCTAATCGGTTAGAAGCTAATCGATTATACTTATCCATCACTGCTGCTGACCTTATGAGAGACGAACCTATATTCTAATAATGACCTATATATTATCATCGTTACCGTGACTTTCATCGTAATCGTGATCGTCATTGTCGTCATAATAATCATCATCAATAGCAGCAGCAGCATCGTCGTCGTCGGTATCATCATCATCATCGTCATTGTCACCGTCATCATCATCATCGTCGTCGTCGTCATCATTATTATTATTATTATTTTTATTATCCACAAGAGGGTATTCTGTTAATTTGTTTTGCCCATTAACCAGTACAAAATTGATATCAGAAATCCGAATTCATCGAATCGTGCAGTATACGCTATGCATGGATGAAGGAAACGAAACTTTATTATAATGCCCTCTTCAGTATCTCAAACGTCACATTCATGGGATGAAGTGCGCATGCGCAACTGCTGCCAAGGGTAACTCTGCAGTATCATCCGGGTATCGCTTCTTATGAGCTGCATGAATAGAATAGGAAACAAGACTCTCTAATTAGAATAATCCTTCGCCGGCGAACTATGTTGCGTGGCGGAGTGAGATAAGGGGGATTACGGGTGCGTGCTGTGGTTGCAGTAGCAGATTGTCATGGTGATAAGAATGATGCGCCATATACCATACAGTGTTGCTGGCCCACTACACAGGATTATTTCACACGAAAGGTCACATACACCTAGGCACGCACATACACACCGACACATACACACACACACACACACACCCGCACACACAAAGACACGAACACTTCGTGCAATAGTGTATCATAATTATGTTTAGGTGCCTAGCACGCATGTTCCACAGTTTATAATAAGTGCAGTTTGTTCGGGATGATACACTACAGATTCAATAACAAAGCAAAACGATAACTGACGGAATTGCAAATACGGTTTGCTGAGGATATATGTTACTGAGAGAAATAGCCATTATCCCTACGCGAAGATCAATAAATGTTGCGATAAATTTCAATAGAGAACTCCAAATTAATGATTTCCATGCCAACCATTCAAAGGCTTTCTTATGAGACTGATCGTATTTAGCCTTATAAAATTAAACTGGATATGCAGACATGCGCAATTGCGCGATGGCGCACCATTGGTTTATATCTTTATATAGCGCCTCTATACAGTTCCGAGATTAAATCAACTTCGACTGAGATCACATATTTCTAAGCGACGCAATGCCCACATACAGATATCATTTATCATTTGAAGAAGATAAGGTAATCCATATAAGAGAAGTCTAATTAGAGAGTCTTGTTTCCTATTCTATTCATGCAGCTCATAAGAAGCGATACCCGGATGATACTGCAGAGTTACCCTTGGCAGCAGTTGCGCATGCGCACTCCATCCAGAGAGAAGTCGCGGGTATACACGAGTCGTAAACGTCTTCAGTCTTCTTGGCCTCGGCACATGAAGGCCGATGACTATAATATATATATATAGATCAATAGATCTATATATACATGTATAAATACAGTCATGACATTTCCTTCAGGTCTTCCCATCGACTGCGTCGGTCAGTACATTCATTGTGTTGGAAAAAGGCTCTAAATCAGTGTTTCTCAACCTTTTTCACATAGGGACCCACTTTGCAGCATCTAGATCCTAACGAGACCCACCTCTCCGAAATCTGGCAGCAAGCCATGCGTCAACGCATTCTACGACTAACCAGTAGAGCGTATAACAAAACCATAAATAAATCCTAACAAAATTACATCATTAAAAAAACATAGTTGAATAACCTTTTATTGTTTGACTCACTTTGAGACATAGAAACAGTACAGTTAATGCTATGGCTGGGATTGAATTCTGGTCAGACGTGAGTCGATGCGTAGACTGATGTTGGTCGGACACAAACCTAACTCATCATTCGCACTAGGGATGTTAAACAATAACCGGAATTCCGGTTTTCTGTTTGGAAAACGGTAACCAATTTATGTAATTTGCAAACCGGTATTCGATTTTGTTTCGCCTTATTATTTATCTCACCTATCCCTGATTAATTCCCAAAAGAAGATGCTCAAATAAGTCAGTCAACTTCAAAGGTACAAACGCGGATAACCAAAATATTTCCCTTCCGCGTCTTTCAACAGGGTAATTAATAGCTGCCGATTGCTAATAAACGACCCTTTTGTCGAGACAAGCCTAACGTGGGAACGTGAGCTAGGGGAAGGGTAATCCGCGACGACCAAGATAGCATCGCCCAGATGGAAGACCTGACTTCAAAGCACCACTTAAACTCTTCGGTATCGAGTGCTGAAGCTGCGTTGTGGTACGTAATACATGAAAACATGTGCAGAGTTGTGTTATCCTACAATTTACAATATTTTCCTAAAGACACCAATAAAACCGGTAACCGGTTTAAAACCGGTTTTTAAAATCCGGTAATCGGTTTGCCCCAAAAACCGATATTAACAACCCTAATTCACACAAATCATATTAGGTTATTTTTATATTTAGTCCTGATTGCATTCATAGCTGAAAAGATGTTTTCACAGAGGTGGGTAGTTGAAAATGGCAGCATCACTGGCAAGGCCTAATAAGAAAGATCTGGATATTCCATAGCAGCATGAAGCCAAAAGTCTGAGAGACACTCCTCATTAAATATTGTTCTGAGTGTTCTATCACAGGACTGCTAAATCAGTTGAGATGCATTTTCCACAGAAGGTCAACATTTGGTGATATTGGCTTCAAATGGGTCACGCACCCAGTCATGATTTTCTGTCAGTTCGGGTGGGAAATAAATGAACGGCTGACCCAAGAGACCACTACAATCGACTGTCCAATTTTATAGCGCTACGATTTGAAAGAAAATATAGCGCATTAAGCTCACGTGACAATATTATTCAGTTGAAAAATGTGATTTTCCAAGAAAAGTTGGATATTCTTTGCGACCCACTTGCGGGTCGCGACCCACAGGTTGAGAATCACTGCTCTAAATAAATGCCTACAGTGGGGGAAGGGGGCAATTTGCGCCTCTAACCGATCGGTAGACTGTTCAACACAGTGAACACTAAGCTATCGCTCAGCTCCGCACACCCTAACTTACAAGGCAAAGTGTCTTCTGATACTATGCAACCTCCCCCTCCAAGCTAAACAAGAAGATTGAAGCAGCACAGAAAAGAACCATTGCGCGCAATACTAGACCTCAATTTGTGATCGTACATTACATTTCAGATTAGCAATTCTATCTATAGACGAATATTAAGAATATAGGGTCTTAACTAGTTAAACGATATTCAGTTGAAAATACATTTATAAATGAAAGCATTGAGTATCTTCAACATGGACGCTAGATATGCATGGTTATATGCATCGCTGGCGGTTTGTCAGTGGGAAAAAGCGGCAATTATAATTTTTATTAATATTATTACTATTATAATTATTTTTTTACTAAATAACACGAAGACCAATTGAACAAAATTCACTTGTACACATTAACACTGTTATGTTACATTCAGCGTAATGCTTTACACAGTCTGTTACGCTCTAGGGAGCTTGGCGTTAGTAAAGTATTGCTCGTTTTGCTGAGCGCAGCGAACTGGCGCATTGGCTATACATGCATATAATACTATAGGCCAATGTATAATGGAGCCGATATGCAGAGTATACGTAGTGACCTCTTCAGCAATCAAAGAACAACCAATGAGGCGTGACGAGAAATCGCGACCTGTTGACAGTAGTCATCTATAAGGGGCCGCAATGCTTGCTGGAACAACACGAGCACGTGACGTACCTCCTACGGGTGTCTTGCATGATCTATGGAAGCAGAGGCGTCATCTCCTGCCCGTCGTCTGCCTTCTTTTCCCGCCTTAATAGATGCATGGAAGCGTAGCGGCTTCAGACGAAGTGCCATCGAAGACTGATAGAGAGTGCGCCGCACAGTTGGCGAGTGCATTGCCGCGATTGTACTTCGCTTCACGAGTGCCGTATACGCAGTTCGATCGAAAATGCTATTCGACTGGAGTGCATAGTTAGATTGGACGCGTCTTGCGTGGCCCGGGAGCGGTTAAAGGGTGCTGCACGTCTACAGGGAGCCGAGAAGAGACCAAGTGTGTGAGGCCGATGGTCATGCTTGGTATACACCCTTCTCGACGTGTAGGGTCTACTTACGATTGATCTGACCAGTTTAGAAGCATGCTGAGTCACGCGCTGACCAAGAAATCCTCGTCCATGGTGGAACCATCGATAGGATCATCGCTCTTATCTTCGCTTATAGGTTCTAGCCCACGAGCTTCCTTATGACTAATTCACTCTCGCCCTTCTTGTGCACTCATTCACTCTCTCACTCTCCTTCCACTATATAGTTCGCATTGTGAATTAGTTTTAATATGGAAGCTCGCATTAGTTTTCACATATAGTTTTCGTATAAAAATATGCACAGGCCCTAAACTTATATATTATATATGAATATAATCTATATATTATACAAACTAATGGCAGCGTATATTATATATAATATCAGTTTTATTTTTAAAATATTGATCGCGTCGCATTCCATTGCCTGAAAGCTTTCTCTGCAACCCGAGTCCATCCATCCATTTTCCTTCCATCCATCCATTTTCCTTCCGTCCATCCATTTTCCTTCCATCCATCTATTTTCCTTCCATCCATCCATTTTCCTTCCATCCATCCATTTTCCTTCCATCCATCTATTTTCCTTCCATCCATCCATTTTCCTTCCATCCATCCATTTTCCTTCCATCCATCTATTTTCCTTCCATCCATCCATTTTCCTTCCGTCCATCCGTTCTCATTGCCCTTCTTCCCATTCTGTTTCTGCGTCATCAACCTCATCATCATCGTCTCCAAACGTCCATCCATCATAGCATTTATTCGTCGTGCTTCTGCCTCCCTGCCCCTCTCGTTCATCCCCTCTTCTTATCTGGCCCGTCAATACCCACGGCATCAAACGCCTCGACGACTATCTAGCCATTCTGCCGCTTTCCCTTCTATACGCTCTGTCAAGCCTCGTCTTACCATCCGTCGCCGCCTGCTTCCTCCTTCCCTCTCTGCCAGTCCCTCTCCCCTCTTTCTGTGCCCTCCTCCTCTTGTACTCTCTCCTACTCCCTCGCAATTATCGCATCCGCAACTTAACACCCTCTGACTCTCTGTACCCCTTCCCTCCTCGTGTCCACCAACGCACCCGAGTAACATCTGTCTCCACATGGACTCAAAAAGACCCCCATAAGCACACACACACACACACACACACACCCACACTCACATGCACTAACATACACGCACACACACACACACACACACACACACACACACACACACACACACACACACACACACACACACGATAAATAAAGATTCAGAACTGGATTCACTTTATCTCCTATACGACACGATAATTAGTTGCATGTTTTCATATATTTTACAATATGGCAGTTAAATATATAACTTGTCATCATCCGTTCACACTTCACACTGGGGGGGGGGGGGCAATTGTCCGTGGAGGGGCAAATGTCCTACCCAATATCGGGGGACATTTGTCCGGGAGTCAAATGTCCATTCCCCAGGAATATATACAGGCAGGAACAGAGAGAGAGAGAGAGTCAGAGGCAGAGGCATAGGCATAGGCAGAGACAGAGACAGAAAGAGAGAAAAGGCAAAAGAAAAGAAGTAAAATGAAAAGAGAAAGAAGGACTAGCACATAAACACAGAAAGGCATAAAGAGAGAGACAGAGAGAGAGAGAGAGAGACAGAGAGAGAGAGACAGAGACAGACAGACAGAGAAAGAGAGAGAATACAGTAGCTGCTTTGCTATCGATCGGGCAAATGGACAATTAATCCGCCACTTTGGACAGAAGAAGATTAGGGATTAGGAATCCTAGCAGAGAGGAGCTGCAGCGTCTGAGGAGGGCGACTGACGAGGAGAACATGAGGAACCGAATCCAGACCTCTCTAATTCTTCTGTCGTGCAACGTATCCCTCACCGTCGCCGCCACCGCTTAATCGTGACGTCTGGCGCGACAACGTAGATTTATTTATAGATTTTCGCGCTACGTTGGTTCCCGGCTCCGACGACGACAGTATTTATTTAGCGCGTTTTTTATATCTGGCTCATGTCGATCGAAGGGAGAAGATTGAGGATTTCGGTGTCGCTTTGCAGATGTTTGTAGCACCAACTGAAGGTTGAAGATTACGAGAACGATTATTGTCTGTGAGGAAAAGGAGGAAAAGGTTTGAAGAATGAAGAATTGAACAGATGGGAAGGGAATAGACAGATACAGAGTACAGACAGCGATAGGGGCCCATATATATGTATATATGCATATAAATATATGTATCTGTAAGTATATATGTGCATATATATATATGAATATATATGATGAGCAATTAAAACTGATGGTTATGGTCAAGTGTCCGTAATATCAAATTTTAAAAGACATAAATCGTATAAACTCTGCGTTTTGCATGAGTTGATTGTGCTATGGATCCAACCCTGGCCCCTAAAAATTGCCGGTCCCTGGGTTATTGCCTCCTAGCACCCGCTCTGGGCGGTCCTGGTTCTGATGCAATCAATCAATCAAAATACATATACGCATGTGTATACACAGGCATAAACAGTATATCCCATATGCGCCTATAGTCGTGTCGACCATTCATGTATTGCTATAATAGTAGTCAAACTATAAGACGTGCAAACAAGTGGGTCTTCTCAAACCATCAT